>CP141135.1:33948541-34333635 GCA_035236585.1 Warburgia ugandensis
ATGTCTGTTTGAAGCTGTTAAACTTAGCACTTATTGGAAGCCAATCCAGGGATTATTAGAAAGTCTCATTAAACTGCATTACCCATTCATCAATTAGGTGTTCTATATTTCAAAACATTGAGGACAATGTTTCATTCAGGTTGGGGAGTGTAGAAATGAGATTTCTAAGTTTTTCCTTCCATTTTTGAAAATTTTTGAAAAAAATGATAAGTTCCATTATAAAGATGGGATTAAATTTTCTCAATATCTAGCTAACTTTTAGATGTTAGGTTATTACTAAAGTTGTATACAATTAGTTCACTATTTTATTCTTATCTTAAAATATCTCATGAAAAATTAAACTCGGAACATTAATTGCACAAAATAGCTATATATAGTTTAAGTTGAAGAGAAAAATATAACTTAGAGATCTTGAAGAAGAATTGTGGAGGCTTCTAACCCAAGTTTTGCGCATTATACATAGATTCAAAATTTTCTTCAGCCGACATTATTTCTTAGTTGGTATCGTTATTCTTCATCTTGGTTAACTATTGAAAAATCACAAAGATTATACCATATATCTCTTATGTTTATGATCATTCTCATGTCATATGAAACCTAGAAAATGATAGAGGCCATCATTGGTAAAACCCAGAGCCTTTAGCCTTCCTTATATTACCCCTATTCATCCCATTGAGCCTTTCAAATACCTGCCTTTTCTTTGTTAGCCAAACAATATTTACCTATATTAAACCCCTATTATATATCCATTATGCATTTGTTTTAGAAATATGTAGAGAAGATTGAAGAACATCTTAGAAAAAGTATGAACAATACAAGTCAAGAGATGAACATCAAAAAGGGTGAAAAATGAGAAAAATTTAAAGAGGCTATATATAAAGTCAAGTAAAAAAAAAAAGGAAGAGGAAGAAGCAGAAGCAGAAGAAGAAGAAGAAGAAGAAGAAGAAGAAGAAGAAGAAGAAGAAGAAAAAGAAAAGGGTGAAAAATAAGAACAATTCAAAGAGGCTATATAAAGTCAAGTAAAAAAAAAATAAAAATAGAAGAAGAAGAAGAAAATGAAATAGCCAATGAAAAAGAAGAATGTTAACTCTTGGAAGGAAAATGGAATAGAAGTGAATACATTGATAGAAGACCTTTATATATTTTTAGACAACCTTTGTTTACCTTTATATCCATTCTTTTGATAACCATTACCTAAGCCTATGTTTTGTCCTAATAGAAGTCCTGACTTGATCCTAAGTGTAGTATGGCATGGAAATGGTTATGAAGGAGTAGGGACTTTGGTAGAGTGTAACATTCTTAGTAGTTGATATCCTTTCATGAGACCATTATCATTCTTCTGGATAAAATCTATGAGACTTTTGGATTTATTGAATAACATTCTACTTGCATATTAATGAGAAATGTACACCTTTTTGAGTGACTTCTTTTTTAGTGTCAAGTATATTCTATGAGAATTGAAGTCAAAGCATACATTTGGATAGCAATTTAGATTATATTCGACTTGAAGACTATAATTATATATCAGCTATAGAACACACTTATCTTTCGAGGTTTAAAGAAATAATGGGATATCTTTAGCATAAGGGTAGGATTTTGAACCTTTTTGTTTATCTCTATTAGCAAGCCAAAGTTAGGAATTAAGATGAGCTAAATAAAAGCAAATTTTTCTTAGATGAATAAAGAACTTTCATGTGGCTTAACTTGTCCACTAGGGGTAACCTAGTGGTTTAAAGCCTTGTTGCATGTGCTAAATGCATTCATGAGTATGTATGAAAGTAACACTTTGTATTGTTTTTGTAAAATAATTTTTCACATGTTTTACTCGGGACTAGCAAAATGGTCGTTAGGGGGTGTGATAAGTGTTTAATTTTGAATAAAAAACTGTGACGACCTGGGTTTTCCCATGCATTTTTGAAATGCAATATCTAATTCCTAAGGCCGAATGCATTCCTATTTGAAAACTATTTTATAAAAACCATGCAATGCAGTGGAAAATCTTTAGTTTTAAACTCATTTTGAAAACCCCGAGTGTCATTTGTATTCTCAACAACCAAAGTAGTTTTTTGAAAAAACTTCAAAAATCATAAATGTTTTTCCCAAGGTCTATCCAGTCACAACACACAGCCCAACTATAAATAAATACATGTCCAAAGGGTTGAGAGTTTACTTACATGTATAATTGTCTCCTTTTTAATTTACTTGCTCATAGCACTAATATCTCCTGAGGCGTCTTCAATTTGTGAGTGGAACTATCCTGAAAAATGTTAAGGATAGGGTGAGTATATACTATACTCAGTAGGAGTCCATCACTACTAGTTTTACAATGCATGCTGTGTTTAAAATCATATGCTCTTAAAAACATGTGCATGTTCGAACAATCATGTTCAAGATCGATATTAGCAACCACTGTTGAATTGAAATACTGACGACTTAAAGAAATAGCATAATCCAAGTCGAAAGTATCATATATCATAAACATAATGATATGCATAAGATGCTCAACTGAATCCAACTCATGGATATATGGTATGGTATGGTCGACCAACCTCATGTCATGCCATATGCAATGCAAGTAAGTCAACGAAACCTTAGGGCCCAACTATGCCCACGACCTCGCCGCCGTGTGGTCCCCGGGTACCTGAGGACACTTGGTCATAGCCTCAACATGGCATATGACACGTCGACCCAGTGCCGTGACACCAGTGGTAGTCCCCTGTACCACATGCCGTCGACGTAGGGATGTTGCCCTTTTTGGGCATGGTACCCATCCACCTAATAGTGGTAGAGGCTGCAGGCCAACCCAAACCTCTCGGCATAGCGTCCATGAGCTTATCAGCCCAAATCATATCAGATGAAACAAGCAAAAACCTCTTTTTCAAAACCTATCCTCTTTAGGTCCCTCACAACTGCCTACCCAGCGTCTTTCGGGCACTCTAGCATCTTTTGGTAACCCTCAAGGACATGCAATCTTTCAAAAACTCAATGCTCACAAATCATACAATGTATGCAATTGTTTGCAAAACATATCTATGCATAATGTATATGCAATTATTTGCAAAACATATCTATGCATAAAGCATTTATCATATGTATGCTGAATTAAGTCATGCCAAACAAGTTATACTTAAAACATGCATTCAAAACAATCATGGGCTCTTTTTTAAAAGTCTAGTAGCGACAGAGCACCTACCTCAAAGTCTCTTGGAGTCACGTCCTTTATCACTTCAACCCGTCCCTGGGTCTCATTTATAAACTCCTGGGTATGAATGGATATAAGGAGTCATTAATTTCAATCCATTTAGACATTAGATTGCTAGCTCTGCCTTTAGGGTCCATGGTCCTTGTCTAATTCATTTGTCAGGTTAGATCCTATGATATGGTTCTACTTTTCAATGGTTAGGTTCTATAAATGGTCCTATGATCTTAATTTTTAAAGTCTCATTAGGTCCGCGTGTCCTAGTTCCCAGGACACCTGTGCATCCTGGTTGAACCACGAACGCCTCACGTGCGTGCGCACCTAAAGGCCATGCCACGGACCACATTTTGCACGCGCACGTGCATGCTCAAGTGACGTGCTATGACGCGCATCCTGGATGGCGTTGCATAGACGCACCTTTGGTGAGCATGGCGCGTCTTAGCTCCCACGGCACCCCGTGCATCCTAGTTGAGCCAGGACTCGTGCCCCATGTTGCGCGCGCACCTGAAGGCCGTACTTGGGACAGTGTACGCACTGTCATACACTTGGAACCTATCCCAGCTGCAGGTGAAGCATGGCATCCATGGGACACCTTGTTCGTGCAGGGCCGGCCCAAGCCAGCTTGGAACGTTATCCAGCTAGGAACCTGGCTGGAAAACGGCTGGGAAAGGAGGATGCCTGGTTTCGTTTAGGGCCGGCCATAACCGACTTTGTCTTCTCCGGTTGGAAAAACCGGCTGGGGAAGGACCAGATACAGAGTGGATCTGGCCTGGGGAAAGCAAAACGAAGAGAAACAAGGTAAGGAGGGGCTTACTTGTAGCCTGGGGACGCCCTTTTCCTGCTAGTAAGAACACATGAAGAAGGGGGAAAACCCCACTTCCGATGATGCTAGAGGAACAAGAGGGGCGATGGGGACATGGGTAAAGGAATGCCCAGCCGGACTTGGCCTGGGCGTTGTCGGAAACCATAGAGGGGAGATTGGTTTGGGACGGGTTTCCAATTTGCCAAAAACCCCAGTCTCAACATGCCAGAAAAATTGTGTTTTTGTGAGGGGGAGATGGGGCTTTTTATAGCCCTGCTATGGCGGTGCCGCCCTTGGAGGTGGCAGATCTCTCTGGAAAAATCATGAAAGAGGGTTTCTGGAGAGATCTGGAGGTGGAAGATGATAGGGGGTGCCGTTATCAAAACGCCCCCTATGTTTTTCATCCTTCTTCGTTTTAAACATTTTTTTGTTTAAATTATAGAACTACCCCTGATCTTTAAACGGCCGTAACTTCTTCATACGGACTCCGTTTTGGGTGATTTTTGAGGCGTTGGATTCCATTTTTCTAGTAAAATCTAATGGTACCAAGTTTTTTTAAAAAATCTTTCGTTTACTATTTTAAATAAAGTGAAACATTTAATATAGTTCATGTCCTATAAAATGTCCAATTTTTGTTAAAAATATCATAAATTTCTTGGGCATTACAATGTAATGACTCCAACTTTGTAACATTGAAATCCTTAGTTAGCAATGAAAAGTTCACTTTTTGGAAATAAGGGTATTTTGGTCATTTCACTATTCACCTTGACTGAACCTAGAAATTTGGTCCTGAAAATGATACCATTAGGTGTGTCTCGAAAGAAGGAATCCAACAAGACCAAAATCACACAAAACGGAGTTAAAATGAGCAAGTTATGGCCCTTTGAAGTTCAGGGGCAAAAATGTAATTTTCACTAAAAAACATATTTAGCCTGCAAAATACAGGGGCCCGTTTTGATATGGGCACCCCTCTTCTTCAACCTCATAGAGGGTTCTAGAACGGTGGTGATTGGAGGAGAAATCACCACCATTCTAGAGGTTTCTCCACCGCCATTCAAGGGCGGTGAGAGCCCCCTCCAGAACCCTCTTATAACTCTATAAATTGAGCTCTTGGGCCCCTGTAATGGTAGCCCAAAAGCTTGGGAAAAACTCATTTTGGAGAAGCAACCAAGAGGAGAAACGTGGAGAAAAACCCAGCAACGAGCCAAGTATGCCCAAAATCCCTCAAAATCCGTCTTCACCTTTGTCCTAAGCTAAGTTTTCCTAAGTTTTGCATGTAAAATCATGTAAAACAGAGCCCTAGAGTGTCACAAAGGGCCCAGGGATGATCCCTGGGCCACACTGGTTCAACAGGGTCAAACCAGGGTGTCCCGAGGACACCTCGGTCCCCCAACGAACGGTATGCACGCTGTGTGTCGAGAAAACCAGACGGGCGCATCTGTGGACGCGCTCGCAAAAGAGAATGTTGGGCGGAAGCCGGGTGCGTCTACAGACGCGCCCGCTGAGGCACCTGCCGTTGACGCGGGATGCGCTAGCGTCCCAGGCTTCCACCTTGCTTCGTTTGACCCTTTTATGTACACGCGGCACTAAAAACACTATAACTTGAGATCTAGGGCCCCGATTGAGGCGTCGCGAAAGGCGTTGTGTCCGTGTTGACGACACGGACACACCCAAATTATAAAATACCTGATCAAGGCCCAATATAAGGTGGGCACGACCCTTAGACTATGATAGTGCCGCGGGGCCACTAAATCCTTGAAAACTTGATGATACCAAGGCCCAATTAGGACCTTAGGACACCCATAGGCATGGGGATGAACCCTTAATGACTAAGTAGAAAGACCAACCACTCTAAAACCTATAAAAGATAGGCCAAACTAACCTTGATTCCCCAAACCATGTTCAGGAGCATAGGACGACAAGGGGATTAGCGCGACTTAGCCAGGTAGGTGCTCTATCGCTACTAGACTTTTAAATAGAGCCATGATTGTTTTGAATGCATGTTTTAAGTATAAGTTATACGATTTGATTAGCATAACTTAATCTTATAAACGAGTTCAGCGTACATATGATAAATGCTTTATACATAGATATGTTTTGCAAACAATTGGATACATTGTCTGATTTGTGAGCATTGAGTTCTTGTAAAATCGCATGTCCTTGAGGGTTACCAAAAGATGCTGGAGTGCCCAAAAGATGCTGGGTAGGTAGTTGTGAGGGTCAGGTAGTTGTGAGGGACCCAAAGAGGACAGGTTTTGAAAAAGAGATGTTTTTGCTTGTTTGATCGTATATGATTTGGGCTAGTAAGCTCGTGGGCGCTATGCCAAGAGGTTGGGGTGGCCTCCCAGCCTTTACCACTACTAGGTGGATTGGGTACCACGCCCAAAAAGGGCATGTCCCTCCGTCGACTGCATGTGGTACAGGGGGCTACCATTGGTGTCACGGCACTGGGTCGATGTGTCATATGCCCCATGGAGGCTATGACAGTGTGTCCTCAGGTACCCGGGGACCACACAGCGGCGAGGTCGTGGGCATAGTTGGACCCTATGGTTTGATGATTTACTTGCATTGCATATGGCATGACATGAGGTTGGTAGACCATACCAGATATCCATGAGTTGGATTCAGTGAGCATCTTATGCATATCATTATGTTTATGATATATGATACTTTCGACTTGGATTATGCTATTCTTTAAGTCATCAGTATTTCAATTCGATAGTGGTTTTTAATATCGATATTGAACATGATTGTTCGAACATGCACATGTTTTTAAGAGCATATGATTTTAAACATAGCATGCATTGCAAAACTAGTAGTGATAGACTCCTACTGAGTAGAGTATATACTCACCCTATCCTTAACATTTTTTAGGATAGTTCCACTCACAAATAGAAGACGTCTCAGGAGATATTAGTGCTACGAGCAAGTGAATAAACAAAGGAGACAACTATACATGTGAGTAAACTCTCTACCCTTTGGACATGTATTTGTATTTATTTACAGTTGGGCTGTGTGCTGTGACTGGATAGACCTGGGGAAAAACGTTTACGATTTCTAAAGTTTTTCGAAAACTACTTTGATTGTTGTGAAAGAAAATGACACTCGGGGTTTTCAAAATAAGTTTAAAACAAAAGATTTTCTACTACATTGCATGGATTTCATAAAATGATTTTCAAATAGGGATGCATCCTGCCTTAGGAATTAGATATTGCATTTCAAAAATGCATGGGAAAACCCGGGTCGTCACATACAATAACCACCCAATTAGTACCCACATGTTACAACTTATAGGGAGTTTTTAAGACCAAAATATAACAGATGCATTTTTGACCTAATGAAGCAAAAGTTTGTTATTTTGTAGGTCCAGAAACTGGTCATAGGTAATTATGTGACTAATCATGTTTTTCTAGGATTTAATTAGGATTTTAAACTTTTTATAGGAAGTAAGATGTTGATCCAACATTCGAGATCGATTGAGATGAAATTGAAGATCATGATCAAAAGATCAAGTCAAAGTTTCAAAATTATCACTTCAACATAAACCAAAGGCCATGATCATCTTGTGGACTACTAATGGATGTGATAAAAGGAGCTAAAGATGGCCAAAGTGAGCCCATGAAGTAAGCCATGTATTCCCACCACCTTTGCATGGAAGCCACTTAAGCTATATTAGCCATTAAAGCCATGAAAAAGGTGATAAACTATACAACCTACTCAAGCCTTGAAGCCAATCATTGAATCCACTTAAGCCACAAAGGAATGATCCATCAAGACAATGAGGAATGCCACATGTAGTCAGACTGTAATGACTCCAATTTTGTAACATTGAAATCCCAAGTTAGCAATGAAAAGTTCACTTTTTGGAGATAAGGGTATTTTGGCCATTTCACTATTCACCCTGAATGAATCCAGAAATTTGGTTTTGAGAATGGTACCATTAGGTGTGTCTCAGAAAAAGGAATCCAACAAGACCAAAATCACCCAAAACGGAGTTAAAATGAGCAAGTTATGGCCCTTTGAAGTTTAGCGGCAAAAATGTAATTTTTACTAAAAAAAGGATTTAGCTTGAGAAACACAGGGGCTCATTTTGATACGGGCACCCCTCCTCTTCAACCTCATAGAGGATTCTAGAACGGCGGTGTTTGGAGGAGAAACCACCGCCATTCTGGAGGTTTCTCCACCTCCATTCAATGGCGGTGAGAGTCCCCTCCAGAACCCTCTTATAGCTTTATAAATAGAGCTCTTGGGTGCTTCTAATGGCAGCCCAAAAGCTTGGAAAAAATCTGTCATGGAGAAGCAACCAAGAGGAGAAAACGTGGAGAAGAACCTAGCCACGAACCAGGTATGCCCAAAACCCCTCCAAACCCGTCTCCCCCTTAGTCCTAGGCTAAGCTTTCCAAAGTTTTTGCATGAAAAATCATGCAAAACTGGGCCTAGAGAGTCACAAAGGACCCAGGGACGATCCCTGGGGCGCACTAGTTCGACAGGGTCGAACCAGGGTGTCCCTAGGACGCCCAGGTCCTTGTCAAACTGAAATGCACGTTGCGCATTGAGAAAACCCGACGGGCGTGTCCATGGACACACCGCAAGTGAGAACGTCGGGCGGAAGACAGGTGTGTCGGCAAATGCGCCCGCTGGGGCGCATGCCGCTGATGCGGAATGCGTCAATGTTATGGGCTTCCACCTCTTAAGGGCCTTTTATGTACATGTTGTTGATGTTTTCCGCAAGTACACGGGCTATTGTAGTATAGCTATGCAAGTACGGGTCGAACCCACAGGAACTCGCTTTAGTTGGAGTTTTTAATAAAATTTAATTATTTGAAATTTGAAGAGAATAACAAAACTAGCATAATCATTCAGATTTATTCAATTGATGCACTTTAAATAACTTTCAATTTCAAAGAACAACATAAAAGTAATCAAAACATCTCTGAATCACACTGTCCATGAATGGCATTGTCCCTGGATAACACTGTCAAAAGATGGATAAAATAAAGCTTAAATAGAATAGGGACACAGATGTAAATAAAATGGGGATACAGATGTCATTAAAAAAGGGGACGCAGATGTCATTAATGGAATTGAACAGAATTGTCATTTCATTTAAAGATGAAGTGCAAAATTGGAATTTCTGTTCAAACTCTGGTTTTTAACAAAAACCAGGAAAAACCAATGAAGGAGAAGCTGGAGGAGAAGGAGATGAAGCCGGAGATAAAAGGGGAAAGGGTAGCAATGCGGGAGGAAACCCAGTTTGGGTTTCCTTCTCTGAGACGTCCGGAGGCGAGAAAAATGCCGGAGTTGTTGGGCTGGTTCTCTGGCGTGTGAAGAGGTGTGTGGAGAAGCCAATGCTTGTACTGCTTGTGCGTGGAAGACAAGGATGATCTGGGCTATGCTGGACTGGTTGGAAGAGGTGTGGCCCAGGAACAATCTGGCTTTAGCGTGGCATCTTTGGATTCTGGGCATCGCATTGCTTGGAGGTCGGGGATGATACTGTGGGTTTCAGACGGGAGGAGAAAGGAGGCTAGTGCCTTCAGGTGAAGAAAACAAAATGAAGAAGAAAAGGTGCAGAAAGAAGGGGTTTAGTGCGGCGAATGAAGTTTGGGTAGAGATGAGAGAAAGTGCATGTGAGGTGTAAAAGAGAGAGGGTAAAGATGGCACATTTGGTTTGGGCATGCTACAAGTGGAAGGGTTAGATACGATGATGGAAGAGGAGAAAAAAAAAAAGGAACTAGGTTGTCTTCAACAAGGAAGAGCACTTGAGAGATGAAGAAGAGAAAGTGGATCAAACAAGGGAGATGGAGAAAAGAAAAAAATTGCGGTGAAGCGATGGATGGTGAGGGGTATGCTAGGATGTGAAGAAGTTGGTGTGCTGGGAGCGGTGAAAACTACTTAATGTGGGAGATGCGCGCCTATTAGGCAGAGAAGCAGATGACGATGATGCAGTGTTGGATGTTAGGGAAGATGCGTTGGAGTGATGCGGGGAAGTATATTGGAAGTAGGGAAACCTGTGGCGGTGAAGACAACTAGGAACAAAAAAAAGATGGGTGATGCGGTAAAAACTGGGTGGTCTGAGTAGAAGAAAAAGATGCCTTCTTAGCAGGTGTCTGGGAATTTGGGTGTTGGGTGTGGAGGAGAAGTAGGTGGAAACTGGTGCTGTGGATGATGCGGTGAAGAACAAACGATGAAGGAGAAGGGTGACTAATGAAAAGGGAAGATGGGGTTTGTGTGATGAATGGAGATGACGGTTGGGCTAGTGCTGAAACAGAAAATGGTGCAATTGAATGGAAACAAGGTGAAAGAAAGAAAGCTAAGAAAAAATTAACTCTCCCTCTCTCCACATGGCTCCTATTTATAAACTGCACTTCTCCTTTTCTTCCTCAAACTCTATCCTTAAAGAGTTAGAGTCCTGTTTGGAAACATTCTTCTCCTCCAATTAGAACTCCATCCCTTTTAGGAATCCTCATCCTTTTACAACTCATCATCCAACTAGAACTCTTCCAATTAGGACTCCTTGTTGATTAGGACTCTTGCCTTTTTTGATCTACACCATTGATCATAGAGCTGAGCCATCCAACCTTCCTTCAATTGATCTGCAAAATAAAAGACTAAATTAGAATAATCAAACCGTACATTAATCCTTTAATAGGCTCGAATGATCATCTAACCATTGATTAAGGTCTAGATGGTTAATCTAGCTAAAATTTGAAATTTGGACGATTAGATGATCTAATTCAATGCTAAACTAGGGGTCTTTTAGCCAAAAATAAGCAATTAACACATGTGATACTAAAAAGCTTATAACTTGAGATCTAGGGCTCCAATTGAGGTGCCACGAAAGGCGTTGTGTCCGTGTCGATGATGCGAACACACATAAACCATAAAATATCTGATCAAGGCCTAATATAAGGTGGGCATGACCCTTAGACTATGATAGTGGCGTAGGGCCACTAAACCTTTGTAAACCTGATGATACTAAGGCCCAGTTAGGACCTTAGGACACCCATAGGCATGGGGATGAACCCTTAATGCCTAAGTAGTGAGATCAACCACTCTAAAACCTATAGAAATAGGCCAAATTGACCTTGTTTCCCTAAACCATGTTCAGGAGCGTACAAGGACAAAGGGGCTTACGTGACCAAACCAGGTAGGTGCTCTATCGCTACTAGACTTTTTAAAAGATCCCTAGATTGTTTTGAGAATGCATGTTTTAAGTTTAAGTTATATGACTTGTTTAGTATGACTTAATTTTATAAACGACTTCAGCATGAACTTGTGATAATAGATTGATCCTAACATGAACTTGTAAGAAAAGTATAGCATGACCAAAACGTCAATGCCATTATTAAGACATTGTGTGAATTTTATTGAGGTTATAGGCAATTGAGGATTTCAATGATCTTAAGACGGTTTAGAATTTCTGAGAAGCATTCAGTTTATCATATATGTTACGTAAAGGAATAGATGAAGTGTCGATTATATGAAAGAAAGCATATAGAGACATTGATCCAGGTAGACCAAATGAGGAGTTTGAAGAAAAGAGAGATAGAGATAGAGATGTAACTATAAGTATTCAATGAAATATTGAATATTCAAAAGAAAAAGGTCATGACTTTATGGAGATACATAGAATTCTGTCATCTTGAATCCCATAGGAAGGTAGATCAAACAAATGCAAAGGAATAATACTAGCTGAGTTGGTAATCTTATTGTAAAAGAGTATAAAAGGGAGAAAGCATATGAAGTTTAAGACTTTGAGTAGAGTATCGAATTTCAGCAGATTATGTGACACGAAGATTTTCGAAGAAGAATGGTGACCAACTAGAAATTAAATTCTACAAATGGCTTGATCAATTATTGTAATTAGAATATTATCGGATCCATTAGCTTATGGGGAACACCAATGGATATAATCCATGAAAAGGAAAATTTGGTGATATCTCACCTTGCCACTACATGAGTAAATAAAGTTATATTGAAAAAGGAATTAAGCCGGGAACAATGACTTGTCCATTTAGCAAGTAGGGTACCATCAAGTATCAAATTGAGGCCTTGCTATTATAAATTGGAAGAGCAAAAATCTTAAGACCATTATCTAGTCATTACTTTTAAAATACTGTTGACCAAATAAGGGTATCCCACCGTATTTATTCAAATATGTTAGTATCTATTAGACAGTAGTCGAAGTTATAAACTCGGAGGAATATTCTGAGTTTTCCCTAAAAGAAGTACTTGTTAGAATAAGTCATTTAAGGCTATGAGGTTAGTTGATTAGGCCACATTATGAAGGAGCTACGAGTACGATGAGGACAGTAGCAAATAGGAAGTGATCTAAACCAATGCAATAGATTTTTTCCAAACCTGAATAGACACCATGACAAACCATAGAAATTACTTTGGGTCTGAAAAATACTGTTGACTTGGATTGAAAAGAAATGCAAATAAGTACTGATCACTTTAGAGACCCTTGAGCTTATGACATAGATATATCTGGAAAGAGATCACAAGTTAATCAAATAAAGTCCTTCTATGTCTAAGAAAATATTTTATGCTTACCTAAGTGTTGTTAAACTTGTTGATTAACCAGCTTCAGTATAACTTGATGAAGTAGTTATTGAACGAGAACTACTATTATAAGCTATGTATGAGGAGGCACTCGAAGGATAAAATTTGAGGAATTGAGAAAATCACTACTTATGAGGATACCTCCTGACAATACAGACTGCATGGTTGACAATAAAGCCTTGGTAAAAGATTGAACAATATATTGACATAGGGGAGGAAGGAGAAAAGGTGAGATAGCTAGCACAATATAAGGTGAAGATTTAATGTTACGTTGCCTTTAGACAAATAGTTAGTTGTTATGAGCATATACCAAGTACGAAAAAAATCAATTAAAGGAATTTCTTAAGGACTAACCCTACTGAATTGAGTATAGAACTTTTGGACTAAAAGGATACAAAGAAAATCATCAAACAAAGAAAGGACAAAGAGGATGATGGCAAAGGATTCAACCATGACCTAGTAAGGGTACTCAGTTATGAATAAGAGACTTTTTGCTTTGCATAAATGGGAACATTATTGAAAATCGTAATGACAAATTGATGTGAATAGTGAGATAGGCTTCTGGACGAGAACATGTGACCCGTGATGATGAATTGACCATTAACATTTGACATGATTTTGGATAAAATCGTCATGGAGAAAAGCGTTTAATGAATTCAATAGTTATGAAACTGGATATGGTGTTAGGACATTTTACTTTCAGTATATGATAAGGTCCTCAATGGAAGATGCTACAAATTAACTTTCATGATTTTATTTTGAATGTAACTTTGGTCAAGGAATCAAGTCACATATAGAAAATGACAGATAGTTGAAATTCAAAGTTAATCAATGGTTTGGCTGTAGAGCACATGATACCATGTCAGTTATTGAAGTATCTTGGGGACAAAGGTAAACGATAAGAAGCAAAGTTAGACACAATAGAAAGAAGGTAAAATTTTTGGATTCTTACCAACCATTAGAAGGAGATGTGGATGATGAAGAAATCACTAGATGGAAGTCAAGAAGAAAAAGGATTATCCTATGAAATAGGAGAAATAAGATCATATGATCTCAAAGAAGTATGGAGTAATGTATACATGAATAAATAAGCATGATCCTATGAGGAGACTATCCTATACATGATGAGAAAAGTATGGGCATCTAAGGATTTTGAGAAAGATGAGTTACAGTTAGAAATCGGTACTGTTAAACTGGCACGTATGAGAGTATGCATCAGAGTACGCAGCAAAAGTGGCCCTTATAGGTAAGGCCTTGTAAGAGGAACAATAAAAATGATAAATTGAGGTTGAGCCTAGATTGGATTCCTAAGGGGAGAATGCATTCACCAAGAAGATATCAAAGAGACAAAATACCTTGAAGATGATAATTTATGGAATTTCAAGGACGAAATTCTTTTAAGGGGGTAATAATGTAATGCTCGAGCAATTTACGCTATTTTTAACAAAAAATTGGACATCTTATAGAACATGAACTGTGTTAAATGTTTCACTTTATTTAAAATATTAAATGAATGAATTTGTGAGTAAACTTGGTACCATTAGATTCTACTTGAAAAATGGAATCCAACGCCTCAAAAATCACCCAAAACGGAGTTCGTATGAAGAAGTTACGGCCGTTTAAAGATCAGGGGCAGTTCTAGAATTTAAACAAAAAAACAAAAAAAGAGAAAACGCAGGGGGCCATTTTGATAACAGCACCCCCTGTCGTCTTCCTCCCCAGATTTTTCCAGAAACCCTCAAATTCTACTTTTTCTAGAGTGATCTGCCACCGCCAAGGGCGGCACCGCCATTGGCAACACCGCCATATCAGGGCTATAAAAAGCCCCATCTCCCCCTCTCTAAAACATGATTTTCTAGTAACTTTTGGACTGGGGTTTCCAGCAAAAACCGAAAACTTGTCTCTCTGTGCTTTTCGGCAACTGCCAGGCCCAAGTTAGGCCGGCCATTTCCATTTCCCATGTCCCCTTTCTCCTTTCCAGTATGGGCAACGGGGTTTCCACCTTCATCGAAGAATTCCGGCGAGATGCGGTTTCAGGCAAAAATGGGGTTTCACCACCGGCGATGGGTGTCCCCAAGCTGCCTAGGTAAGTCTGTTCTTCTCTCTCTCTCTTGGTTCTTCCCCTTTCAGGCTAGATCCATGCTGGATCTAGCGTTCTCAGACGTTTTCTAGCCAGATTTCCTGGCCGAAAAACATCCCCAAACCGGCTTAGACGACCTTGCATGAGCTAGGTGTCCCAGGGATGCCTTGCTCCATGTGCGCTTGGGACAAGTTCCCAGGGATGGGCTCTGGGCGTACGACAGTGCGTACACTATCCCAAGTGCAGCCTCCGGGTGCGCGTGCGACATGGGGCACGGGTCCTGGCTCGACCAGGGTGAACTGGGTGCCCTTGGAGCTGAGACGCGCCATGCTACAAGGTGCGTCCGTGCGATGATGCGCGTCATAGCGTGTTACTTAAGCATGCATGTGCGCATGCAAATCGTGGACCCTGGCACGGCCTTTGGGCGTGCACGCATGTAAGGCGGACACGGTTCAACCAAGATACACGGGTGTCCTAGGAACTGGGGCACGTGGACCTAATGAGACTTTAAAGTTAGGATTAGAGGATAAATTACAGAGTTTAACTATGGGAAAGTAGATCCACACCATAGGATCTAGCCTGGTGAATGAATTAGGCAAGGACCATGGACCCAATAGGCAGAGCTAGCGATTTAATGTCTAAATGGATTGAAATTAATAAGGACTCCTTGTATCCATTCATACCCAGGAGTTTATAAATGAGACTTAGGGATGGGTTGAAGTGATAAAGGACGCGACTCCAGGAGACTTTCAGGTAGGTTGTCTATCGCTACTAGACTTTTAAAAAAGAGCCCATGATTGTTTTGAATGCATGTTTTAAGCATAAGTTATATAACTTGTTTAGCATGACTTAGTTCAGCATACATATGATAAATGCTTTATGCATAGATATGTTTTACAAATAATTGCATATACATTATGCAGAGACATGTTTTGCAAACAATTGCATACATTGTATGATTTGTGAGCATTGAGTTTTTGAAAGATTGCATGTCCTTGAGGGTTACCAAAAGACGCTGGAGTGCCCAAAAGACGCTGGGTAGGCAGTTGTGAGGGCCAGGTAGTTGTGAGGGACCCCAAGAGGACAGGTTTTGAAAAAGATGTTTTTGCTTGTTTGATCTGATATGATTTGGGCTAATAAGCTCGTGGGCGCTATGCCGAGACGTTTGGGTTGGCCTCCAGCCTCTACCATTATTAGGTGGATGGGTACCACGCCCAAAAAGGGTAACGTCCCTACGTCGATTGCATGTGATACAGGAGGCTACCACTGGTGTCACGGCACTGGATCGACGTGTCATATGCCCCATTGGGGCTATGACCGAGTGTCCTTAGGTACCCAGGGACCACACGTCGATGAGGTTGTGGGCATAGTTGGACCCTATGGTTTCATGATTTACTTGCATTGCATATGGCATGACATGAGGTTGGTCCACCATACCATACCAGATATCCATGAGCTGGATTCAGTGGAGCATCTTATGCATATCATTATGTTTATGATATATATATGATACTTTCGACTTGGATTATGCTATTCTTTAAGTCGTCAGTATTCCAGTTTGACAGTGGTTTTTAATATCGATATTGAACATGATTGTTCGAACATGCACATGTTTTTAAGAGCATATGATTTTAAATATAGCATGCATTGCAAAACTAGTAGTGATAGACTCCTACTGAGTATAGTATATACTCAGCCTATCCTTAACATTTTTCAGGATAGTTCCATCCACGAGTAGAGGACACCTATATTAGTGCTATGAGCAAATGAATTAAAAAGGAGACAATTATACATGTAAGTAAACTCTCAACCCTTTGGACATGTATTTGTATTTATTTACAGTTGGGCTGTGTTGTGACTGGATAGACCTAGGGAAAAATAAATATGATTTCTGAAGTTTTTCAAAAACTACTTTGATTGTTGTGAAAGCAAATGACACTCGGGGTTTTCAAAAGGATTTTAAAACAAAAGATTTTCTGCTGTATTGCATGGTTTTTATAAACTGGTTTTCAAATAGGGATGCATCCCACCTTAGGAATTAGATATTGCATTTAAAAATGCATGAGAAAACCCAGGTTGTCACACTAGATCAGGTATTTTATAGTTTCGGTGTGTCCACGTCGTCGACACGGACACAATGCCTTTCGCGATGTCTCAATCGGAGTCCTAGATCTCAAGTTATAAGCTTTTTAGTATCACATGTACATAAAAGGCCCTTAAGAGGTGGAAGCCCAGAATGCTAACGCGTTCCGTGTCAGCAGCATGCACCCCAGCAGGCGCGTCTGCCGATGCGCCTGTCTTCTGCCCGACGTTCTCACTTGCGGGCGCGTTCGTGGATGCGCCCGTCGGGTTTTCTCAACGCACAGCATGCGTTTCGGTTTCACAAGGACTGGGCATCCTATGGACACCCTAGTTCGACCCTGTCGAACCAGTGCACCCCAGGATCATCTCTGGGTCCTTTGTGACTCTCTAGGGCCTGGTTTTGCATGATTTTTCATGCCAAAACTTGGGGAAACTTAGCCTAGGACTAAGGGGGAGACAGGTTTGGAGGGGTTTTGGGCATACCTAGTTCGTGGCCGGGTTTTTCTCCACATTTTCTCCTCTTGGTTGGTTCTCCACGATGGGTTTTTCTCAAGCTTTTGAGCTGCCATTAGAGGTGCCCAAGAGCTCTATTTATAGAGCTATAAGAGGGTTCTGGAGGGAGCTCTCACCGCCCTTGAATGGAGGTGGAGAAACCTCCAGAATGGTGGTGGTTTCTCCTCCAAACACCGTCGTTCTTGAACCCTCTAGGAGGTTGAAGAAGAGGGGTGCCCGTATCAAAATGGGCCCCTCTGTTTCTCAGGCTAAATCCGTTTTTAATAAAAATTACATTTTTGCCCCTAAACTTCAAAGGGCCATAACTTGCTCATTTTAACTCCGTTTTGGGTGATTTTGGTCTTGTTGGATTCCTTTTTCCGAGACGCACCTAATGGTACCATTATCAGGACCAAATTTCTGGGTTCAGTCAGGGTGAATTGTGAAATGACCAAAATACCCTTATCTCCAAAAAGTGAACTTTTCATTGCTAACTTGGGATTTCAATGTTACAAAATGGGATTCATTACACTAAAGCTACTTTTTAATGTCATTTTGATAAAAATAACTTCAAAAAGCATCTATTTTAAAGTTGTTATGAAAAAGGTGACTTCAAAGGTATAGTTTTGTATATGAAGTCATTTTCTTTAGAACAACGTTAAAAAATGAGTAAGTCATCCTTATAGAATGACTTTAAAAATGATGCTTTTGAAGTTGTTTTTTTAGAAGAATTCAAAAATGGATGTTTTTTAAGTCTTTTTTTTTTTTTTTTTTTCCAGAACAATTGTAAAAAAGTGGTTTTGAAGTCCTTTTTTTCAAAACAACTTTAAAAATGATGAATGAAAGCCTTTTTTCAAAATAGCTTTAAAAATGAATGTTATTTAAGTAATTTTTTTCAAAACAAGTTTAAAATTGGCTTCTTTTAAGGCCAATTTTTTAGAACGACTTAGAAAATGACTATTTTGGAGGTCATTTTTCTTAGAACGACTTTAAAAGTGCCTTTTTTTTTTCTTCTTTATTTTCATTGGAATCACTAGGGAGGGTGCGAGTGGGGGTTAGCGGGGATTGAACTACACAAAGGAGATGTGACGACCCGGGTTTTATATGATGCAAATTTGATGAAAAGGCAAGATCTCTTGTTTTATAAATATGGAATGCATGAAAATATTTTTGTTTGGGAAAACAATCTTTCGTATAAAAACCCCGAGTGTCAAAAACACATTTTCAATTTATCTAGCCATGGCATAGTTTTAAATTGACTCTATTCCCAAGAAAGTGTTAGTCTAGCCTCAGCTATAGAGAGTAACTACAATCAAGTAACATTGAAAGATAAGGTAGGGGTTTACTTACTTGCACTTAATGTGGGTGTCTTCTGTCACAGGCGTACCTTGTGCTTAAGTGTTTACTTTGTGTCTAAAAAATGTTGAGGATTGGGTGAGTATATACTATACTCAGTAGGAGTCCATCACTACTAGTTTTACAATGCATGCTATGTTTAAAATCATATGCCTTTTCAAAACATGTGCATGTTTGAATATTAAAGTTCAATATCGAGATTAAAAAACCATTGTCGAATTGGAATACTGATGACTTAAAGAATCACATAATCCAAATCGAAAGTATCATATATATCACAAACATAATGATATGCATAAGATGCTCCACTGAATCCAACTCATGGATATATGGTATGGTCGACCAACCTCATGTCATGCCATATGCAGTGCAAGTAAATCCTCAAACCATAGGGCCCAACTATGCCCACGACCTCGCCACCGTGTGGTCCCCGGGTACCTAGGGACACAGCGTCATAGCCTCCACGGGGCATATGACACATTGTTTTTTTTTTGAAGTCATCTTCTTTAGAACAACATTACAAAATGAGTAAGTCATCTTTATAGAATGACTATAAAAATGGATGTTTTTAAAGTCTTTTTATAATAATGACTTTAAAAATGACAATTTTTGTTGTCATTTTTCTTAAAATGACATTAAAAGGTCCTTTCTTTTCATTGGAATCACTAGGGAGGGTGGGAGTGGGGGTTAGCGAAGACTGAACTACACAAAGGAGAGGAGAAATAAAGTAGTGTTTCATACTTTTTTACATATACAATACTACATAGGAGACTTTTAAAGTCCGTTAAAAACACTAATAGAAGTTCCTTACTAAAGCTACTTTTTAATGTCGTTTTGATAAAAATAACTTCAAAAAGATTATATTTTAAAGTCGTTCTAAAAAAAATGACTTGAAAGACATTGTTTTGTTTTTGAAGTCATCTTCTTTAGAACAACGTTACAAAATGAGTAATTCAACTTTATAGAATGACTTTAAAAATGTTGTTTTTGAAGTTGTTTTGTTTGGAAGGCTTAAAAAATGGATGTTTTTAAAGTCCTTTTTTAAGAATGAGTTTAAAAATGACTATTTTGGTTGTCATTTTTCTTAAAATGACTTTAAAAGTTCCTTTTCTTTCCACTTTTTTTTCATTGGCATCACTAGGGAGGGTGGGAGTGGGGGTTAGCAGAGAATGAACTGCACAAAGGAGAGGAGAAATGAAGTAGTGTTTCATAATTTTTTGTATATACAATACAACAAAGGAGACTTTTAAAGGTTGTTAAAAACACTAGAAGAAGTTACTTGTTAAAGCTACTTTTTAATGTCGTTTTGATAAAAATAACTTCAAAAAGCATCTATTTTAAAGTTGTTATGAAAAAAGTGACTTCAAAGACATAGTTTTGTTTTTGAAGTCATTTTCTTTAGAACAATGTTAAAAAATGAGTAAGTCATCTTTATAGAATGACTTTAAAAATGATGTTTTTGAAGTTGTTTTTTTAGAAGAATTCAAAAAGGGATATTTTTGAAGTCATTTTTTTTTTCCAGAACAACTTTAAAAAACTGGTTTTGAAGTCCTTTTTTTCAAAACAACATCAAAAATGATGAATGAAAGCCTTTTTTCAAAATGACTTTAAAGCTGAATGTTATGTAATTAAATTTTTTCAAAATAAGTTTAAAATTGATTTCTTTTAAGGCTAATTTTTTAGAATGACTTAAAAAATGACTGTTTTGGAGGTCATTCTTCATAGAATGACTTTAAAAGTTCCTTCTTTTTTTCTTGTTTTTTTTCATTGGAATCACTAGGGAGGGTGGGAGTGGGGGTTAGCGGAAAATGAAATACACAAAGGAGAGGAGAAATAAAGTAATGTTTCATACTTTTTTGTATATACAATACTACAGAGGAGATCACTAAAGTTCGTTAAAAATACTAACAGAAGATGCTTACTAAAGCTATTTTTAATGTTCTTGTGATAAAAATAACTTCAAAAAGCAGATATTTTAAAATCGTCCTGAAAAAAATGACTTGAAAGACATTGCTTTGTTTTCGAAGTCATCTTCTTTAGAACAACGTTACAAAATGAGTAAGTCATCTTTATAGAATGACATTAAAAATGATGTTTTTCAAGTTGTTTTTTTTGGAAGACTTAAAAAATCGATGTTTTTAAAGTCCCTTTTTTAGAATGACTTTAAAAATGACTATTTTGGTTGTCATTTTTCTTAAAAGGAAAGTTCCTTTTTTTTTCCACTTTTTTTTCATTGGAATCACTAGGGAGGGTGGGAGTGGGGGTTAGCAAAGAATGAACTGCACAAAGGAGAGGAGAAATGAAGTAGTGTTTCTTACTTTTTTGGATATACAATACTATAGAGGAGACCTCTAAAGTCCGTTAAAAACACTAACAGAAGTTGTTTACTAAAGCTATTTTGTAATGTCGTTGTGATAAAAATAACTTCAAAAAGCAGATATTATGAAGTCGTTCTAAAAAAAATGACTTGAAAGACATTGTTTTGTTTTTGAAGTCATCTTCTTTAGAACAACGTTACAAAATTAGTAAGTCATCTTTATAGAATGAGTTTAAAAATGATGTTTTTTTGGAAGACTTAAAAAATGGATGTTTTTAAAGTCTTTGTTTTAGAATGAATGTAAAAATGACTATTTCAGTTGTCATTTTTCTTAAAACGACTTTAAAAGTTCCTTCTTTTTCCACTTTTTTTTCATTGGAATCACTACGGAGGGAGGGAGTGGGGGTTAGCAGAGAATGAACTGCACGAAGGGGAGGAGAAATGAAGCAGTGTTTCATACTTTTTTATATATACAATACAACAGAGGCGACTTTTAAAGTTTGTTAAAAACACCAACAGAAGTTACTTACTAAAACTACTTTTTAATGCCGTTTTGATAAAAATAACTTCAAAAAGCATCTATTTTAAAGTTGTTATGAAAAAAGTGGCTTCAAAGACATAGTTTTGTTTTTGAAGTTATTTTCTTTACACCAACGTTAAAAAATGAGTCAATCAACTTTATAGAATGACTTTAAAAATGATGTTTCTGAAGTTGTTTTTTTGGAAGACTTCAAAAATGGATATTTTTAACGTCTTTTTTTTAGAATGACATTAAAAATGACTATTTTGGATGTCATTTTGCTTAGAACGACTTCAAAAGTTTCTTTTTTTTGCTTCTTCTTTTTCATTGGAATCACAAGGGAGGGTGGGAGTCTGGGTTACCGGAGAATGAACTTCACAAAAGAGAGGAGAAATGAAGTAGTGTTTCATACTTTTTTATATGTGCAATACAGCAGAGGAGAATTTTAAAGTCTTTTAAAAACATTAATAGAAGTTGCTTACTAAAGCTACGTTTTAATGTCGTTTGGATAAAAATAACTTCAAAAAGCATCTATTTTAAAGTCATTTTGAAAAAAATGACTTGAAAGACATCATTTTGTTATTGAAGTCATCTTCTTTAGAACAACGTTAAAAAATGAGTAAGTCATCTTTATAGAATGACTTTAAAAATGATGTTTTCGAAGTTGTTTTTTTAGAAGAATTCAAAAGTGGATGTTTTTGAAGTAAATTTTCTTTTTCTAGAATAACTTTAAAAAACTGGTTTTGAAGTCCATTTTTTCAAAACAACATAAAAAATGATGAATGACAGCCATTTTTCAAAATGACTTTAAAACTGAATGTTATGTAAGTAATTTTTTTCAAAACAAGTTTAAAATTGGCTTCATTCAAGGCCAATTTTTTAGAACGACTTAAAAAATGACTGTTTTGGAGGTCATTTTTCGCAAAACGACTTTAAAAGTTCCTTCTTTTTTTCTTATTTTTTTTCATTGGAATCACTAGGGAGGGTGGGAGTGGGGGTTAGCGGAAAATGAAATACACAAAGGAGAGGAGAAATAAAGTAGCGTTTCATACTTTTTTATATATACAATACTACAGAGGAGACTTTTAAAGTCCGTTAAAAACACAAATAGAAGTTGCTTACTAAAGTTACTTTTTAATGTTGTTTTGATAAAAATAACTTCAAAAAGCATATCTTTTAAAGTCGTTCTGAAAAAAATGACTTGAAAGACATTGTTTTGTTTTTGAAGTCATCTTCTTTCGACCAACGTTACAAAATGACTAAGCCATCTTTATAGAATGACCCTAAAAATGATGTTTTTGAAGTTTTTTTTTGGAAGACTTCAAAAATGGATGTTTTTAAAGTCCTTTTTTAGAATGACTTTAAAAATGACTATTTTGGTTGTCATTTTTCTTAAAACGACTTTAAAAGTTCCTTTTTCTTCCACATTTTCCTCATTGGAATCACTAGGGAGGGTGAGAGTGGGGGTTAGTGGAGAATGAACTACACAAAGGAGGCAAGAAATGAAGTAGTGCTTCATACTTTTTTGTATATACAATACTACAGAGGAGACTTCTAAAGTCCGTTAAAAACACTAACAGAAGTCGCTTACTAAAGCTACTTTTTAATGTCATTTTGATAAACATAACTTCAAAAAGCATATATTTTAAAGTCGTTCCGAAAAAAATGACTTAAAAGACATTGTTTTGTTTTTGAAGTCATCTTCTTTAGAACAACGTAACAAAATGAGTAAGTAAATATTATAGAATGACTTTAAAAATGATGTTTTTGAAGTTGTTTTGTTTGGAAGACTTCAAAAATGGATGTTTTTAAAGTCCTTTTTCTAGAATGACTTTAAAAATGACTATTTTGGTTGTCATTTTTCTTAAAACGACTTTAAAAGTTCCTTTTTTTTTCCACTGTTTTTTCATTGGAATCACTAGGGATGGTGGGTGTGGGGGTTAGCTAAAAATGAATTGCACAAAGGAGAGGAGAAATGAAGTAGTGTTTCATACTTTTTTATATATACAATACAATAGAGGAGACTTTTAAGGTCTGTTAAAAACACTAGCAGAAGTTGCTTACTAAAGCTACTTTTTTATGCCGTTTTGATAAAAATAACTTCAAAAAGCATAAATTTTCAAGTCGTTCTGAAAAGAATGACTTGAAAGACATTGTTTTGTTTTTGAAGTCATCTTCTTTGGAACAACGTTGCAAAATGAGTAAGCTATCTTTATAGAATGACTTTAAAAATGATGTTTTTGAAGTTGTTTTTTTTTGGATGACTTCAAAAATGGATGTTATTATAGTCTTTTTTTAAGAATGACTATAACAATGACTATTTTGGTTGTGATTTTTCTTAAAACGACTTTAAAAGCTCCTTTTTTTCCACTTTTTTTTCCATTGGAATCACTAGGGAGGGTGGGAGTGGGGGTTAACAGAGAATGAACTGCACAAAGCAGAGGAGAAATGAAGTAGTGTTTCATACTTTTTTGTATATACAATACTACAGAGGAGACTTCTTAAGTTAGTTAAAAACACTAACAGAAGTTGCTTACTAAAGCTACTTTTTAATGTCGCTTGCGTAAAAATAACTTCAAAAAGCATCTATTTTAAAGTCGTTTTAAAAAAAATGACTTGGAAGACATTGTTTTGTTATTGAAGTCATTTCCTTTAGAACAACGTCAAAAAATGAGTAATTCATCTTTATAGAATGACTTTAAAAATGATGTTTTTCAAGTTGTTTTTTTCAAAGAATTCAAAAATGGATGTTTTTGAAGTCATTTTTTCTCTCGAAAAACTTTAAAAAAGTTGTTTTGAAGTTCTTTTGTTCAAAACGACTTTAAAAATGATGAATGAAAGCCTTTTTTCAAAACGACTTTAAAAATGAATATTATTTAAGTAATTTTTTTCAAAACAAGTTTAAAAATGGCTTCTTTTAAGGCCAATTTTTTAGAACGACTTAAAAAATGACTGTTTTGGAGGTCATTTTTCTTGGAACGACTTTAAAAGTTCCTTCTTTTTTTCCTATTTTTTTCCACTGAAATCCCTAGGGAGTGTGGGAGTGGGGGTTAGAGGAGATTGAACTACACAAAGGAGAGGAGAAATAAAGTAGTGTTTCATACTTTTTTATATATACAATACTACAGAGGAGACTTTTAAAGTTTGTTAAAAACACTAACAGAAGTTGCTTACTAAAGCTACCTTTTAATGTCATTTTGATAAAAATAACTTCAAAAAGCATATATTTTAAAGTCGTTATGAAAAAATTGACTTGAAAGACATTGTTTTGCTTTTGAAGTCATCTTCTTTAGAACAATGTTAGGAAATGAGTGAGCCAATATTATAGAATGACTTTAAAAATGATGTTTTTGAAGTTGCTTTTTTTGGAAGACTTCAAAAATGGATGTTTTTAAAGTCCTTTTTTTAGAATGACTGTAAAAATGACTATTTTGGTTGTCATTTTTCTGAAAACAACTTTAGAAGCTCCTTTTTTTTCCACTTTTTTTTCATTGGAATCACTTGGGAGGGTGGGAGTGGGGGTTAGCGGAGACTGAACTACACAAAGGAGAGAGAAATAAAGTAGTGTTTCATACTTTTTTATATATACAATACTACAGAGGAGACTTTTAAAGTTCGTTAAAAACACTAACAGAAGTTGCTTACTAAAGCTACTTTTTAATGTCATTTTGATAAAAATAACTTCAAAAAGCATATATTTTAAAGTCGTTCTGAAAAAAATGACTTGAAAGACATTGTTTTGTTTTTGAAGTCATCTTCTTTAGAACAACGTTACGAAATGAGTGAGCCAATATTATAGAATGACTTTAAAAATGATGTTTTTGAAGTTGTTTTGTTAGGAAGACTTCAAAAATGGATGTTTTAAAAGTCCTTTTTTTAGAATGACTTTAAAAATGACTATTTTGGTTGTCAGTTTTCTCAAAACGACTTTAAAAGTTCCTTTTTTTCCCACTTTTTTTTCATTGGAATCACTAGGGAGGGTGGGAGTGGGGATTAGCGGAGAATGAACTGCACAAAGGAGAGGAGAAATGAAGTAGTGTTTCATACTTTTTTGTATATACAATACAACAGAGGAGACTTTTAAGGTCTGTTAAAAACACTAGAAGAAGTTTCTTACTAAAGCTACTTTTTAATGTCATTTTGATAAAAATAGCTTCAAAAAGCATCTATTTTAAGGTTGTTATGAAAAAAGTGACTTCAAAGACATAGTTTTGTTTTTGAAGTCATTTTCTTAAAAACAACGTTAAAAAATGAGTAAGTCATCTTTATAGAATGACTTTAAAAATGATGTTTTTGAAGTTGTTTTTTTAGAAGAATTCAAAATTGAAGTTTTTGAAGTCATTTTTTTTTCCAGAACAACTTTAAAAAAGTTGTGTTGAAGTCCTTTTTTTCAAAACAACTTTAAAAATGATGAATGAAAGCCTTTTTCAAAATGGCTTTAAAAATGAATATTATTTAAGTATTTTTTTTTAAAACAAGTTTAAAAATGGCTTCTTTTAAGGCCAATTTTTTAGAACGACTTAAAAAATGACTGCTTTGGAGGTCATTTTTCTTCGAATGACTTTAAAAGTTCCTTTTATTTTTTTCATTAGAATAACTAGGGAGGGTGGGAGTGGGGATTACCGGAGAATGAATAGGACAAAGGAGAGGAGAAATGAGGTAGTGTTTCATACATTTTTATATATACAATACAACAGAGGAGACTTTTAAAGTATGTTAAAAACACTAGCAGAAGTTGCTTACTAAAGCTACTTTTTAATGTCGTTTTGATAAAAATAACTTCAAAAAGCATAAATTTTCAAGTCGTTTTGAAAAGAATGACTTGAAAGACATTGTTTTGTTTTTGAAGTCATCTTCTTTGGAACAACATTACAAAATGAGTAAGCTATCGTTATAGAATGACTTTAAAAGTGATGTTTTTGAAGTTGTTTTTTTTTGGATGACTTCAAAAATGGATGTTTTTATAGCCTTTTTTTTAGAATGACTATAATAATGACTATTTTGGTTGTGATTTTTCTTAAAATGACTTTAAAAGTTCCTTTTTTTCCACTTTTTTTTCATTGGAATCACTAGGGAGGGTGGCAGTGTGGGTTAGCGAAGAATGAACTGCACAAAGCAGAGGAGAAATGAAGTAGTGTTTCATAGTTTTTTGTATATACAATACTACAGAGGAGACTTCTTAAGTTAGTTAAAAACACTAACAGAAGTTGCTTACTAAAGCTACTTTTTATTGTCGTTTGCGTAAAAATAACTTCAAAAAGCATCTATTTTAAAGTCGTTTAAAAAAAAATGACTTGAAAGACATTGTTTTGTTATTGAAGTCATTTTCTTTAGAACAATGATAAAAAATGATTAATTCATCTTTATAGAATGACTTTAGAAATGATGTATTTCAAGTTGTTTTTTTTGAAGAATTCCAAAATGCATGTTTTTGAAGACAATTTTTTTTCCAAGACAACTTTAAAAAAGTGGTTTTGAAGTCCTTTTTTTTAAAACAACTTAAAAAATGATGAATGAAAGCCTTTTTTAAAAATCACTTTAAAAATGAATATTATTTAAGTAATTTTTTTCAAAACAAGTGTAAAAATGGCTTCTTTTAAGGCCACTTTTTTAGAAAGACTTAAAAAATGACTGTTTCGGAGGTCATTTTTCTTGGAACGACTTTAAAAGCTCCTTCTTCTTTTTCATTGGAATCACTAGGGAGGGTGGGAGTGGGGGTTAGCAAAAAATGAACTGCACAAAGGAGAGGAGAAATGAAATAGTGTTTCAAACTTTTTTATATATACAATACAACAGAGGAGACTTTTAAAGTCTGTTAAAAACATTCGCATAAGTTGCTTACTAAAGCTACTTTTTAGAGTCGTTTTGATAAAAATAACTTCAAAAAGCGCATATTTTCAAGTCGATATGAAAAAAACGACTTGAAAGACATTGTTTTCGGTTTTAAGTCATCTTCTTTAGACCAACGGTACAAAATGAGTAAGCTACATTTATAGAATGACTTTAAAAATGATGTTTTTGAAGTTGTTTTTTTTGGATGACTTCAAAAATGGATCTTTTTAAAGTCTTTTTTTAGAATGACTTTAATAATGACTATTTTGGTTGTCATTTTTCTTAAAACGACTTTAAAAGTTCCTTTTTTTCCACTTTTTTTTCATTGGAATCACTAGGGAGGGTGGCAGTGGGGGTTAGCGGAGAATGAACTGCACAAAGCAGAGGAGAAATGAAGTAGTGTTTCATACTTTTTTGTGTATACAGTACTACAGAGGAGACTTCTTAAGTTAGTTAAAAACACTAACAGAAGTTGCTTACTAAAGCTACTTTTTAATGTCATTTGCGTAAAAATAACTTCAAAAAGCATCTATTTTAAAGTCGTTTTAAAAAAAATGGCTGGAAAGACATTGTTTTGTTATTGAAGTCTTTTTCTTTAGAACAACATTAAAAAATGAGTAATTCATCTTTATAGAATGACTTTAAAAATGGTGTTTTTCAAGTTGTTTTCTTCGAAGAATTCAAAAATGGATGTTTTTGAAGTCATTTTTTTTCCAGAACAACTTTAAAAAAGTTGTTTTGAAGTTCTTTTTTTCAAAACAACTTTAAAAATGATGAATGAAAGCCTTTTTTCCAAACGAATTTAAAAATGAATATTATTTAAGTAATTTTTTCAAAAGAAGTTTCAAATTGGCTTCTTTTATGGCCAATTTTTTAGAACGAGTTAAAAAATGACTGTTTTGGAGGTCATTTTTCGTACAACGACTTTAAAAGCTCCTTTTATTCTTCTTCTTTTTCATTGGAATCACTATGGAGGGTGGGAGTGGGGGTTAGCGGAGATTGAACTACACAAAGGAGAGGAGAAATAAAGTAGTGTTTCATACTTTTTTACATATACAATACTACATAGGAGACTTTTAAAGTCCGTTAAAAACACTAGCAGAAGTTGCTTGCTAAAAGTACTTTTTAATGTCGTTTTGATAAAAATAACTTCAAAAAGCATCTATTTTAAAGTTATGAAAAAAGTGACTTCAAAGACATAGTTTTGTTTTTGAAGTTATTTTCTTTACAACAACGTTACAAAATGAGTAAGTCATCTTTGTAGAGTGACTTTAAAAATGATGTTTCTGAAGTTGTTTTTTTGGAAGATTTCAAAAATGGATTTTCTTAAAGTCTTTTTTTTAGAATGACTTTAAAAATGACTATTTTGGATGTCATTTTGCTTAGAATGACTTTAAAAGTTGCTTTTTTTTCTTCTTTTTTTTTCATTGGATCCACTAGGGAGGGTGGGAGTCGGGGTTAGGGGAGAATGAACTTCACAAAAGAGAGGAGAAATGAAGTAGTGTTTCATAGTTTTTTATATGTACAATACAACAGAGGAGACTTTCAAGGTCTGTTAAAAACACTAACAGAAGTTGCTTACTAAAGCTACTTTTTAGTGTCGTTTGGATAAAAATAACTTCAAAAAGCATCTATTTTAAAGTCATTTTGAAAAAAATGACTTCAAAAGACATCATTTTGTTATTGAAGTCATTTTCATTAGAACAACGTTAAAAAATGAGTAAGTCATCTTTATAGAATGACTTTAAAAATGATGTTTTTGAAGTTGTTTTTTTAGAAGAATTCAAAAATGGATGTTTTTGAAGTCATTTTTTTCTTCCAGAACAACTTTACAAAAGTGCTTTTGAAGTCCTTTTTTTCAAAAGAACTTTAAAAATGATGATTAAAAGCCTTTTTTGAAAATGACTTTGAAAATGAATGTTATGCAAGTAATTTTTTTCAAAACAAGTTTAAAATTGGCTTCTTTTAAGGCCAATTTTTTAGAACGACTTAAAAAATGACTGTTTTGGAGGTTATTTTTCCTAGAACAACTTTAAAAGTTCCTCTCTTTTTTTTCTTTTTTTATTTTTTGCATTGGAATCACTAGGGAGTGTGGGAGTGGGACTTAGTGGAGATTGAACTACACAGAGGAGAGGAGAAATACTATAGTGTTTCAAACTTTTTTCTATATACAATACTATAGAGGAGACTTTTAAAGTACATTAAAAACACTAACAGAAGTTGCTTAGTAAAGCTACTTTTTAATGTCGTTTTGATAAAAATAACTTCAAAAAGCATGTATTTTAAAGTCATTTTGAAAAAAATGACTTGGAAGACATTGTTTTGTTTTTGAAGTCATCTTCTTTAGAACAACGTTAAAAAATGAGTAAGTCATCCTTATAGAATGACTTCAAAAATGATGTTTTTGAAGTTGTTTTTTTTGGAAGACTTAAAAAATGGATATTTTTAAAGTCTTTTTTTTAGAATGACTTTAATAATGACTATTTTGGTTGTCATTTTTTTTAAAACGACTTTACAAGTTCCTTCTTTTTCTACATTTTTTTCATTGGAATCACTAGGGAGGGTGGGAGTGGGGGTTAGCAGAGAATGAACTGCACGAAGGAGAGGAGAAGTGAAATAGTGTTTCATACTTTTTTATATATACAATACAGCAGAGGAGACTTTTAAAGTCTGTTAAAAACACCAGCAGATGTCGCTTACTAAAACTAATTTTTAATGTCATTTTGATAAAAATAACTTCGAAAGGCATGTATTTGAAATTTGTTATGGAAAAAGTGACTCCAAAGACATAGTTTTGTTTTTGAAGTTATTTTCTTTACACCAACGTTAAAAAATGAGTAAGTCATCTTTGTAGAGAGACTTTAAAAATGATGTTTCTGAAGTTGTATTTTGGGAAGATTTCAAAAATGGATTTTCTTAAAGTCTTTTTTTTAGAATGACTTTAAAAATGACTATTTTGGATGTCATTTTGCTTAGAATGACATTAAAAGTTGCTTTTTTTTCTTCTTTTTTTTTCATTGGATCAACTAGGGAGGGTGGGAGTCGGGGTTAGGGGAGAATGAACTTCACAAAAGAGAGGAGAAATGAAGTAGTGTTTCATAGTTTTTTATATGTACAATACAACAGAGGAGACTTTCAAGGTCTGTTAAAAACACTAACAGAAGTTGCTTACTAAAGCTACTTTTTAGTGTCGTTTGGATAAAAATAACTTCAAAAAGCATCTATTTTAAAGTCATTATGAAAAAAATGACTTCAAAAGACATCATTTTGTTATTGAAGTCATTTTCATTAGAACAACATTAAAAAATGAGTAAGTCATCTTTATAGAATGACTTTAAAAATGATGTTTTTGAAGTTGTTTTGTTTGGAAGACTTTAAAAATGGATGTTTTTAAAGTCCTTTTTTTAGAATGACTTTAAAAATGAATATTATGGTTGTCAATTTTCTTAAAACGGCTTTCAAAGTTCCTTTTTTTTCCACTTTTATTTCATTGGAATCACTAGGGAGGGTAGGAGTGGGGGTTAGCAGGGAATGAACTGCACAAAGGAGAGGAGAAATGAAGTTGTGTTTCATACTTTTTTGTGTATGCAATACTACAGGGGAGACCTCTAAAGTCCGTTAAAAACACTAACAGAAGTTGCTTACTAAAGCTACTTTTTAATGTTGTTGTGATAAAAATAACTTCAAAATGCAGATATTATAAAGTCGTTCTGAATACAATGACTTGAAAGACATTGTTTTATTTTTGAAGTCATCTTCTTTAGAACAACGTTACAAAATGAGTAAGTCATCCTTATAGAATGACTTTAAAAATGATGTTTTTGAAGTTGCTTTTTTTGGAAGACTTCAAAAATGAATGTTTTCAAAGTCCTTTTTTTAGAATGACTTTAAAAATGACTATTTTGGTTGTCATTTTTCTTAAAACGACTTTAAAAGTTCCTATTTTTTTCCACTTTTTTTTTCATTGGAATCACTTGGGAGGGTGGGAGTGGCGGTTAGTGGAGAATGAACTGCACAAAGTAGAGGAGAAATGAAGTAGCGTTTCGTACTTTTTTGTATATACAATACTACAGAGGAGACTTCTAAAGTTCGTTAAAAACACTAACAGAAGTTGCTTACTAAAGCTACTTTTTAATGTCGTTTGGGTAAAAATAACTTCAAAAAGCATATATTTTAAAGTCATTCTGAAAAAAATGACTTGAAAGACATTGTTCTGTTTTTGAAGACATCTTCATTCGAATAACGTTACAAAATGAGTAAGTCAACTTTATAGAATGACTTTAAAAATGATGTTTTTGAAGTTGTTTTGTTTGGAAGACTTTAAAAATGGATGTTTTTAAAGTCCTTTTTTTAGAATGACTTTAAAAATGAATATTATGGTTGTCAATTTTCTTAAAACGGCTTTCAAAGTTCCTTTTTTTTCCACTTTTATTTCATTGGAATCACTAGGGAGGGTAGGAGTGGGGGTTAGCAGGGAATGAACTGCACAAAGGAGAGGAGAAATGAAGTTGTGTTTCATACTTTTTTGTGTATGCAATACTACAGGGGAGACCTCTAAAGTCCGTTAAAAACACTAACAGAAGTTGCTTACTAAAGCTACTTTTTAATGTTGTTGTGATAAAAATAACTTCAAAATGCAGATATTATAAAGTCGTTCTGAATAAAATGACTTGAAAGACATTGTTTTGTTTTTGAAGTCATCTTCTTTAGAACAACGTTAAAAAATGAGTAAGTCATCCTTATAGAATGACTTTAAAAATGATGTTTTTGAAGTTGCTTTTTTTGGAAGACTTCAAAAATGAATGTTTTCAAAGTCCTTTTTTTAGAATGACTTTAAAAATGACTATTTTGGTTGTCATTTTTCTTAAAACGACTTTAAAAGTTCCTATTTTTTTCCACTTTTTTTTTCATTGGAATCACTTGGGAGGGTGGGAGTGGCGGTTAGTGGAGAATGAACTGCACAAAGTAGAGGAGAAATGAAGTAGCGTTTCGTACTTTTTTGTATATACAATACTACAGAGGAGACTTCTAAAGTTCGTTAAAAACACTAACAGAAGTTGCTTACTAAAGCTACTTTTTAATGTCGTTTGGGTAAAAATAACTTCAAAAAGCATATATTTTAAAGTCATTCTGAAAAAAATGACTTGAAAGACATTGTTCTGTTTTTGAAGACATCTTCATTCGAATAACGTTACAAAATGAGTAAGTCAACTTTATAGAATGACTTTAAAAATGATGTTTTTGAAGTTGTTTTGTTTGGAAGACTTTAAAAATGGATGTTTTTAAAGTCCTTTTTTTAGAATGACTTTAAAAATGAATATTATGGTTGTCATTTTTCTTAAAACGGCTTTCAAAGTTCCTTTTTTTTCCACTTTTATTTCATTGGAATCACTAGGGAGGGTAGGAGTGGGGGTTAGCAGGGAATGAACTGCACAAAGGAGAGGAGAAATGAAGTTGTGTTTCATACTTTTTTGTGTATGCAATACTACAGGGGAGACCTCTAAAGTCCGTTAAAAACACTAATAGAAGTTGCTTACTAAAGCTACTTTTTAATGTTGTTGTGATAAAAATAACTGCAAAATGCAGATATTATAAAGTCGTTTGAATAAAATGACTTGAAAGACATTGTTTTATTTTTGAAGTCATCTTCTTTAGAACAACGTTACAAAATGAGTAAGTCATGTTTATAGAATGACTTTAAAAATGATGTTTTTGATTTTATTTTTTTTGGAAGACTTCAAAAATGGATGTTTTTAAAGTCCTTTTTTGAGAATGACTTTAAAAATGACTATTTTTGTTGTCATTTTTCTTAAAAGAACTTTAAAATTTCCTTCTTTTTCAACTTTTTTTTTCATTGCAATCACTAGGGAGGGTGGGAGTGGGGGTTAACGGAGAATGAACTGCACAGAGGAGAGGAGAAATGAAGTAGTGTTTCATAGTTTTTTATATGTACAATACAACAGAGGAGACTTTCAAAGTCTGTTAAAAACACTAATAGAAGTTGCTTACTAAAGGTACTTTTTAGTGTCGTTTGGATAAAAATAACATCAAAAAGCATCTATTTTAAAGTTGTTTTGAAAAAAATGACTTCAAAAGACATCATTTTGTTATTGAAGTCATTTTCATTAGAACAATGTTAAAAAATGAGTAAGTCATCTTTATAGAATGATTTTAAAAATGATGTTTTTGCAGTTACTTTTTTTGGAAGACTTCAAAAATGGATGTTTTCAAAGTCCTTTTTTTAGAATGACTTTAAAAATGACTATTTTGGTTGTCATTTTTCTTAAAACGACTTTAAAAGTTCCTATTTTTTTCCACTTTTTTTTCATTGGAATCACTAGGGAGGGTGAGAGTGGGGGTTAGCGGAGAATGAACTGCACAAAGGAGAGGAGAAATGAAGTTGTGCGTCATACATTTTTGTATATACAATACTACGTAGGAGACTTCTAAAGTCCGTTAAAAATAGAAACAGAAGTTGCTTACTAAAGCTACTTTTTAATGTCGTTTTGAGAAAAATATCTCAAGAAGCATATAATTTAAAGTCGTTCTGAAAGGAATTACTTGAAAGACATTGTTTTGTTTTTGAAGTCATCTTCTTTAGAATAACGTTAGAAAATGAGTAAGTCATCTCCATAGAATGACTTTAAAAATGATGTTTGTTGAATTTGTTTTTTTAGAAGAATTCAAAAATGGATGTTTTTAAAGTCCTTTTTTTAGAACGACTTTAAAAATGACTATTTTGGTCATCATTTTTCTTAAAACGACTTTAAAAGTTCCTTTTTTTTCCACTTTTTTTTCATTGGAATCATTAGGGAGGGTGGGAGTGGGGGTTAGTGGAGAATGAAATACACAAAGGAGAGGAGAAATAAAAGTAGTGTTTCATACTTTTTTATATATACAATACAACAGGAGAGACTTTTAAAGTCTGTTAAAAACACTAGCAGAAGTTGCTTACTAGAGCTACTTTTTAATGTTGTTTTGATAAAAATAACTTCAAAAAGCATCTATTTTAAAGTTGTTATGAAAAAAGTGACTTCAAAGACATAGTTTTGTTTTTGAAGTCATTTTCTTTAGAACAACGTAAAAAAATGAGTAAGTCATCTTTATAGAATGACCTTAAAAATGATGTTTTCGAAGTTGTTTTTTTAGAAGAATTCAAAACGCATGTTTTTGAAGTCATTTTTTTTGTTCCAGAACAACTTTAAAAAAGTGGTTTTGAAGTCCTTTTCTTCAAAACAACTTTAAAAATGATGAATGAAAGCCGTTTTTGAAAATGATTTTAAAAATGAATGTTATTTAACTAATTTTTTTCCAAACAAGTTTAAACTTGGCTTCTTTGGGGCCAATTTTTTAGAATGACTTAAAAAATGACTGTTTTGGAGCTCATTTTTCGTAGAATGACCTTAAAAGTTCCTCTTTTTTTTTTTTGCATTGGAATCACTAGGGAGGGTGGGAGTGGGGGTTAGCGGAGAATGAAATACACAAAGGTGAGGAGAAATAAAAGTAGTTTTTCAAAATTTTTTATATATACAAGACTACAGAGGAGACTTTTAATGTCCGTTAAAAACACCAACAGAAGTTGCTTACTTAAGCTACTTTTTAATGTCGTTTTGATAAAAATAACTTCAAAAAGAATATATTTTAAAGTCGTTCTAAAAAAAATGACTTGAAAGACATTCTTTTGTTTTTGAAGTCATCTTCTTTAGAACAACGTTACAAAACGAGTAAGTCATCTTTATAGAATGACTTTAAAAATGATGTTTTTGAAGTTGTTTTTTCTGGAAGACTTCAAAAATGGATGTTTTTAAAGTCTTTTTTTTAAGAATGATTTTAATAATGACTATTTTGGTTGTCATTCCTCTTAAAATGACTTTAAAAGTTCCTTTTTTCTCCACATTTTTTTTTCCTTGGAATCACTAGGGAGGGTGGGAGTGGGGGTAAGCAGAGAATGAACTGCACAAAGGAGAGGAGAAATTGTAATACCCGAGCGATTTACACTATTTTTAACAAAATTTGAACATTCTATAGGAAATGAACTGAGTTAAATGTTTCATTTTATTTAAAATAATAAACAAAGGAGTTTGTGTGGAAACTTGGTACCATTAGATTCTACTCGATAAATGAAATCCAACTCCTCAAGGAATGCCAAAAATGGAGTTCGTATGAAGAAGTTATGGCCGTTTAAAAATCGGGGGCAATTATGTAATTTAAACAGAAAATGAAAAAGAATGAAAAACGCAGGGGGCCATTTTGATAACGGCACCCCCTCTCATCTTCCACCTCCAGATTTCTCTAGAAACCCTCCTTTCACGATTTCTCCAGAAAACTCCAGGGGAAATGGCGGCACTGCCATTGAGGGGCACCGCCTTCTCCCCTCTATAAAAGCCCCATCTCCCCCTTCACGAAAACATGATTTTTCCAGCCATTTTGAGACTGGGGTTTTTGGCAAAATCGGAAACCCGTCTCAAGCCAGTCTTCCCTGAGTTTTTCCGGCAACGGCCAGGCCCAAGTCAGGCAGGCCATTCCTTTACTCTTCTCCCCAATTCCCCTCTCTTCTTTCCGGTCTTGGCAATGGGGTTTCCCCCTTCTTCGAGTTTTCTGGCGAGCAGGAGGATTAGAGTGAAGAATGGGGTTCCACCACCGGCGATAGGCCCTCCATGGCTGCCCAGGTAAGCCGTCCTTCCCTCCCTATTAGGTTCTTCCCCCTTTTAGGCTAGATCCATGCTGGATCTAGCGTTTCCAGCCAGTTTCTGGCCGGATTTCCTGGCCGAAAAACGACCTAGCCAGTCCCAACTGGCTCTACACGAACAAGGCGTCCTAGGGATGCCATGCTCCATGTGCGTTTGGGATAGGGTCCCAGGGACGGGTTCCAGGCATACGAGAGTGCGCACACTGTCCCAGGTGCGGCCTTTGGGCGCGCGCACAACATGGGGCACGGGTCCTTGCTCAACCAGGATGCACGGGGTGCCCTGGGAGCTGAGACGTGCCATGCTACACCAAAGGTGCGTCAGTGTGATGCCATCCAGGAGGCGCATCATAGCGCGTCGATTGAGCATGCATGTGCACGTGCAAAACGAGGTCCCTGGCACGGCCTTTGGGCACGCACGCACGTGAGGTTGTCGCGGTTTAACCAAGATACACGAGTGTCTTGGGAACTGGGACACGCGGACCTAATGAGACTTTAAAGTTAGGATCATAGGACAATTTACAGAGTTTAACTATTGAATAGTAGATCCATATCATAGGATTTAGCTTGACAATGAATTAGGAAAGGACCATGGACCCTAAAAGTCAAATCTAGCAATCTAATAGATTGAAATTGATAAGAACTCCTTGTATCCATTCATACCCAGGAGTTTATAAATGAGACCCAGGGACAGGTTGAGTGATGAAGGACACGACTCCAAGTGACTTTGAGGTAGGTGCTCTATCGCTACTAGACTTTTTTAAAAAGAACCTATGATTGTTCTGAGAATGCATGTTTTAAGTTTAAGTTATATGACTTGTTCAGCATGACTTAATCTTATAAACGAATTCAGCATGCATATGACAAATACATTATGCATAGATATGTTTTGCAAACAATTGCATATATTGCATGATTTGTGAGCATTGAGTTCTTGAAAAATTGCATGTCCTTGAGGGTTACCAAAAGACGCTGGAGTACCCAAAAGATGCTGGGTAGGCAGTTGTAAGGGACCCAAAGAGAACATGTTTTGAAAAAGAGGTTTTTGCTTGATTGATCGCACATATTTCTAAGACATGTGCTACATGCATAGATTGCATGATAAGTGTAGCCTTGGCCAATGAGGGGGGCCGATGAGGGCGAGCCAGAGAGAGCTGACAGGCTTCTAGGCAGGGTTATGACTTTGAATGCGATACTAGCATGAGCAGATTTTATGCATTGCATGCATGTTTTGCAACTGATTTCATAAATTGAATGAATTATGACGAATATGTGTCATATGCCCCGTGGAGGCTATGACCGAGTGTCCTCAGTACCCGCGGACCACACAGCGGCAAGGTCGTGGGCATAGTTGGGCCCTATGGTTTGGGGATTTACTTGCACTGCATATGGCATTACCTGAGGTTGGTTGACCATACCATATATCCATGAGTTGGGCTCAGTTGAGCATCTAAGCATATCATTATGTTTATGATATATATATATATATATGTATATATACTTTTGACTTGGATTATGCTATTCTTTAAGTTGTCAGTATTCCAATTCGACAGTGGTTTTTAATATTGATATTGAACATGATTGTTGGAACATGCACATGTTTTAAAGAGCATATGATTTTAAACATAGCATGCATTGTAAAACTAGTAGTGATAGACTCCTACTGAATATAGTATATACTCACCCTATCCTTCACATTTTTTAGGATAGTTCCATCCACGAGTAGAGGACGCCTATGTTAGTGATACAAACAAGTAGATCAAAACGAGACAATCATACATGTAAATAAACACTCTACCCTTTGGACATGTATTTGTATTTATTTACAGTTGGACTGTGAGCTGTGACTGGATAGACCTGGGAAAATATTTATGATTTCTGAAGTTTTTCAAAAACTACTTTGATTGTTGTGAAAGCAAATGACACTCGGGGTTTTCAAAATGAGTTTAAAACAAAAATATTTTTCCATTGCATTGCATTGTTTTTCAAATCGGGATCCCACCTTAGGAATTTAGATTTTTCATTTAAAAATGCATGGGAAAACTCGGGTCGTCACAGAAATGAAGTAGTGTTTCATACTTTTTTGTATATACAATACTACAGAGGAGACTTCTAAAGTCCGTTAAAAACACTAATAGAAGTTGCTTACTAAAGCTACTTGTTAATGTCGTTTAGGTAAAAATAACTTCAAAACGCATCTATTTTAAAGTCATTTTGAAAAAAATGACTTGAAAGACATTGTTTTGCTATTGAAGTCATTTTCTTTAGAACAATGTTAAAAAATGAGTAAGTCATCTTTATAGAATGACTTTAAAAATGATGTTTTTGAAGTTGTTTTTTTAGAAGAATTCAAAAATGGATGTTTTTGAAGTCATTTTTTTTTCCAGAACAACTTTAAAAAAGTTGTTTTGAAGTCCTTTTTTTCAAAACAACTTTAAAAATGATGAATGAAAGCATTTTTTCAAAATGACTTTAAAAATGAATGTTATTTAAGTAATTTTTTTCAAAACAAGTTTAAAAATGGCTTCTTTTAAGGCCAATTTTTTAGAATGACTTAAAAAATGACTGTTTTGGAGGTCATTTTTCTTAGAACGACTTTAAAAGTTCCTTTTTTTTTCTTCTTTTTTTTCATTGGAATCACTAGCGAGGTTAGGAGTGGGGGTTAGCGGAGATTGAACTACACAAAGGAGAGGAGAAATAAAGTAGTGTTTCATACTTTTTAATGTTGTTGTGATAAAAATAACTTCAAAATGCAGATATTATAAAGTCGTTCTGAATAAAATGACTTGAAAGACATTGTTTTATTTTTGAAGTCATCTTCTTTAGAACAACGTTACAAAATGAGTAAGTCATCCTTATAGAATGACTTTAAAAATGATGTTTTTGAAGTTGCTTTTTTTGGAAGACTTCAAAAATGAATGTTTTCAAAGTCCTTTTTTTAGAATGACTTTAAAAATGACTATTTTGGTTGTCATTTTTCTTAAAACGACTTTAAAAGTTCCTATTTTTTTCCACTTTTTTTTTCATTGGAATCACTTGGGAGGGTGGGAGTGGCGGTTAGTGGAGAATGAACTGCACAAAGTAGAGGAGAAATGAAGTAGCGTTTCGTACTTTTTTGTATATACAATACTACAGAGGACACTTATAAAGTCCGTTAAAAACACTAACAGAAGTTGCTTACTAAAGCTACTTTTTAATGTTGTTTTGATAAAAATAACTTCAAAAACCATATATTTTAAAGTTGTTCTAAAAAAAAAGACTTGGAAGACATTGTTTTGTTTTTGAAGCCATCTTCTTTAGAACAACGTTACAAAATGAGTAAGTCATCTTTATAGAATGACTTTAAAAATGATGTTTTTGAAGTTGTTTCTTTTGGAAGACTTCAAAAATGCTTGCTTTTAAAGTCCTTTTTTTACAATGACTTTAAAAATGACTATTTTGGTTGTCATTTTTCTTAAAACAACTTTTAAAGTTCCTTTTTTTTCCAGTTTTTTTTCATTGGAATCACTAGGGAGGGTGGGAGTGGGGGTTAGCGGAGAATGAACTGCACAAAGGAGAGGAGAAATGAAGGAGTGTTTCTTACTTTTTTGTATATACAATACTATAGAGGAGACTTCTAATGTCCGTCAAAAACACTAATAGAGGTTGCTTACTCAAGCTACTTTTTAATGTCGTTTTGATAAAAATAACTTCTAAAAGCATATATTTTAAAGCCGTTATGAGAAAAATGACTTGAAAGACATTGTTTTGTTTTTGAAGTCATCTTCTTTAGAACAATGTTACAAAATGAGTAAGTCATCTTTATAGAATGACTTTAAAAATGATGTTTTTGAAGTTGTTTTTTTTGGAAGACTTAAAAAATTGATGTTTTTAAAGTCTTTTTTTTAGAATGACTTTAAAAATGACTATTTTGCTTGTCATTTTTCTTAAAACGACTTTAAAAGTTCCTTTTTTTTCCACTTTTTTTTCATCGGAATCACTAGGGAGGGTGGGAGTGGGGGTTAGCGGAGAATGAACTGCACAAAGGAGAGGAGAAATGAAGTAGTGTTTCTGTAATCCCTGAGTAATTTATGCTATTTTAACAAAAATTGGACATCCTATAGGACATGAACTATGTTAAATGTTTCACTTTATTTAAAATAGTAAATGAAGGAATTTGTGGGGAAACTTGGTACCATTAGATTCTACTCAAAAAATGGAATCCATTGCCTCAAAAATACCCAAAACGGAGTTCGTATGAAGAAGTTACTACCGTTTAAAGATCAGGGGCAGTTCTAGAATTTAAACAGAAAAACGAAAAAAGACAAAAAATGCAGGGGGCCATTTTGATAACGGCACCCCCTCTCGTCTTCCACCTCTAGACTTCTCCAGAAACTCTCCTCTCTTGATTTTTCCAGAGAGATCTTCCACCGCCATTGGTAGCACCGCCATAGCAGGGCTATAAAAAGCCCCATCTCCCCCTCTCCAAAAACGTGATTTTTCGGTTGTTTTGAGACTGGGGTTTCTGGAAAAATCGGAAACCCGTCTCAAACCCATCCTCTGCAATTTTCGGCAACAGCCAGGCCCAAGTCAGGCCGGCCATTCCGTTCCCGTCTCCCCATTTCCCCTCTCTTCCCTTCTACGATCTTGCTCGACGATGGGGTTTTCCCCTTCTTCATGGATTCTAGACAACACAGAATTCTAGCGAGATGGGGTTTCAGACAAAAAGAGGGAGCCGCACCACCCGAAGGAGGGCTTCCCCGGCTACCCAGGTAAGCCCCTCTTTCCCTTTCTCTCCAGTCTACTTCCCCCAGGCCAGATCCATGCCGGATCTGGTTTTTCCCAGCCGGTTCCAGCCGGCCATGAATGAACCAGGTGTCCCAGGGACGCCATGCTGCACGTATGCTTAGGACTGGGTCCCTAGGATGGGTTCCGGGCATACGACAGTGTGTAAACAGTCCCAGGTGTGGCCTTTGGGTAGGCGCGCGACATGGGGCACGAGTCCTGGTTCGACCAGGATACACGGGGTGCCCTGGGAGCTGAGACGCGCCATGTTACACCAAAGGTGCATCCATGCAATGCCATCCAGGATGCGCTTCATAGCGCGTCGCTTGAGCTTGCATGTGCAGGTGCAGGTGCAAAACGCGGTCCCTGGCAAGGCCTTTGGGCACGCACGCACGTGAGGTGGTTGCGGTTCAACCAGGATGCACGGGTGTCCTGGGAACTGGGACACGCGGACCTAATGAGACTTTAACTATTGAATAGTAGATCCACATCATAGGATCTGGCCTGACAATAAATTAGGCAAGGACCCATGGACCCTAAAAGGCAGATCTAGCAATCTAATAGATTGAAATTGATAAGGACTCCTTGTATCCATTTATACCCAGGAGTTTATAAACGAGACCCAGGGACGGGTTGCAGTGATAAAGGACGTGACTCCAAGAGACTTTGAGGTAGGTGCTCTATCACTACTAGACTTTTTAAAAGATCCATGATTGTTTTGAAAATGCATGTTTTAAGGATAAGTATATGACTTGTTTAGCATGACTTAATTCAGCGTACATAAGATAAATACATTATGCATAGACATGTTTTGCAAACAATTACATATATTGCATGATTTGTGAGCATTGAGTTCTTGAAAAATTGCATGTCCTTGAGGGTTACCAAAAGATGCTGGAGTGCCCAAAAGACGCTGGGTAGGCAGTTGTGAGGGCCAGGTAGTTGTGAGGGACCCAAAGAGGACAGGTTTTGAAAAAGAGGTTTTCGGTTGTTTGATCTGATATGATTTGGGTTGATAAGCTCATGGGCGCTATGCCTAGAGGTCTAGGTTGGCCTCCAGCCTCTACCACTATTAGGTGGGATGGGTACCACACCCAAAAAGGGCATGTCCCTACGTCAACTGCATGTGGTACAGGGGGCTACCACTGGTGTCACGGCATTGGGTCGATGTGTCATATGCCCCGTGGAGGCTATGGTGCTGTGTCCCTAGGTACCCGGGGATCACACGACGGCGAGGTTGTGGGCATAGTTGGACCCTACGGTTTCGTGGACTTACTTGCATTACATATGGCATGATATGAGGTTGGTCGACCACACCATACCATATATCCATGAGTTCGATTTAGTGGAGCATCTTATGCATATAATTATGTTTATGATATATATATATGATACTTTCGACTTGGTTTGTGCGATTCTTTAAGTCGTTAATATTCAAATTTGACAATGGTTTTTGATATCGATATTGAACATAAGTGTTCAAACATGCACATGTTTTAAAGAGCATATGATTTTTAACATAGCATGCATTGTAAAACTAGTAGTGATAGACTCCTACTGAGTATAGTATATACTCACCCTATCCTTAACATTTTTAAGGATAGCTCCACTCAAAAATAGAAGACGCCTCAGGAGATATTAGTGCTATGAACAAGTGAATCAAATAGGAGACAATGATACATGTAAGTAAACTCTCTACCCTTTGGACATGTATTTGTATTTAATTACAGTTGGGCTGTGAGCTGTGACTGGATAGACCTGGGAAAACATTTATGATTTCTAAAGTTTTTCAAAAACTACTTTGGTTGTTGTGAAAGCAAATGACACCTGGGGTTTTCAAAATGAGTTTAAAACTACAGATTTTCCGCTGCATTGCATGGTTTTTATAAAAAAGGTTTTCAAATAAGGATGCATCCCTCCTTAGGAATTAGATATTGCATTTAAAAATGCATGAGAAAACCCGGGTGGTCACAGTTCATATCAGAGCCCAGGTTTTATCCTTTCACAGCCAGTCCAGCATGTCCAAGGGTCACAGACTATAGAGAAAATCAAGGAGAAGTAGTATAAATAGGAGTAGTAGAGATGACTACTTCTAATTGAGGATTACAATATTAATACTCAAGGCATTTCACCATAAACAAATGGGTGAAAAAGGAGATTGGTCTAGCAAATACTTAGATATTGGATGGCTTAAAGCTTATCAATAAGGATTGTTGTGTGGTGCAAATGTGAAAACTCATATATGGATCATATTATGATGAGAATGATGAATGAAGATGTTAGTGAACTTGTTAGTAGATAGTTCTGATCTGTAATAGATTAATCTCACTAAAGATGAGAACATCGAAAAACTTAGATGGCTATATTACCATCATAAAGAATATCAGAATATGAGCACACTATCACAAGGGATATGATATGAGTATGATAAGGGATGTAAAAGATAGACTTTGAGAGGATTTTGATGATAATCTAAGAAGGATGAGAATGCAAGATGATACTAGGGGATAACTGTGACTCGATCACAAAGGTATGGATCCTGAAGGACTTATTATGGAGCAAATCAGAAGATGTATACAAGTGACATATTATGTGATTAAGAGAAACATAACACAAATATGATAGGGAAATGAATTTTACCAAGTTATCAAAAGATTTTGATAATAATACTAAGGATGATAATAGATCAATCCTAACATGTCCTTGTAAGAGAAGTATAGCATGATCAAAACATCAATGCCATTATTAACACATTGTATGAATTCTATTGAGGCTATAGGCAATTGAGGATTTCAATGATCTTAAGATAGTTTAGAATTTCTTAGAAGCATTCAGTTTATCGTATCTGATAAGTAAAGGAGTAGTTGCAATATCGATTATATGCAACAAAGCACATGAAGACATTGATCTAGGTAGACAAAAACAAGGATTTAGAAGAAAAGAGAGAAAGAGATAGAGATGTAACTACCAGTATTCAATGAATATTGAATAGTCAAAAGAAGATGATCATGACTTTATGGAGATACATATAATTCTATCATCTTGAATCCTATAGGAAGGTAGATCAAACAAATGCAAAGGAATAATACTAGATGAGTTGGTGATCTTATTGTAAAAGAGTATAAAAGAGAGAAAGCATATGGGGATTAAGACGTTGAGTAAAGTATCGAATTTCAGGAGATTATGCTACAAGAAATTTTCCAAGAGGAATGGTGACCAACTGGAAATTAAATTCTACAAATGGTTTGATATCAATTAGATCCTTATTAGATCCATTAGCTTATGAGGAACACCAATGGATATAGTTTTCAAAACCTGTCATCTTTGGGTCCCTCACAACTGCCTACCCAGCGTCTTTTGGGCACTCCAGCGTCTTTTGGTAACCCTCAAGGACATGCAATTTTTCAAGAACTCAATGCTCACAAATCATGCAATATATGCAATTGTTTGCAAAACATATCTATGCATAATGTATTTGTATTATGCATGTTGAATTCGTTTATAAGATTAAGTCATGCTGAATTCATTTATAAGATTAAGTCATGCTAAACAAGTCATATAACTTAAACTTAAAACATGCGTTCTCACAACAATCATAAGTTCTTTTTTAAAAAGTCTAGTAGCGATAGAGCACCTACCTCGAAGTCTCCTAGAGTTGCGTCCTTCATCACTCAACCCGTCCCTGGGTCTTATTTATAAACTCCTAGATATGAATGGATACAAGGAGTCCTTATCAATTTCGATCTAATTAGATCGCTAGATTTGCCTTTTAGGGTCCATGGGTCCTTGCCTAATTCATTGTCAGGCTAGATCCTATGATATGGATCTACTATTCAATAGTTAACCTTCGTAAATTGTCCTCTATTCCTAACTTTATAGTCTCATTAGGTCCACGTGTCCCAGTTCCCAAGACACCTGTGCATCCTGGTTGAACCGTGACCGCCTCACGTGCATGCGCGCCCAAAGGTCGTGCCAGGGACCGTGTTTTGCACACGCACATGCATGCTCAAGTGACGAGATATGACGCGCATCCTAGATGGCATCACATGGATGCACCTTTGGTGTAGTATGGCATGTCTCAGCTCCTAGGGCACCCCGTGCATCCTGGTTGAGCCAAGACTCGTGCCTCACGTCGCACACGCACCCGAAGGCCACACTAGGGATAGTGTACTTACTGTCGTACGCCTGGAACCCGTCCCAGGGACCCTATCCCAGGCACACATGGAGCATGGCGTCCCTGGGATGCCTTGTTCATGCAGAGCCGGCTGGGTCATTTTTCGGCTAGGAAGACCCGCTAGAAAAACCGGTTGAAAACACTAGATCCAGCACGGATCTAGCCTGAAAGGAGGAAGAACCAAAGAGAGAGGGAAAGACGGCTTACCTGGGTAGCCTAGGGAGCGCCTATAGCCAGTGGTAGACCTCCGTTCGAGTTTTGAAACTCCATGCCACCAGAAAACTCGACGAAGGGAAAAACCCAGTGTTTGGGTGATGCCAGGGAAGAAATGGGAAAGAGAAAGAAGGAGAATGGCCGGCCTGATGGTCCTGGCCGTTGCCGAAAATTCCAGGGAAACTGGGTTTCTGATTTTTTTCGAAAACCCCAGCCCCAACTGATTGGAAAACTCGTGTTTTGGAGAGAAGGGGATGTAGGGTATTTATAGAGGGAAGAAGGTGGTGCCCCTCAATGGCGGTGCCGCCATTTTCCCTGGTGTTTTCTGGAAAAATCGGGAGAGGGGGGCGGGGTTTTTGGAGAAATCAGGAGGAGGAAGACGATAGGGGGTGCCGTTATCAAAACGGCCCCCCGTGTTTTTGTTCTTTTTCGTTTTTAGGTTAAATTACAGAAATGCCCCTGATCTTCAAACGGCCGTAACTTCTTCATACGAACTCCGTTTTCAACGTTCTTTGAGGCGTTGGATACCATTTTTTGAGGAGAATCTAATGGTACTAAGTTTCCTTGCAAATTAATTATTTTACTATTTTAAATAAAGTAAAACATTTAACATAGTTTATTTCCCATAGAATGTCCAATTTTTGTTAAAAACAGCATAAATTGCTCAGGCATTACAAAAAATGAAGTAGTGTTTCATACATTTTTATATATACAATACTACAGAAGATACTTTTAAAGTCCGTTAAAAACACTAGCAAAAGTTGCTTACTAAAGCTACTTTTTAATGTCATTTTGATAAAAATAACTTCAAAAAGCATCTATTTTAAAGTCGTTATGAAAAAAGTGACTTCAAAGACATTGTTTTGTTTTTGAAGTTATTTTCTTTAGAACAACGTAAAAAAATGAGTAAGTCACGTTTATACAATGACTTTAAAAATGATGTTTCTGAAGTTGTTTTTTTGGAAGACTTCAAAAATGGATGTTTTTAAAGTCTATTTTTTATAATGACTTTAAAAGTGACTATTCTGGATGTCATTTTTCTTAGAACGACTTTAAAAGTTCCTCTTTTTTTCTTCTTTTTTTCATTGGAATCACTAGGGAGGGTGGGAGTGGGGTTAGCGGAGAATGAACTGCACAAAGGAGAGAAGAAATGAAGTAGTGTTTCATACTTTTTTATATATACAATACTATAGAGGAGACTTTTAAAGTCTGTTAAAAACACTAACAAAAGTTGCTTACTAAAGCTACTTTTTAATGTCATTTTGATAAAAAGAACTTCAAAAAGCCTCTATTTTAAAGTTGTTATGAAAAAAATGACTTGAAAGACATTGTTTTGTTTTTTAAGTCATTTTCATTGTAACAATGTTAAAAAATGAGTAAGTCATCTTTATAGAATGACTTTAAAAATGATGTTTCTGAAGTTGTTTTTTGGAAGACTTCAAAAATGGATGTTTTAAAAGTCTGTTTTTTAGAATGACTTTAAAAGTGACTATTTTGGATGTCATTTTTCTTAAAACGACTTTAAAAGTTCCTTTTTTTTTCTTCTTCTTTTTCATTCAAATCACTAGGGAGGGTGGGAGTGGGGTTAGCGGAGAATGAGCTGCACACAGGAGAGGAGAAATGAAGAAGTGTTTCATACTTTTTTATATATACAATACTACAGAGGAGACTTATAAAGTCCATTAAAAACACTAACAGAAGTTGCTTACTAAAGCTACTTTTTAATGTCGTTTTGATAAAAATAACTTCAAAAAGCATCTATTTTAAAGTCGTTATGAAAAAAATGACTTGAAAGACATTGTTTTGTTTTTGAAGTCATTTTCATTGGAACAATGTTAAAAAATGAGTAAGTCAACTTCATAGAATGATTTTAAAAATGATGTTTCTAAAGTTGTTTTTTTGGAAGACTTCAAAAATGGATATTTTTAAAGTTTGTTTATTAGAATGACTTTAAAAGTGACTATTTTGGATGTCATTTTTCTTAAAATGACTTTAAAAGTTCCTTTTTTTTCTTCTTTTTTTTCATTGGAATCACTATGGAGGGTGGGAGTGGGGGTTAGCGGAGAATGAACTGCACAAAGGAGAGGAGAAATGAAGTAGCATTTCATTCTTTTTTATATATACAATACTACAGAGGAGACTTCTAAAGTCTGTTAAAAACACTAACAGAAGTTGCTTACTATAGGTACTTTTTAATGTCGTTTTGATAAAAATAACTTCAAGAAGCATCTATTTTAAAGTCGTTTTCAAAAAAATGACTTGAAGGACATTGTTTTGTTTTTGAAGTCATTTTCATTAGAACAACGTTAAAAAATGAGTAAGTCATCTTTATAGAATGACTTTAAAAATGATGTTTCTGAAGTTGTTTTTTTGGAAGACTTCAAAAATGGATGTTTTTAAAGTTTGTTTTTTAGAAGGACTTTAAAAGTAACTATTCTGGATGTCATTTTTCTTAGAACGACTTTAAAAGTTCCTCTTTTTTTCTTCTTTTTTTTCATTGGAATCACTAGGGAGGGTGGGAGTGGGGTTAGCGGAGAATGAACTGCACAAAGGAGAGGAGAAATGAAGTAGTGTTTCATACTTTTTTATATATACAATACTATAGAGGAGACTTTTAAAGTCCGTTAAAAACACTAACAAAAGTTGCTTACTAAAGCTACTTTTTAATGTCGTTTTGATAAAAATAACTACAAAAAGCATCTATTTTAAAGTTGTTTTAAAAAAAATGACTTGAAGGACATTGTTTTGTTTTTGAAGTCATTTTCATTAGAACAACGTTAAAAAATGAGTAAGTCATCTTTATAGAATGACTTTAAAAATGATGTTTTTGAAGTTGTTTTTTTGGAAGACTTCAAAAATGGATGTTTTTAAAGTCTGTTTTTTAGAAGGACTTTAAAAAAAGTTCCTCTTTTTTTCTTCTTCTTTTTCATTGGAATCACTAGGGAGGGTGGGAGTGGGGTTAGCGGAGAATGAACTGCACAAAGGAGAGGAGAAATGAAGTAGTGTTTCATACTTTTTTTATATATACAATACTATAGAGGAGACTTTTAAAGTCCGTTAAAAACACTAACAAAAGTTGCTTACTAAAGCTACTTTTTAATGTCGTTTTGATAAAAATAACTACAAAAAGCATCTATTTTAAAGTCGTTTTAAAAAAAATGACTTGAAGGACATTGTTTTGTTTTTGAAGTCATTTTCATTAGAACAACGCTAAAAAATGAGTAAGTCATCTTTATAGAATGACTTTAAAAATGATGTTTCTGAAGTTGTTTTTTTGGAAGACTTCAAAAATGGATGTTTTTAAAGTCTGTTTTTTAGAAGGACTTTAAAAGTAACTATTCTGGATGTCATTTTTCTTAGAACGACTTTAAAAGTTCCTCTTTTTTTCTTCTTTTTTTTCATTGGAATCACTAGGGAGGGTGGGAGTGGGGTTAACGAAGAATGAACTGCACAAAGGAGAGGAGAAATGAAGTAGTGTTTCATACTTTTTTATATATACAATACTATAGAGGAGACTTTTAAAGTCCGTTAAAAACACTAACAAAAGTTGCTTACTAAAGCTACTTTTTAATGTCGTTTTGATAAAAATAACTACAAAAAGCATCTATTTTAAAGTCGTTATGAAAAAAATGACTTGAAAGACATTGTTTTGTGTTTTAAGTCATTTTCATTGTAACAACGTTAAAAAATGAGTAAGTCAACTTTGTAGAATGACTTTAAAAATGATGTTTCTAAAGTTGTTTTTTTGGAAGACTTCAAAAATCGATGTTTTTAAAGTCTTTTTTTTAAAACGACTTTAAAAGTTCCTTTTTTTTTCTTCTTTTTTTTCATTGGAAACACTAGGGAGGGTGGGAGTGGGAGTTAGCGGAGAAAGAACTGCACAAAGGTGAGGAGAAATGAAGTAGTGTTTCATACTTTTTTATATATACAATACTATAGAGGAGACTTCTAAAGTCTGTCAAAAACACTAACAGAAGTTGCTTACTAAGGCTACTTTTTAATGTCGTTTTGATAAAAATAACTTCAAAAATCTTCTACTTTAAAGTCATTCTGAAAAAATGACTTGAAAGACATTGTTTTGTGTAATGCCCTCAGCAATTTACGCTATTTTACATCCATGTAACAAAAATGAATTGGACATTCTATAGGAAATGAACCGTGCTAAATATTTTACTTTATTTAAAATACTAAATGAAGGAATTTGTAAGAAAACTTGATACCATTAGATTCTATTCAAAAAATGGAATCCAACGCCTCAAAGAACACCAAAAACGGAGTTCGTATGTAGAAGTTACAACCATTTAAAGATTAGGGGCAATTTTGTAATTTATCTTTAAAAAACGAAGAAGATGAAAAACACATGGGCCGTTTTGATAACGACACCCCCTGTCTTCTTCCTCCTCTCAATTTCTCCAGAAACCCCTAGTTTCCAGAGGTTTCCATTGTAATAACCCCAATTTTTGTAATTGATTGAGAAAATCAATAAAGTTTGAGTTTCAGATATTTCGGGTCGAAATATTAGGGTTATTTAGAATATGCTTTTTACAAAAGTGTAATCAAATAATAAGACACGTAAATTTGAAATTGAACTTAGCAAACCCTTCAAAATGACTGTAAGCACGACAACTTCTGAATTCAGATGAGAAATCCTTGAGTTTCTTCATTTCTTGGAGAAAAGGGTAAAATAGTAATTTTACCCAAAAATAAAAATCTCCCAAAAATCAAGATATGAGACATCAAAATTTAGAATGTACTAAGAAATACGAATCCAATCCCACTAAGTACACTCAAATTCTAGATCATGGGAATAAAACCCAAAATTTTATACATAAATGGCAAAACGGTCTTTTTACACCATGTGGGGCCCACAAGGGACCCAAAAATGAATCTTATGAGCAGCCTACGTGAATTAATGGGTCAAAAAACACCATCTAGTCTTGGGGAAGAAAAATGGAGCATGGGGAAGAAATAATAGAGCATGGGAGACCTTCATGCCATTTAATAATAAAAAAATTAAATATTATAATCATGAAAAAAGGACCAAAATGCCTATAAATAAAACCCCAAAAACCTTCCAAAAATAATCATAAAATCCCCACAAAATTTTCTTCACTCTCCCTGAAAAATTAGACCTAGATCCCTCCCCAAAAACCCAAAATTTCCAAGAGATATCTCTCTTTGCAATTTCTTTTTCTTCTTAGATTGGAACAAGAGACCTAAAATCAATTAGGCACTCTGTTCTAGATCTAATTTCATCAATTCCACCGTCCAAAACTTCCCACCATATCTTATCTACAAAACCCCCAAAGAAATTTCAAGATCCAACGGTTCAAACAACGGTAATTTGGAAGAAAGGTGGATCTTAGGCCATATCTTCATCAAAGGGTATTTCTTTTAAATTGGACACATAAACAAAGTTTTTTCTCCAATCAGGTAGGTGGGAATACTTTATATATATGTTTAATATTGGTTTATGTAAACACCAGAACCCTTAATTTAGGATTATGGAGTGCTCAGATGAAAAATCTGACTACACCAATTGATCCAGAAGGGTCCAAAACTCTTACGGTAGAATTTTCACAAAGATCTGAGAAGGTTTGGTCCCTCAATTGAGAAGGGATTGATTGGACGGTTCAAACAAACTGTCCAATCTCCCGATCGGACGGACGACGTCCCGTGCATGTCCATGGACACCCTGTGTGAGCGCTTCCACATTTCATCGCAGCATACACGCCCAATGAATTGAACGCATTTCGCCTGGCTTGGTTTACCGCCCAAAAAATCTGGGCCGTCCGTTCCTTAGGCCTAAATCAAATCCAGGCCCTAGGAATGATTGTGAACTTCCAGAGCACATTCTGGAGTCATCTGAACTCTAAATTGAGATCAGAAAGAAGCTATGGAAAGCTTGAAACCTCTATTTTCTGATGAAATGATAAAATGGACATACTATTTAGTAAAAACTTTCTGTATTAAAGAAACAAGTTTGCAATTACCTAGATCTTCAAGATCTGAGATGATCAGATCTTGAAAATATATTTTAATAATGATATACTATTGAAATAAAGTGATATCTATGGTTTATTTGGACATATATGAGATATATTAAGGGATCTACCCATTATGGTAGAAAAACCCTAAAAATACAAAGGGACCCACTTGATCAATGAGATAAAGTGTGATTAGATCCTTGGGATGGATAAAATGAATGTTGATATAATGAAATCCAAGGAAATCATGGATGGATTATGACAAAAATAGATCAATATGATCTTTGGACCTTAATAAAGAAAATCCCTTAAATATAACTAATACCCTTAATCAAAGGAAAAGATCTAAGATCAAATGGTTGGATCATAAGTAAAGGTTTCTAAAAATGTTAATGTAATTAGTTTTATTTTATATAATAGCATTTTAAATATGATTATGTTATAAAGCATGCTAGTATAACATTTATACTTTAGCATGATATATGATTTCATTGTTATCATAAGGTGCTAGATTTAATTATCTTAAGGGCACTTTAGTATGATTTCATGCCATTTTAACTTAAGTTTATACTATAGTATGAGATTATACCTTAAGTCCATGTTAGTCTAAATTGAGTTATTAAGGTATATTAGTTGGAAATCATGTTAGAGTAATTTTAAGTACCTTGTCTCATTATCATTATGTGTTAAATTATGTAGTTTTATGCTTTGAATTTATAATTCATTTATGGTTAAATGTTATTAGTAGATCTACTTGTTATGAGATAAAGCGCATAAAACATCAAAAATGTAATCTAATGAGAAAGTAGAGTTTCATGGCACAAATAGGAATGGAGTACTTTGGACTTAATTAGTAAGGGCTACAGTTAGTAGGACAATATAAGGATTATCAAATCCTTGGCCAAAACTAGGAAAAGAATATTAAACCCCATGAATGACATTATAAATATTCATGGACTTAATTAAAATCCATTAGAAAGAGTATTTAGGGCAAACATGCTTATAGGAACCTTATGAAAGGTTGAGCTTTGGTCATTCTAGTGAATGATGAACATAGTGGTTAAGGGGGTTATCTAATAGAGTCTCGCTCTTCCCCTACCTTCCGTTGACATTTGTGAGGTCTAAATGCCTCCTTACATGAAGATTGAAGTAACCACTTTGTGTTCACCCATTCAGCTAGTAAGCCTTAGCCAATTGGAAATAAGAGGAGTAGTCTAGATTTAGGCTTGAATAAGTTTCCTTCAACCAACACATTAATTGGTTGAATAATAATAATAAGAGCATAAAAGGTTAGTAAATTACCTAACCCTAATAAAAAATAGTAAGTAAGATAAGGATGATCAAACAAGATCCATTAGATCTTGAATGATCAAGAACAATAAGAATAAGAATACTATATTGTACTTAGTATGCATGTTTATTAGTATGCTTGTTATAGTTCATTAGATTAGATAATCCAAACCCTTGATCAAAGATGATTCAAGGAAGAAAACCAAGATCATCCTCTATAGGGATGATCCAATAACTGAACTTAGATCAAAGAAGAACTAGATGATAGAAGATCTAAGACCTTGATCTTTATCAACATGTGTAGATTGTCAATCAATGGATCTATGAAAGATCAAGATCAAGGAGATGGACATACAAAGACTTAGAGATAGAAAAATACTTAGATATGAATGATCTAAAGATCATTCTAAATATCAGATCTAGTGATCAATAGGATTGTTCATAATTTATATATTGACAATATGTATGGATGTACAGATTACATACATCAATCAGGATCATGGAAGATTGGGGAAAAGAGATCAATCCTTAAAGGTAGGAGGATTTGATGAATGCATTTACATGGGATATACATGATTTTACTCATGATCTTATGTTGACAAGAGTAATGGTAATACTTGTATTAGATCTCTTGAAAATCTTATGATCCAACCAAACACATATAAGATGGTTAAGGACTAGACTATAAGTGAGTAGGGAACTAAAAAATATTTCAGCCCTAAGTAAATAGACAGATGGTCTGATATATATGAAATCTATTTTACATACAAGCTTGGAGGCTTGTGAGTTTGTTTTAATAGGCATAAGCCTAGGGGGATGCTATTGCTAGAGGAGTTATGAGGGTTTGGCCACCTGCTCCTTGAAATTTGATGATATGATGATACCTTGCCCAAAGAAAGGCTAAAAGTCGGGTGGTGGCAATTATGGGAAGGCCACCACTGCGAAAGTCTTGCCCCCCCATATGGGCAGTGACATAATATTTTCCACCGTGGTATCAGTGGTGAACAGGGCAGTTATCCGAGCGAGCTAGTACGGATTAGACTGTAGCATAGCAACCTTTCTGATTATTTTGCACTATCATGCATATCAGAATCGGCATAGTGAAATGCCTTATGATGTAGCATAATGAAATGCTAGGTATATTACCAATATTTCCCAAGAAGGAAAATTCTTAGTATAAGATTAGCTGCAATACTAAATTCTCAAAATAAAGAGAATTGATCAGCTTAGTTGGGAATGATATTTGACTACTTTCATAAATTTAACTGTTTTACCCATGAAGGGTATGTATGTATATAGATATACATAACTCACAAAGTAAAGAGTATGTTTAAGGATAATGAGATTATGAAGTATTGAAATTACCTTGTCAATTATTATGTTTCTTAGATCCCCTACCAAGCATTGCTTACTAAGATATTGTAAATGTTGCAATATCTCATATACAGGGAATGAGAGTTAGGAGTTGAAGACGATAGAAAACTTGAAGAGAATAATCTTCAAGGTATACCCTTGAAGACATGTATTTTTCTTTATTGAGAGTTTTATTGTATGGTGAGCTTGAGTTTTGGATTATGTAATTTGGACAAGTATTGTACTAGATTTGGTTGTACTGTGAACCACTGGATGGATCCTTGTAATGCCCGAGCAATTTACTCTATTTTAACAAAAATTGGACATTCTATAGGAAATAAACTGAGTTAAATGTTTCACTTTATTTAAAATATTAAACAAAGGAATTTGTAAGGAAACTTGGTTCCATTAGATTCTACTTGAAAAATGGAATCCAACGCCTCAAAAATCACCCAAAATGGAGTTCGTATGAAGAAGTTACGACCGTTTAAAGATCAGGGGCAGTTTTGGAATTTAAACAGAAAAATGAAAAAGACGAAAAACGCAGGGGGCTCTTTTGATAACGGCACCCCCTGTTGTCTTCCACCTCTAGACCTCTCCAGAAAACCCTCCTTTCATGATTGAGGGGCACTGCCTTCTTTCCCCTATAAATACCCCATCTCGCCCCTCTTCAAAATCACATTTTTTCCAATCTTTTGAGACTGGGGTTTCTGGAAAAATCGAAAACCCGTCTCCTCTGCATTTTTTGGCAACGGCCAGGCCAAAGTCAGGCTGGCCTTGCCGTTCCCGTCTCCCCATTTCCCCTCTCTTCTCTTTTCCGATCTGGGCATTGGGGTTTTTCCCCTTCTTTGAGTTTTCCGACGACAGAGGATTTTCAGAACCAGGAACGGGTTCCACCTCCAGCGATAGGCATCCCCAGGCTACAGGTAAGCCCCTCCTTACCTTGTCTCTCCGTTTCACTTCCCCTAGACCCAAGATCCATGCCGGATCTGGCCTTTTTCTAGCCAGATTTCCTGGCCGGAAAATGCTCCAAGATGTTTCAGACGGCCCTCCATGAACAAGGCGTCCCAGGGACGCCTTGCTCCACCTGTGCCTGGGACTGGGTCCCTGGGACAGGTTCTAGGCATACGGCAGTGTGTACACTGTCCCAGGTGCGGCCTTCAGGTGCGCATGTGACATGGGCACAGCTCCTGGCTCGACCAGGATGCACGAGGGGCCCTGGGAGCTGAGACGCACCATGTTACAGCAAAGGTGCGTTCGTGTGACGCCATGCAGGATGCGCATCATAGCGCGTCGCTTGAGCTTGCATGTGTGGGTGCAAAACACGGTCCCTGGCATAGCCTTTGGGTGCGCACGCACGTGAGGCGGTCACGATTCAACCAGGATGCACTGGTGTCCTGGGAACTGGGACACGCGGATCTAATGAGACTTTAAAGTTAGGATTAGAGGACAAATTATAGAGTTAGCCATGGAATAGTAGATCCATATTATAGGATCTAGCCTGACAAATGAATTAGGCAAGGACCATGGACCGAATAGGCAGGTTTAGCGATCTATTGTCCAAATAGAATGAAATTAACAAGGACTCCTTGTATCCATTCATATCCAGGAGTTTATAAATGAGACCTACGGACGGGTTGAGTGATAAAGGACGCAACTCCAGGAGATTTTGAAGTAGGCGCTCTATCGCTACTAGACTTTTAAAAAGAGCCATGACTGTTTTGAGAATGCATGTTTTAAGTGTAAATTATAGGACTTGATTAACATGACTTAATTTGATATATGACTTGTTTACCATATAAATGAATTCAGCATGCATATGATAAATACATTATGCATAGACATGTTTTGTAAACAATTGCATATATTGCATGATTTGTGAGCATTGAGTTCTTGAAAAATTGCATGTCCTTGAGGGTTACCAAAAGACGCTGGAGTGCCCAAAAGACGCTGGGTAGGTAGTTGTGAGGGCCAGGTAGTTGTGAGGGACCCAAAGAGGACAGGTTTTGAAAAAGAGGTTTTCGCTTGTTTGATCTTATATGATTTGGGCTAATAAGCTCGTGGGCGCTATGCCGAGAGGTTTGGGTTGGCCTCCAGCCTCTACCACTACTAGGTGGAATGGGTACCACGCCCAAAAAGGGCAACGTCCCTATGTCGACTGCATGTGGTACAAGGGGCTACCACTGGTGTCACGGCACTGGGTCGACGTGTCATATGCCCAGTTGAGGCTATGACCGAGTGGCCTCAAGTACCCGGGGACCACACCGCGGCGAGGTCGTGGGCATAGTTGGGCCCTATGGTTTCGTGGACTTACTTGCATTGCATATGGCATGACATGAGGTTGGTCGACCATACCATACCAGAAATCCATGAGTTGGATTTAGTTGGGCATCTTTTGCATATCATTATGTTTATGATATATGATACTTTCGACTTGGATTATGTTATTCTTTAAGTCGTCAGTATTTCAATTCAACAGTGGTTTTTAATACTGATATTGAACATGATTGTTCAAACATGCACATGTTTGAAAAAGCATATGATTTTAAACATAGCATGCATTGCAAAACTAGTAGTGATAGACTCCTACTGAGTATAGTATATATTCACCCTATCCTTAACATTTTTCAGGATAGCTCCATTCATGAGTAGAAGATGCCTATGTTATTGTTACGAGCAAGTAAATCAAAAGGAGAGAATCATACATGTAAGTAAACACTTTACCCTTTAGACATGTATTTGTATTTATTTACAGTTGGGCTGTGTGCTGTGACTGGATAGACCTAGGGAAAAACATTTATGATTTTTGAAGTTTTTCAAAAACTACTTTGATTGTTGTGAAAGCAAATGACACTCGGGGTTTTCAAAATGAGTTTAAAACTAAAGATTTTCGCTGCATTGCATGGTTTTCATAAAATGGTTTTCAGAAAGGGATGCATCCCTCCTTAGGAATTAGATATTGCATTTAAAAATGCATGGGAAATCCCGGGTCGTCACAGTTGGTATCAGAGCCCAGGTTTTATCCTTTCACAGCCAGTCTAGCATGTCCAAGGGTCATAGACAATAGAGAAAATCAAGAAGAAGTAGTATAAATAAAAGTAGTAGAGGCGACTACTTCTATTTGAAGATTGCAATCTTAATGCTCAAGGCATTTCACTATAAACAGATAGGTGAAAAAGACGATGGGTCTAGCAAATACTTAGATATTGGATTGCTTGAATCCTATCAAAATCATAGGAAATAAGGAATTATTGTACAGTAGTGCAAACAGGGAAATTCATATATGGATCATATTCTGATCAAAATGATGAATGAGGATGTTAGTGAACTTGTTAGTAGATAGTTCTGACCTGCAATATAGTAATCTCATCAAAGGTGAGAAAATCAAAGAACCTAGGTGACTATCTTACCATCACAAAGAATATCAGAATATGAGTACACTATCACAAGGATATGATATGAGTATGATAGGGGATGTAAAAGACAGACTTTGAGAAGATGTTGATGATAAGCTAAGAGGGATGAAAATGCCAGATGATATTAGGAGATAACTGTGATTCGTGCTAGATCACAAAGGTATGGATCCTGACGGAATTAGCTCAATTTTTGATAACTTCATTGGAGTCTTATGAAGAGTGAAGTGCTATCGAATAATAACTACCAGAGTATTATGGAGCAAAACAGAAGATGTATACAAGTGACATATTATGTGATTAACAGAGACATAACACGAATATGATAGGGAAATGAAGTTGATCTAGTTATCAAAAGATTTTGATGAGAATACTAAGGATGATAATAGATTGATCCTAACATGAACTTGTAAGAGAAGTATAGCATGATCAAAACATCAATGTCATTATTAAGACATGGTATGAATTTTATTGAGGCTATAGGCAATTAAGGATTTCGATGATATTATAAAACTTCAACATTTCCTGGAACTATTAAGTTTCTCTTAACTGCCGCGTAGATCAAATATATGCAACCACTTAAATGAAAGCATTGATCTCGGTAGACAAAAATGAGGATTTTGAAGAAAAGAGAGAAAGAGATAAAGATGTAACTACCAGTATTCAATGAATATTGAATATTCAAAAGAAGAAGATCATGAATTTATGGAGATACATACAATTCTATCATCTTGAATCCTATAGGAAGGTAGATCAAACAAATGCAAAGAAATGATGATAGATGAGTTGGTGATCTAATTATAAAAAGAGTATAAAAGAGAGAAAGCATATGGGGTTTAAGACTTTGAGTAGAGTATCGAATTTCAAGAGATTATGCGACAAGAAATTTTAGAAGAGGAATGGTGACCAACTAGAAATCAAATTCTACAAATGGTTTGATTTCAATTATTACAATTAGATTCTTATCGAATTGATTAGCTTATGGAGAACACCAATGGATATAATCCATAAAAAGGAAAATTTGGTGATATCCCACCTTGCCAACAATGTATATTGAAAAAGGAATTAAGCTAGGACAGTGACTTGTAAATTTAGCAAGTAGGGTGTAATGCCCGAGCAATTTACACTATTTTTAACAAAAATTGGACATTCTATGGGAAATGGACTATGTTGAATGTTTGATTTTATTTAAAATAGTAAAGGAAGGAATTTTTAAGGAAACATAGTACCATTAGATTCTACTCAAAAAATAGAATCCAATGCCTCAAAAATCACCCAAAACGGAGTTCGTATGAAGAAGTTACAGCCATTTAAATATAGGGGTATTTCTAGAAATTAAACAGAAAAATGAAAAAGGACAAAAAAAGCAGGGGGCCGTTTTGATAACGGCACCCCCTGTCGTTTTCCTCCCCAGATTTTTCCAGAAACCCTCTTTCATAAATTTCCAGAGGGATCTGCCACCGTCATTGGCAGTACCGCCATAGCAGGGCTATAAAAAGCCCCATCTCCCCTCTCCAAAAACACAAGTTTTTCGGCATTTTTCCAGTCATTTGAGACTGGGGCTGCTGACAAAAATCAAAAAGCCGTCTCTCTACATTTTTCAGCAATGGCCAGGCCAAGTCTGGCTGCCATCCCTTTACCCATCTCCACACCTCCCCTCTTGTCACTCTGGCATCATCGGAAGCAGGGTCTTTCCCCCTTGTTCGTGTTTTCTAACGAGCAGGCAGGCCACTGGGGAAAAAGACGTTTCTAGGCTGCAGGTAAGCCATTCTTACTCTTTCTCTCTGTTCCACTTTCCCCAGGGCCAGATTCATGCTGGATCTTGTCTTTTCCAGTCATTTTCCAGCTGGGTTCCTGGCTGGAAAACGCTCCCAAGCCGGTTCAGCCCGCCTTGTATGAACCAGCCGGTTTTTCTAGCCGAAATTCTTAGGTAGAAGACGTTCCCAAGCCATTTAGATGGCCTTGCATGAGCCAGGCATCCCAGGGACGCCTTGCTCCATGTACGCCTGGGACAGGGTCCCAAGGATGGGCTCCGGGCATACGATAGTGCGTACACTGTCCCAAGTGCGGCCCTCAGGTGCGCGCGTGACATAGGGCATGGGTCCTGGCTTGACCAGGATGCACGGGGTGCCCTAGGAGCTGAGATGCACCATGCTACAAGGTGTGTCCGTGCAATGATGTGTGTCATAGCACGTCACTTGAGCACAAATGTGCATGTGCAAAACACGGTCCCTGGCACGTCCTTTAGGCCCGCACGTACGTGAGGCGGTCACGGTCCAACCAGGATGCACGAGTGTCCTAGGAACTAGGACATGCAGATCGAATGAGACTTTAAAAATTATGATTAGAGGATAAATTACAAAGTCTAACTATTGGAAAGTAGATCCACACCATAGGATCTAGCTTGACAATGAATTAGGCAAGGACCATTGACCCTAAATAGCAGATTTAGCGGTCTAATGTCTAAATAGATTAAAATTAATAAGGACTCCTTGTATCCATTCATACCCAGGAGTTTATAAATAAGACCCAGGAATGGGTTGAGTGATAAAGGACGCGACTCCAGGAGACTTTGAGGTAGGTGCTCTATCACTACTAGACTTTTAAAAAGAACCATGATTGTTTTGAGAATTCATGTTTTAAGTATAAGTATATGACTTGTTTAGCATGATTTAATTCAGCATACATATGATAAATGCATATAATTGCATATACATTATGTTTTGCAAATAATTACATATACATTATGCATAGATATGTTTTGTAAATAATTGCATATACATTATGCATAGATATGTTTTGCCAACAAATGCATATATTACATGATTTGTGAGCATTGAGTTTTTGAAACATTGCATGTCCTTGAGGGTTATCAAAAGACGCTGGAGTGCCCAAAAGAAAGTGGGTAGGCAGTTGTGAGGGACTCAAAGAGGACAGGTTTTGAAAAATACATTGCGCATATATTGCCAAGACATGTGCTACTTGCATAGATTGCATGATAAGTGTAGCCTTGACCGATGAGGGCAGCCTGATGAGGGCGGGCCGACGAGGGTGGGCCGATGAGGGCGGGCCAGAGAGAGCTGACAAGGCTTCCAAGCTGGTAGGCTTCTAGGCTGTCAGGTTTCTAGGCAGGGTTATGACTTTGAATGCAATACTAGCATGAGCAGATTTTATGCATTTCATGCATGTTTTGCAACCGATTTCATAAATTGCATGATTTACAACGAAGACGTGTCATAGGCCCCATTGAGGCTATGACCGAGTGTCCTCAGGTACCCAGGGACCACACGGCGTCGAGGTCGTGGGCATAGTTGGACCCTATGGTTTCGTGGACTTATTTGCATTGCATATGGCATGATATGAGGTTGGTCGACCATACCATACCAGATATCCATGAGTTGGATTCAGTGGAGCATCTTAGTCATATCATTATGTTTATGATATATATATATATGATACTTTCGACTTGGATTATGCGATTCCTTAGTCGTTAGTATTCTGATTCGATAGTGGTTTGTAATATCGATATTGAACATGGTTGTTCGAACATGCACATGCTTTAAAGAGCATATGATTTTAAACATAGCATGCATTGCAGAACTAGTAGTGATAGACTCCTACTGAGTATAGTATATACTCGCCCTATCCTTAACATTTTTCAGGATGGTTCCACTCACAAATAGAAGATGTCTCAGGAGATATTAGTGCTACGAGCAAGTGAATCAAATAGGAGACAATTATACATGTAAGTAAACTCTCAACCCTTTGGACATGTATTGGCATTTATTTACAGTTTGGCTGTGTGTTGTGACTGGATAGACCTGGGGAAAACATTTATGATTTCTAAAGTTTTTCAAAAACTACTTTGATTGTTGTCAAAGCAAATGACACTTGGGGTTTTCAAATTGAATTTCAAATAAAAGATTTTTTTGCTGCACTGCATTGTTTTTCAAATAGGGATCCCGCCTTAGGAATTTAGATTTCTCATTTAAAAATGAATGAGAAAACCTAGGTCATCACATAGGGTACCATCAAGGATCAAATTGAGATCTTACTATCATAGATTGGAAGACCAGAAAATCTTAAGACCATTATTTAGTCATTACCTTTAGAGTACTGTTGACTAAATAAAGGTATACCACCCTAATCAAGTATGTTAGTATCTATGAGTTAGTAGTCGAAGTTATATACTCAGAGGAATACTATAAGTATTTGGACTTGAGTTTTCCTTGAAAGAAGTACTTGTTAAACTAAGTCATTTGAAGGTATGAGGTCAGTTGATGAAGACAATTGCAACTGAGATAGAAGCAAAAATAAGAAGTGATTTAAACCAATGTGAAAGATTTTCCAAACCTTAATGGCTACCATGACAAGGTGAAGAAATTACTTTGAGTTTGAAAATATTGCTGACTTGGATTGAAAAGAAAGATAGATAAGTACCGATCACTTTAGAGACCCTTGAGCTTATGACATAGATATATCTGGAAAGAGATCAACAGGCAATCAAATAAAGTCTTTCTATATGTCTACAAAAATGTTCCATGCTTACCCAAGTGTTTTTCAAATTTGATGATTTAATAGTTTCAGCATAACTTGATGTAGTAACTATTGAACGAGAACTGCTATTAAAGCTAAGTATGTGGAGGCACTTGAAGGATAAAATTTGAGGAATTGAGAAAATCACTACTTATGAGGATACCTCCTGACAATACAGACTACATGATTGACAATAAAGCCTTGATAAAAGATTGCACAATATATTGACATAAGGGATGGAAGGAGAAAAGGTGAGATGGCTATCACACTATAAGGTGAAGATTTAATGTTACGTTGCCTTTAGACAAATAGTTAGTTGTTATGAGCATATACCAAGTACAAAAATCAATTGAAGGAATTTCCTAAGGACTAACCCTACTAGATTGAGTATAGAACTTTTGGTCTGAAAGATTACGAAGAAAAATCATCAAGCAAGGAAATGATAAAGAAGATAATGACAAAGGATTCAACCATGTAAGGGTACTCGGTTATGAATAAAAGACTTTTTGTATAAATGGAAACATTGTTGAAAATCCTAATAACAAATTGAGGTGAATAGTGAGATAAGGCCTCTCGACGAGAACATTTGACCCATAATGAAGAATCAACCATTAACGTTTGATGGAGAAAAGCATTTAATGAACTCAATAATTATGAAACTGGATATGGAGTTAGGACATTTTACTTATATAAGGTCCTCGATGGAACATACTACTAATTGGCATTCATGATTTTATGTTGAATGTAACTTTGGTCGAGGAATAAAGTCACATATGGAAAATGGCAGATAGATGAAATTTGAAGTTAATCAAAGGTCTGGTTGTAGAGCACATGATACCATGTCAGTTATTGAAGTATCTTGGGGACAAATATAAAAGATAAGAAACAAAGTTAGACACAAGAGAAAGAAGGTAAATTTTTGGACTCTTACTAATGACATATAACCAACCATTAGAAGGAGATGTGGATGATGAAGAGATCATTAGATGAGAAGAAAAAGGGATTATCCTATGATATTCAAAATGAAATAGGAGAAATAAGATAATATGATCTTGAAAGAAGTATGGAGTAATTTATACATGAATAAAGAAGCATGATCCTACGAGAAGACTATCCTATACACGATGAGAAAAGTATAGGCATCTAAGGACTTCGAGATAGATGAATTACCGCTAGAAACCGATATTGTTAAATTGGCACATATGGGAGTATGCATCAGAGTACGCAGCAAAAGCAGCCCTTATAGGTATGGCCTTGTAGAATGAACAATAAAAAATGATAAATTGAGGTAGAGCCTAAATTTGATTCCTAAGGGGGGAATGCATTGACTAAGAAGTTATCTAAGAGACAAAATATCTTGAAGATGATAATTTATGGAATTTCGAGGACGAAATTCTTTTAAGGGGGTAATAATGTAATGCCCGAGCAATTTACTCTATTTTAACAAAAATTGGACATTCTATAGGAAATAAACTGAGTTAAATGTTTCACTTTATTTAAAATAGTAAATGAAGGAATTTGTAAGGAAACTTCATACCATTAGATTCTACTCGAAAAATGGAATCCAACGCCTCAAAAATCACCCAAAACGGAGTTCGTATAAAGAAGTTATGGTCGTTTAAAGATCAGGGACAGCTTTGGAATTTAAACAGAAAAACGAAAAAGATGAAAAACGCTGGGGGCCGTTTTGATAATGGCACCCCCTGTCGTCTTCCACCTCTAGACCTCTCCAGAAAACCCTCCTTTCATGATTTCTCTAGAAAACACCAGGGAAATGGTGGCACCGACATTGAGGGGCATCGCCTTCTTTCCCCTATAAATACCCCATCTCCCCCCTCTTCAAAATCACGTTTTTTCCAGTCGTTTGAGACTGGGGTTTCCGACAAAATCAGAAACCCGTCTCCTCTGCATTTTTTGGCAACAGCCAGGCCAAAGTCAGGCTGGCCATGCCGTTCCCATCTCCCCATTTCCCCTCTCTTCTCTTCTCTTTTCTGATCTGGGCATTGGGGTTTTTCCCCTTCTTCGAGTTTTTCGGCGATAGAGGATTTTCAGAACCAGGAACGCGTTCCACCTTCGGCGATAGGCATCCCCAAGCTACAGGTAAGCCCCTCCTTACCTTGTCTCTCCGTTTCACTTCCCCCAGGCCCAAGATCCATGCCGGATCTGGCCTTTTTCCAGCCAGATTTCCTGGCCGAAAAATGCTTCAAGATGATTGAGACGGCCCTGCACGAACAAGGCATCCCAGGGATGCCTTGCTCCACCTGCGCCTGGGACTGGGTCCCTAGGACTGGTTCTAGGCATATGGCAGTGCATACACTGTCCCAGGTGCAGCCTTCGAGTGCGTGCACGACATGGGCACGGGTCCTGGCTCGACCAGGATGCACAAGGTGCCCTGGGAGCTGAGACGCGCCATGTTACACCAAAGGTGCATCTGTGCGACGCCATCCAGGATGCACATCATAGCGCGTCGCTTGAGGTTGCATGTGTGGGTACAAAACGCGGTCCCTGGCAAGGCCTTTGGGTGTGCACACACATGAGGCGGTCGCGATTCAACCAGGATGCACGGGTGTCCCGGGAATTGGGACACATGGATCTAATGAGACTTTAAAGTTAGGATTAGAGGACAAATTACAGAGTTAGCCATGGAATAGTAGATCCATATTATAGGATCGAGCCTGAGAAATGAATTAGGCAAGGACCACGGACCCAATAGGCATGTCTAGCGATATACTGTCTAAATAGAATAAAATTAACAAGGACTCCTTGTATCCATTCATATCCAAGAGTTTATAAATGAGACCCATGGACGGGTTGAGTGATAAAGGACGCAACTCCAGGAGACTTTGAGGTAGGTGCTCTATCGTTACTAGACTTTTAAAAAGAGCCACGATTGTTTTGAGAATGCATGTTTTAAGTGTAAATTATATGACTTGATTAACATGACTTAATTTGATATATGACTTGTTTAGCGTATAAATGAATTCACCATGCATATGATAAATACATTATGCATAAACTTGTTTTGTAAACAATTGCATATATTGCATGATTTGTGAGCATTGAGTTCTTGAAAAATTGCATGTCCTTGAGGGTTACCAAAAGACGCTGGAGTGCCCAAAAGACACTGGGTAGGCAGTTGTGAGGGACCCAAAGAGGACAGGTTTTGAAAAAGAGGTTTTTGCTTGTTTGATCTTATATGATTTGGGCTAATAGGCTCGTGGGCGCTATGCTGAGAGGTTTGGGTTGGCCTCTAGCCTCTACCACTACTAGGTGGATTGGGTACCACGCCCAAAAAGGGCAACATCCCTACGTCGACTGCATGTGGTACAGGGGGCTACCACTGGTGTCACAGCACTGGGTCAACGTGTCATATGCCCCGTTGAGGCTATGATCGAGTGGCCTCAAGTACCCGGGGACCACATGGCAGTGAGGTCGTGGGCATAGTTGGGCCCTATGGTTTCGTGGACTTACTTGCATTGCATATGGCATGACATGAGGTTGGTCGACCATACCATACCAGAAATCCATGAGTTGGATTCAGTTGAGCATTTTATGCATATCATTATGTTTATGATATATGATACTTTCGACTTGGATTATGCTATTCTTTAAGTCGTCAGTATTTCAATTCGACAGTGGTTTTTTATACCGATATTGAACATGATTTTTCGAACATGCACATGTTTGAAAGAGCATATGATTTTAAACATAGCATGCATTGCAAAACTAGTAGTGAGAGACTCCTACTGAGTATAGTATATACTCACCCTATCCTTAACAATTTTTAGGATAGCTCCATTCACGAGTAGAAGACGCCTATGTTATTATTACGAGCAAGTAAATCAAAAGGAGACAATCATACATGTAAGTAAACACTCTACCCATTGGACATGTATTTGTATTTATTTACAATTGGGCTATGTGCTATGACTGGATAGACCTAAGGAAAAACATTTATGATTTCTAAAGTTTTTCAAAAACTACTTTGATTGTTGTGAAAGCAAATGACACTCGGGGTTTTCAAAATGAGTTTAAAACTAAAGATTTCCGATGCATTGCATGGTTTTCATAAAATGGTTTTCAAAAAGGGATGCATCTCGCCTTAGGAATTAGATATTGCATTTAAAAATGCATGGGAAAACCCAGGTCGTCACAACCCTGGAGTTTAATAAAAGTATATTCCTTCTATGGAATTTTATTTTGTACACAAATTGTACTTATGTTATGTATGAAGTGGTGAGTTGGGTTTTCAAAACAAGTTCTAAAGAAAAGAATTTTTGCTGCTTTGTTTTGCTAAATTTTTTTACACTCTTAAGGTCCCTGGCTTTCAAAATACTTTACAAATCATGTTTCAAAAACCCAGGTCATCATATCCAACACCGCCTCTCAAAGGCAGCAACAAATGGCGGCACCACCATTGGCAGCACCGCCTTAGTATGGCTATAAAAAGCCTTATTCCCTCCTCTTCGAATCACATTTTCACGGCTATTTGGGGCTGGGGTTTCCGGCAAAAATCAGAAAACCCTCATTCAGTTTTCCCTGCAAATTCCAGCCAGGCCTGAGTCATCTCTATAGGCCGGCCATTCCCATCTCTTCGTCTCCCCTCTTCTTCCTCTGGCCTCATCGGAAGTTGGGGCTTTTCCCCCTTCTTCGTGGTTTCTAACGACATGGAGTTTCAGACGGGAAAGAGGGAGCCACACCACCAAGATGAGAGCATCTCCGGCTACCCAAGTACACCCCCATCTCCCTCTCTACCTCCCCTTAGTCGTTCCCTTAGATTCAGACCGGATCTGGGTAGTTTTCTGGCCAGAAAACACTAGCCCTCTGTGGACAGAACTAGACGGGTGGGAACTCGTGCAAGGCAACGCGTCCCAGAGGCGTGATGCGGGATGCATGCCTGGGGCACTATCCATGGCACAGCCTTCGGGCATGCAACGTGGGCCATGGGTCCTGGCTCAACCAAGATGCATGGGGTACCCTAGGAGCTGAGACGCGCCATGCTGCGCCATGCTGCGCCAAAGACCCATATGCACGACACCATCCAGGATGCTCGGGCCGCTTGGGCATATGTGCACATGTGAATGCGGTCCCCAGCGTGGCCCTCGGGTGCACGTAACCTGTGGGTGCAGGTACTAGTTCTACCAGGGCACGCGCGCATCCCGGGAGCGATGACGCAGGGCCGTTTTGGGCCTTCTATGTATTCTTAACACTAAAGTACCCATAACTTGAGTTTTAGGACTCCAATTGAGGTGCAGCGAGAGGTGTTGTGTCCGTATCGACGGCGCGGACACACCTAGACTATAAAAATACCTGATTAAGCCCCTATCTAAGGTTGGCATGACCCTTAAACCATGGTAGTGGCACGGGGCCACTAAACCTTTGCAAACCTGACTATACCAAGGCACAGTTAGGGACCTTAGGAGGCCCTTAGGCATGGGAATGAACCCATAATGCCTAAGTAGTGAGGCAAACTATTATAGAACCTATAAAAATTGACCAAGCTAACCTTTTTCCCCTAAACATGTCTAGGAACGTACGAGGACAAGGGGACTAGAGTGATCAAACCAGGTAGGTGTCCTATCGTTACTAGACTTTTAAAAAGAAACCATGATATTTTGAGACGGCATGTTTTGAGTCATGGTTTCTTTTCTAATGCATGTTTTCAGTTTTTAAGTTACATGTCCTGTCTTTATGCGTATATCATACAAACGTATAATATGTGCTTATGCCCATGACCTATTTAGCATGAATTGATTTCATAAATGAACTTAGCATGCATATGAAAAATACATTGTGCATATATTGCCAAGACATGTGTTACATGCATAGACATATTTTGAAAAAGGATTTTTGTCTGCATGATAAGTGCAGCCTTGGCCGATGAGGGCGGGCTGATGAGGGCGGACCAGAGAGAGCTGACAGGCTTCTAGGCAGGGTTATGACTTTGAATGCGATACTAGCATGAGCAGATTTTATGCATTGCATGCATGTTTTGCAACTGATTGCATAAATTGCATGATTTGTGATGATTGAGCTTTGGTTTTATCTTCAGATGCTTTTGGGCTAGTAAGCTCGTGGGCATTATGCCGAGAGGTTCGGGGTGGCCTCCCAGCCTCTACCACTATAGGTGGAAAGGGTACCACGCCAAAAAGGCTTGTCCTTACTTCGATTGCTGAGTGGTAACGAGGACTACCACTAGTGTCACGACACCCATCGAAGTGTCATATGCCCCATGGAGGCTATGATCGAGAGTCCCTAGGTACCCGGGGACCACATGGCAATGAGGTCGGCATAGTGTGCCCTATGTTTTTGAGGATTTACTTGCATTGCATATGGCATGTCATGAGTATGGTCGACCATAGATCCATGAATTGGATTCAGTTGAGCATCTTATTCTATTTTGACAGTGGCTTTTAATATCGATATTGAACATGAGTGTCCAAACATGCACATGGTTTAAAGAAACATATGTTTTAACATATAGCATGCAGTGTAAAACTAGTAGTGATAGACTCCTATTGAGTATAGTGTATACTCACCCAAATATATCATTTTTTAGGACAGCTCCACTCACGAGTAGAAGACGCCTAGGAAGTGTTAGTGCTACTAGCAAGTAAATAAAAAAGAGACAATTATACATGTAAGTAAACACTCTACCCTTTGGAAATGTATTTGTACTTATTTACAGTTGGGCTGTGAGCTGTGACTGGATAGATTAGGGAAGACATTTATGATTTCTGAAATTTTCAGAAACTACTTTGGTTGTTGTGAAAGCAAATGACACTCGGGGTTCTCAAACTGAGTTTAAAAGAAAAGATTTTTCACTGTATTGCATTGTTTTTATAAAATGATTTTCAAATAGGGATGCATCCCACCTTAGGAATTAGATATTGCATTTAAAAATGCATGGGAAAACCCGGGTCGTCACAATTGGTATCAGAGCTCAGTTTTATCCTATCACAGTCAGTCCAGCATGTCTAAGGGTCATAGACAATCAGGAGAAATAAGAAGAAGTAGTCTAAATAGAAGTAGAGAAGTAGTAGAGATGACTAGAACATGAATAATATCAAATCACAAAGATGCGCACCATCAATAAATAGGTGAAAGACAGATTGATTTAACAAATAATTAGGCAGTGGATGTATCCAAAATCTAGTCTAAGACAACTTAAGGATTAAGGATTGTTGTGTGGTGCAAATATGAAAACTCATATATGGATCATATTATGATGAGAATGATGGAGGAAGATATTAGTGAACGTGTTAGTAGATAATTCTGACCTGTAATAGATCAATCTCACCAAAGGTGAGAAAATTGAAGAACCCAGATGGCTATTTAACCTATAATATGAGTATATTATCAAAAGGGATATAACATGAGTATCATAGGGGATGTAAAAGGCAGACTTTGAGAAGAGTGACAAAGAATTTGAACTTAAGATAGTCATTGGAAGATTTTGATGATAGTCTGATAGGAATAAGAATACAAGATGATACTAGGAGATAACTGTGACTCGTACTAGATCACAATGGTATGGATCCTGAAGGACTTAGAGCAATTTTGGATAACTTAATTGGATGCTTATGAAGAGTAAAGTGCTATCTAATAATGATAACTTGAGTAGAAGTATAGCATGACCAAAAGATCAATGACATTATTAAGACATTGTATGAATTTTCTTGAGGCTATAGGCAATTAAGGATTTTGATGATATTAGAAAACTTCAACATTTCCTGGAAGTATTAAGTTTCTCCTATCTGACAAGAAGATCGAGTATATGCAACCACTCAAATGGAGACATTGATTTTGACCGATTAAGGAGAAAAAAATAAAAATAGAATGAGATAGAGATAGAGATGCAACTATAAGTAATGGGTGAATAGAAAAAGGTCATGACTTTATTGAGGAAAGAATAGATCCATACAAATCTTTCATCTTGAATCATCTGGGAAGATAAACCAATCAAATTCAAAGGAATAATAATAGTTGAGTTGGCGATGATGTTATTGTAAATGCATATAATAGAGATAAAGCATATGGGATTTAAGACTTTGAGTAGAGCATTGAATGTAAGGACATTATGCTGCACGAATTTTTTTGAAGAAGAATGGTGATCCACTACAAATTAAATTCTACAAATGGTTTGATATCTATATCAATTATTGCAATTAGAATCTTATCGGATCCATTAGCTTATGAGGAACACCAATGGATATAGTCCATAAAAAGGAAAATTTGGTGATATCCTACCTTACCACTACATGAGTAAATAAAGTATATTGAAAAAGGAATTAAGATAGGACAGTGACTTGTCCATTTGTCTTTCTTCAGCAAGTAGGGTACCATCAAGGATCGAATTGAGGTCTTGCTATCATAGATTGGAAGACCAAATATCTAAAGACCATTATTTAGTCATTGCCTTTAGAGTACTATTGTAATGACTCCATTTTTGTAACATTGAAATCCCAAGTTAGTAATGAAAAGTTCACTTTTTAGAGATAAGGGTATTTTGGTCATTTCACTATTCACCATGATTGGACCCAGAAATTTGGTTCTTAGTGTAGTACCCTTAGGTGCGCCTCAGAAAAAGGAATCCAATAAGACCAAAATCACTCGAAACGAAGTTAAAGTGAGCAAGTTATGGCCCTTTGAAGTTGAAGGGCAAAAGTGTAATTTACATTAAAAAACAGATTTAGCTTGAGAAACACAGGAGCCCGTTTTGATACGGGCACCCCTCTTCTTCAACCTCCTAAGGGTTCTAGAATGACAGTGTTTAGGGGAGAAACCACCGCCATTCTTGAGGTTTCTCCAACGCCATTCAAGGGCAGTAAGAACCCCCTTCAGAACCCTCTTCTAGCTCTATAAATAGAGCTCTTGAGTGCCTTTAATGGCAGCCCAAAAGCTTGGGAAAAACCCATCATGGAGAAGCAAACAAGAGGATAAAACATGGGAAAAACCTGACCACGAACCAGGTATGCCCAAAACCCCTCCAAACCCGTCTCCCCCTTAGTCTTAGGCTAAGTTTGCCCAAGTTTTTGCATGAAAAATCATGAAAAATGGGGCTCTAGTGGGCCACAAAGGACCCAGGGACAGTCCTTGGGGCGCACTGGTTCGACAGGGTTGAACCAAGGCGTCCCTAGGACGCCCAAGTCCCCGTCAAAACAAAACGCGCCCTGTGCCTTGAGAAAACCTGACGGGCGCTTCCGTGGATGCACCCACAAATGGGAACGACGGGAGAAAGCCCGGTGCGTCTACAGACGCGCCTGCTGGGGCACATGCCATTGATGCAGGACGCGTTAGCATCCCGGGCTTCCACCTCGTTTGACCCTTTATGTACACTCGGTACTAAAAAGCGTATAACTTGAGTTCTAGGACTCCGATTGAGGCACCGTGAAAGGCGTTGTGTCCATGTCGATGACGTAGACACACTCAAACCATAAAATACCTGATCAAGGCCCTATCTAAAGTAGGCATGACCCTTCAACCATAATAGTGTCGCGGGGCCACTAAACCTTTGTAAAACTGACTATACCAAGGCCCAATTAGGGACCTTAGGAGACCCTTAGGCATGGGAATGAACCCTTAATGCCTAAGTAGTGTGGTAAACTATTCTAAAACTTATAGAAATAGGCCAAGCTAACCTTGTTCCCCTAAACCATGTTCAGGAGCATACGAGGACAAGGGGATTAGCGCGATCTAGCCAGGTAGGTGTTCTATAACTACTAAACCTTTTAAAAGAACCCATGATGTTTTGATGTAGGTGCTCTATCGCTACTAGACTTTTAAAAAGAACCCACAATTTCTTTGAGATTGCATGTTTTAAGTTATAAGTTATATGACTTGTTTAGCATGACTTAATTTTATAAATGAATTCAACATGCATATGACAAATACATTATGCATAGATATGTTTTGCAAACGATTGCATATATTGCATGATTTGTGATTATTGAGTCTTGAAAAATTGCATATCCTTGAGGGTTACCAAAAGACGCTGGAGTGCCCAAAAGCCGTTGGGTAGGCAGTTGTGAGGGACCCAAAGAGGACAGGTTTTGAAAAAGGATTCTTGTCTGCATGATAAGTGTGGCCTTGGCCGATGAGGGCGGGATGATGAGGGCGGGCCAGAGAAAGCTGACAGACATCTAAGCTGTCAGGCTTCTAGGCAGGGTTATGACTTTGAATGCGATATTAGCATGAGTAGATTTTATGCATTGCATGCATGTTTTGCAACTGATTGCATAAATTGCATGATTTAAGACGAATATGTGTCATATGCCCCATGGAGGCTATGACCGCGTGTCCCCATGTACCCGGGGACCACACGGTGGCGAGGTTGTGGGCATAGTGGGCCCTATGTTTTGAGGATTTACTTGCATTGCATATGGCATGACAGGAGGTTGGTCGACCATACCATATATCCATGAGTTGGATTCAGTTGAGCATCTTATGCATATCATTATGTTATGATAGATATATGATACTTTCGACTTGGATTATGTGATTCTTTAAGTCGTCAGTATTCCAATTCGACAATGGTTTTTAATATCGATATTGAACATGAGTGTTTAAACATGCACATGTTTTGAAAGAGCATATGATTTTAAACATAGCATGCATTGTAAAACTAGTAGTGATGGACTCTTACTGAGTATAGTATATACTCACCCAATCCTCAACATTTTTCAGACGCAATGTAAACACTTAAGGACAAGGTACGCCGGTGACAGAAGACACCCAGATTAAGTACAAGTAAGTAAACCCCTACCTTGTCTTTCAATGTCACTTGATTGTAGTTACTCTCTATAACTTAGGCTGTGACTAACACTTTCTAGGGAATAATGTTGATTTAAAACTATGCCATGGCTATATAATTTGGAAATGTATTTTAACACTTGGGGTTTTATATGAAGGATTTCTTTACGAAACAAAAAGATTTTCATGCATTTTATATTTATAAAACAAGAGATCTCACCTTTTTATCAAACTTGCATCATCAAAAACCCGGGTCGTCACAACTATTGACTAAATAAAGGTATCCCACCCTAATTAATCAAATATGTTAGTATCTATGATATAGTAGTCTACGTTATAAACTTAGAGGACTGGTATAAGTATTTAGGCGTGAGTTTTCCCTAAAAGAAGTTACTTGTTAAGTCATTTGAGGGTATGAGGTCAGTTGATTAGGCCACATCATGAAGGAGCTACGAGTACGATGAGTACAGTAGCAATTGAGATAGGAGAAAAAATAAGAAGTGATCTAAACCAATGCGAAAGATTTTCCAAACCTTAATGGATACCATGATAAGGTGAAGAAATTACTTGGGGTCTGAAAAATACTACTGACTTGGATTGAAAAGAAAGGCAAATAAGTACCGATCACTTTAGAGACCCTTGAGCTTATGACATAGATATATCTGGAAAGAGATCAATAGGTAATCAAATAAAGTCTTTCTATGTCTAAGAAAATGTTTTATGCTTACCTGAGTGTTGTTAAACTTGTTAATTTAATAGCTTCAACACAATTTGATATAATCGCTATTGAATGAGAATTATTGTTATAAGCTAAGTATGAGGGAACACTTGAAAATCACTACTTATGAGGATACCTCCTGACAATACAGACTACCTGGTTGACGATAAAGCCTTGATAAAAGATTGAACAATATATTGACATAGGGAAAGGAAGGAGAAAAGGTGAGATGGCCAGCACATTATAAGGTGAACATTTGATGTTACGTTGCCTTTAGACAAATAGTTAGTTGTTATGTGCATATATCAAGTACGAAAAATCAATTGAAGGAATTTCCTAAGGACTAACCCCACTGGATTGAGTATAGAACTTTTGGACTGAATGATTACGAAGAAAACCATCAAGCAAAGAAAGTGCAAAGAGGATAATGACAAAGGATTCAACCATGACCTAGTAAGGGTACTCGGTTATGAATAGGATACTTTTTGCATAAATGGCAACATTGTTGGAAATCGTGGCATGAATGGGAACATTGTTGGAAATCCTAATGACAAATTGATGTGAATAGTAAGATAGGCCTCTGGACGAGAACATTTGACCCATGATGATGAATTAACCATAAAACATTTGACATGAGTTTGGATAAATTATTCAAGGAGAAAAGCATTTGATGACTTCAGAAACTTGATGTACAGTTCGGATATCCTAAGCGTAATATGAGATAGTATTAGTGATGAAGGGTGCTACTTGAATTATTTTATTTTGAATATAATATGGGTTGAGGACCCAAGTTATAGTAGAAAAGTGACAGACCGTTGAAATTCAATCAAGGGCTTGGCTGTAGGGCACATGATACCATATCAACTATTGAAGTATCTTGGGGGAAAATATAAAGTGAAGAAGATAAGAAGAAAAATTAGACACACGGGAAAGAATGTAGCCTTTTAGGACTCTTGCTAATGACATACAACCAACCATTAGAAGGAGACGTTGATGATGAATAGATCACTAGATGGAAGACAAGAGGAAAAAGGGATTATCCTATGCTATTCAAAATGAAATAGGAGGAATAAGATCATATGATCTCAAAGAAGTATGAATAATTTATATACGAGTAGGAGAGTATGGTCATCTAAGGAGACTATCCTATACATGATCAGAGGAATATGAGCATCTAAGGATGGGTAGCTATACGAACTATAGTTAGAAACCAGTATTGTTAAACTAGCACGCATGGGACTATGTATTAGAGTACGCAGCGAAAGCGGCCCATATGTACTTAAATTAAATGGAGAAGACATATTGACGATATATATGTAAGGCCTTGAGGAAGGAATTATAAAGATGTAAAATGAGAATGTGCCTAGGATGGGTTGCATGGTAACGTGAAAGGGTTTTAAGGACACAATTCCTCTACGTACTAACTTGAGGAATTAACAAAAAGACATATAGGGTTGGAGCAAAAGGAATTTTCTTAATTCGAGTTTTACGGGAGCCCTCAAGAAGAATATGTCTTATCGAGAAGACAGCTGACTTGAAGGTAAGAATTTGTGGAATTTCGAGGACAAAATTCTTTTAAGGGGGTAATGATGTAATGCCCCGAGCAATTTACGCTATTTTGCATCCATGTAACAAAAATGAATTGGACATTCTATAGGAAATGAACCGTGTTAAATTTTTTACTTTATTTAAAATATTAAACAAAGGAAATTTTAAGAAAACTTGGACCATTAGATTCTACTCAAAAAATGGAACCCAACGCCTCAAAGAACGCCAAAAACGGAGTTCGTATGAAGAAGTTACGGCCGTTTAAAGATTAGGGGCAATTTTGTAATTTATCATTAAAAAACGAAAAGGATGAAAAACGCAGGGGCCGTTTTGATAATGGCACCCCCTGTCTTCTTCCTCCTCTCGATTTCTCTAGAAACCCCCAATTTCTAAAGGTTTCCACAACCACCTCTGAAGGGCGGCAACAAATGGCGACACTGCCATTGGTAGCACCGCCTTAGTATGGCTATAAAAAGTCCTATGCCCTCCTCTTTGAATCACATTTTCCCAGCTATTTGGGGCTGGGATTTTCAGAAAAAATCGAAAAACCCTCATTTGGTTTTCCCTGCAAATTCCAGCCAGGCCCGAGTCGTCCCTACAGGCCAGCCATTCCCATCTCTTCACCTCCCCTCTTCTTCCTTTGGCCTCATCGAAAGTTGGGGTTTTTCCCCCTTCTTCATGCTTTCTGGCAACATGGAGTTTTAGACGAGAAAGAGGGAGCTGCACCACCAAGATGAGAGCATCTTTGGCTACCCAAGTACGACCCCATCTTCCTCTCTATCTCCCCTTCGTCATTCCCCCAAATTTAGACCGGATCTGGGCGATTTTTCATCCAGAAAACACCGGCACTCTATGGATGGAACCAGATGGGTGGGAACCTGTCCAAGGCAATGTGTCCCAGAGCCATGATGTGCGATGCATGCCTGGGGCACTATCCCTGGCGTGGCCTTTGGGCACGTAACATGGGGCATGGGTCCTAGCTCCACCAAGATGCACGGGGTGCCCTAGGAGCTGAGACTCGCCTTGCTGCGCCAAAGACCCATCTATGCGATGCTATCCAGGATGTGCATGCTGCTTAGGCATGTGTGTATGTACGACTATGGTCCCTGGCATGGCCCTCGGGTACATGCAACCTGTGGGTGTGGGTCAGTTCTACTAGGGCATGCGCGCGTCCCGGGAGCGGTGATGCAGGGCCGTTTTGGGCCTTCTATGTATTCTTAACACTAAAATACCCATAACTTGAGTTCTAGGACTCCGATTGAAGCGCCGCGAGAGGCGTTGTCTCCGTATCGATGACGCAGACACACCTAGACTATAAAATGCCTAATCAAGCCCCTATCTAAGGCTGGCATGACCCATAAACCATGATAGTAGAGCGGGGCCACTAAACCTTTGCAAACCTGACTATACCAAGGCCCAGTTAGGGACCTTGAGAGGCCCTTAGGCATGGGAATGAACCAATAATGCCTAAGTAGTGATGTAAACTATTCTAGAACCTATAGAAATGGGCCAAGCTAACCTTTTTCTCCTAAACCATGTCTAGGAACGTACAAGGACAAGGGGACTAGCATGATCAAACTAGGTAGGTGTCCTATTGGTACTAGACTTTTAAAAAGAAACCATGATGTTTTGAGACTGCATGTTTTGAGTCATGATTTCTTTTCTAATGCATGTTTTCAGTTTTTAAGTTACATGTCCTGTCTTTATGCGTATATTATATAAACTTATGTTACATCCTTATGCACATGACTTGTTTAGCATGAATTGATTTCATAAATGAACTTAGCATGCATGTGAAAAATAAATTGCACATATATTGCCAAGACATGTGTTACATGCATAGACATATTTTGAAAACGGATTCTTGTCTGCATGATAAGTGTAGCCTTGGCCGATGATGGCAGGCTGATGAGGGCGGGCCGATGAGGGCGGCCAGAGAGAACTAACAGGCTTCTAGGCTGTCAAGCTTCTAGGCAGGGTTATAACTTTGAATGTGATACTAGCATGAGCAGATTTTATGCATTGCATGCATGTTTTGCAACTGATTGCATAAATTACATGATTCGCGATGATTGAGCTTTGGATTTATCTTTAGATGCTTTTGGGCTAGTAAGCTCGTGGGTGCTATGCTGAGAGGTTCGAGGTGGCCTCCTAGCCTCTACCACTATAGGTGGAAAGGGTACGGCGCCAAAAAGGCTTGTTCTTACTTCGATTGTTGAGTGGTAACGAGGACTACCACTGGTGTCACAGCACCCGTCGAAGTGTCATATACCCCATGGAGGCTATGACCGTAGATACCCGGGGACCACACGACAATGAGGTCGTGGGCATAGTGGGCCCTATGTTTTTGAGGATTTCCTTGTATTGCATATGGCATGACATGAGTATGGTCGACCATAGATCCATGAGTTGGATTCAGTTGAGCATCTTATGCATATCATAGTATATTTTCATGATATCTATGTTACTTTCGACTTAGATTATGCAATTCTTTAAGTCGTCAGTATTCTATTTTGACAATGGCTTTTAATATCGATATTGAACATGAGTGTCCAAACATGCAGATGGTTTAAGGAACATATGTTTTAAAACATAGCATGCAGTGTAAAAGTGGTAGTGATAGATTCCTACTGGGTATAGTGTATACTCACCCAAATATATCATTTTTCAGGACAGCTCCACTCACAAGTAGGAGACGCCTCAGGAAGTGTTAGTGCTACGAGCAAGTAAATAAAAAAGAGACAATTATACATGTAAGTAAACACTCTACCCTTTGGACATGTATTTGTATTTATTTACAGTAGGGCTGTGAGCTGTGACTGGATAGACCTGGGAAGACATTTATGATTTCTGAAATTTTGAAAAACTACTTTGGTTGTTGTGAAAGCAAATGACACTCGAGGTTTTCAAACTGAGTTTAAAAGAAAAGATTTTCCACTGCATTGCATTGTTTTTATAAAATAGTTTTCAAATAGGGATGCATCCCGCCTTAGGAATTAGATATTGTATTTAAAAATGCATGGGAAAACCTAGGTCGTCACATTTTGTTTTTGAATTCATTTTCTCTAGAACAATGTTAAAAAATTTGTAAGTCATCTTTATAGAATGACTTTAAAAATGATGTTTCTGAAGTTGTATTTTTGGAAGACTTCAAAAATGGTGTTTTTAAAGTCTTTTTTTTAGAACGACTTTAAAAATGACTATTTTGGATGTCATTTTTCTTAGAACGACTTTAAAAGTTCTTTTTTTTTTTTTCCTTCTTTTTTTTCATTAGAATCACTAGGGAGGGTGGGAGTGGGGGTTAGCGGATAATGAACTGCACAGGAGAGGAGAAATGAAGTAGTGTTTCATACTTTTTTATATATACAATACCACAGAGGAGACTCTTAATGTCCGTTAAAAGCACTAACAGAAGTTGCTTACTAAGCTACTTTTTAATGTGGTTTTGATAAAAATAACATCAAAAAGCATCTATTTTAAAGTCATTACGAAAATAATGACTTGAAAGACATTGTTTTGTTTTTGAAGTCATTTTCTTTAGAACAACATTAAAAAATGAGTAAGTCATCTTTATAGAATGACTTTAAAATTGATGTTTCTGAAGTTGTTTTTTTGGGAGACTTCAAAAATGGATGTTTTTAAAGTCTTTTTTTTTAACAACTTTGAAAAAAAGTACTTTTGAAGTCCATTTTTTTCTAAACAACTTTAAAAATGATGTTTTAAAGCCTTTTTTTAAAATGACTTTAAAAACAAATGTGATTTAAGTAATTTTTTTCAAAACAAGTTTAAAAATGGCTTCTTTTAGGGCCAATTTTTTAGAACGACTTTAAAAATGACTATTTTGGAAGTCATTTTTCTTAGAACTACATTAAAAGTTCCAATTTTTCTTCTTAGTCTTTTTCATTGGAATCACTACGATCGGGGTGTAGGGGTGGGGGAGAATTAACTGTAAAAAGGAGAGGACAAAATGAAGTGGTGTTTCATACTTTTTTATTTACTACAGAGGACACTCTTAAAGTCGGTTGAAAACACTCATAGAAGTTGGTTGCTAAAGTGACTTTTTGAAGTCCTTTTGATAAAAATAACTTCAAAAAGCATTTATTTTAAAGTCATTCTAAAAAAAATAACTTGAAAGACATTGTTTGGTTTTTGAAGTCATTTTCTTTAGAACAACTTTAAAAATGAGTAAGTCATCTTTATAGAATGATGTTTTTGAAGTCATTTTTTTTTTTTTTTTCCAGAACAACTTTAAAAAAGTAGTTTTGAAGTCCTTTTTTCAACACAACTTTAAAATGATGTTTTAAAGCCTTTTTTAAGAATGACTTTAAAAATGAATGTTATTTAAGTAATTTTTTTCAAAACAAGTTTAGAATGACTTTTAAAATGACTATTTTGGATATCATTTTTCTTAGAACGACTTTAAAAGTTCCTTCTTTTTTTTTCTTCTTTTTTTTTTTCATTGGAATCACTAGGGAGGGTGGGAGTGGGGGTTAGCAGAGAATGAACTACACAAAGGAGAGGAGAAATGTAGTGTTTCATACTTTTTTTTATATATACAATACTACAGAGGAGACTTTTAAAGTCCGTTAAAAACACTAACAGAAGTTGCTTACTGAAGCTACTTTTTAATGTTGTTTTGATAAAAATAACATAAAAAAGCATCTAGTTTAAAGTCGTTATGAAAAAAATGACTTAAAAGACATTGTTTTGTTTTTGAAGTCATTTTCTTTAGAACAACGTTAAAAAATGTTAGAACAACATTAAAAAATGAGTAGGTCATCTTTATAGAATGAATTTAAAAATGATGTTTCTGAAGTTGTTTTTTAGAAGACTTCAAAAATGGATGTTTTTAAAGTCTTCTTCTTTTTTTCTTTTTTTTAGAACAACTTTAAAAAAAAGTGTTTTTGAAGTCCATTTTTTTCAAAACAACTTTAAAAATGATGTTTTAAAGCCTTTTTTTAAAATGACTTTAAAAATAGATGTGATTTAAGTAATTTTTTTCAAAACAAGTTTAAAAATAGCTTCTTTTAAGGCAAATTTTTTAGAACGACTTTAAAAATGACTATTTTCGAAGTCATTTTTCCTAGAACGACTTTAAAAGTTGTTCTTAAAAATGGTTTCTTTTAAGGCCAATTTTTTTAGAACGACTTTAAATTTGACTATTTTGGAAGTCATTTTTCTTAGAACAACTTTAAAAGTTCCTTCTTTTCTTCTTCTTCTTTTTAATTGGAATCACTCAGCTAGTAAGCCTTAGTCAATTGGAAATAAGAAGAGCTGTCTAGACTTAGGATGGAATATGCTATCTTCAACCAGTAAAACATTAACTGGTTGAATATTAATAAGAAGAGCATAAAATGTTAGTAAATTATCTAATCCTAATAAAAATTGTAATTAAGATGAGGATGATCAAACAAGATCCATAGGATCTTGAATGATCAAGAACAATAAGAATCCTAATGTTGTATTTTATTTTGTATCTATGTTTGTATGTTGTAGACAAATCTAGATAGAGAATCCAAACCCTTAAACAAATATGATTCAAGGAAGAGAACCACGATCATCCTCCTTAGGGATGATAAAAAAACTGAACTTAGATCAAAGAAGAACTAGATGATAGAAGATCTAAGCTCTTGATCTTTTTTAACAAGTATAAATTGTTGATTAAAGGATCTATGAAAGATCAAGATCAAAGAAAGGAATCCACAAAGACTCAGAATAAAAAATACTTAGACCTGAAAGATTAGAAGATCATTCTAACCATTAGATCTATTGATCAATAAGATAAACACTATCTGAGAAAGATAGATCATGATAGGACACAAGATCTACTCTTTCATATCAAAGGACAAGATTAGACAAAGAATATAGATAGGATAAAAAAATATAAGATTATTCAAATTGTATAAATATTGACAGTATGTATGGATTTATCGATTACATATGTCAAGATCATGGAAGATCTGAAGAGATGGATCACTACTTGAAGATGGGAAGATTTTGTGAATGCATTTACATGAGAAATTCATATTGAATACATGATCTTATGTCTAGAAATGCTGACAAGTGTAATGTAAATACTTGTATTAAACCCCTTGACAACCCTTATGATCCAACCAAACACATATGAAATGGTTTAGTTAGAATTGAGGAAAACCCTAAGTGAATAGGGAACTAGAAGGTATTCTAGCCCTAGATAAATAGACAAATTGCCAAATAAGTATAAAATCAATACATGGGAATCATTCATATAGAATGGTGATCCCTAAACATAGTAGTCCTTTGAGTATTTTGCATTATGATGTATGGCATAATGAGATACCGATACTGTTCAAATAAGGGAGTATTTTCCTAGCAGAGCCTAGATGTTTTATCAACTTAGTATGGTTGAGTGTGGTGATACTGCCCAAATGAGAGAGTATTTTCCAGCAGAGTCTAGATGATTGATCAACATAGTGTGTCTGAGTTGACAATTGATGTTTGAGATATTAACTATTTTTCACAGTTTTAACTATATATATATATATCTATACGACATATACAGTATGTATGTGTAAGGATGTACATATATGACAAAGTTAAGAGATTGATCCATGAGTATAAATAATGGGATTATGAAGTATTATGATTATACTATCAAATTTTTATGCTTCTTGAATCCCCTATCAAGCATAGCGTGCTGAGATATTGTAAATTTTTGAATATTTATAATATCTAAGATATAAAGAAGGAGAATTAAGAGCTCAAGACTTAAGAAGACTTGGAAGAATAGTCAATAAGGGTATATCCCTTGGAGACATGTATTTTTATTTAAGAGCATTGTATTGTATTGAGTGTTTGATTGTATGGTGAGCTTTGAAATTTATATTATGTAATTTGGACAAGTATTGTACTTATGCCTGGGCTGTACTGTGAACCACTGAATGGATTATGGAATTTAATAAAAGTATATTCCTTCATTGGAATTTTATCTTGTACAAAATTCTACTTATAATATGTATGAAGTGATGACTTGGGTTTTGCAAAACAAGTTCTAAAGAAAAGAATTTCATTTTCTTTGTTTTGCAAAATAATTTACTACGAAGGGTACCTTGCCTTTGAAAAATGTATTACAAAATGTGTTACAAAAATTCTGGTTGTCTCAGTTGGCATTAGAGCCATTCATCCAGTCACAGTACAGTACCCTTATATCAAATATGAAGATGACAATCCAATTAAAGGATGAGAAATAGTGAGTGAATAAGAAATAAGATAGTATTTGATGAGAATGAGTTATGTGATTAACTCATTAGGTGAGGAGTTAATGTAATTAACTCATGAAGTACTAGTAGAGTATAAGTAGATATTACTTAGTGAAATAACTAGGAGTACTACTTAGTAAGTTAATGATATCAATATAGGGAATAGTAAGTTATAGAAACAAGGAAAACATTACAAAAGAGGAAGAGGTAATGTATGATATTTAGGAATAACCTGAAATCTTAAGTAAAGATACTTGTAGAAATAAAATACATTAATATAACTATTATTAGGTGAAATAATGGAGATTTAGAGAAAGAGATGATAAATTGGAAAAATATGATGGGAAGGATAAAGAAGGATAAAATCCAACCTTTATAGGAAAGGTGAAATGGATACTAAAGATAAAACCTTAGAATTATTACAAAATTCAAAATTAATAATAATAAATAATAAATATGAATGTAAGAGTTACAATTGCTACATAGATATAATATTATGACAATTAGCTAAAGGATTTAATCATCAAAATAGAGATGATCTTCTTTGAGAAGAATTTAAGGAGATCACTAAATCTTTTCACAATTGGTGAATGAGAAGAGTTTTAATAAAGATAAACAAGGAGATAAATTTTAGAGGAATATTGATTAAACTATATGATAGAGTTGAAATATGCAAATAATTATGGACTATAATTTGCATTGATGATAGAATGGAAAGTGAAGACCTAAATATGAATAGGGATATTAATATCATGAATTTAGAGATATTGATTCTATTTATATGATAGAGTTAGTGATATTGAAAGAATTATGGAATATAATGAGGAAAAATACATTTTGAAGGAATGGTGAAATGAACATGAGAAATGAAGATGATTATGAATGAGGCATGAATCCAGATTTTGGAGAAATATGTAGTTAGAAATTCAAGATATTTTAGAGATTTTCAATCTAACATAAGATTGGATGAGGAAATATCTATAGTAGTTGAGGAAAATGACATAAACTAATTTGAATAAGTGGAAATAACAAATTTTAAGGATTAGTAGACAAAGGAGTGATTATATAAGTTTACATTGGAGAGCAACAAGTTTCCTTAGAAAAAGAAGAATGAAGGATCAATAAGACTATGCATAAATGATATTAAGTATGATTTACTCCACACGGATGAGTTATTCTTAACCTATTATCATCAATGGGGAGCTAAAAATGAAAAATAATAGTCAGATATCAAAACAAATTTTGAGTTATGAGTTTGATGAGAATGAGTGTTATTGGATAAGTGGTGATGACATATGAGATTATTATGAGAAAATCACAACCATTTGTGTTAAGACACTTACAAAACATGTCAACTATCTGGTAAGTGTACATGTTGATTTAAGAAAGCGAAGATAGGGTCATATAAATTCTAAGAATGATATGGAAGTTGACCAAATAAAGATTGAAGATGATAATGAAATACGAAATGACTGACAGTTAGAGAAATTTATCTCTTATTGATTGTATAGCATACTATAAGGTCATTCTTTTAGTATAATCTTATCGTTGAGTACATGAACCAAGAAGAGATAAATTACTTTCAAATATGGGAAGATTGTTACAAAGAATAATAGTTGAAATTATAAAATCCAATCAATATGTCATTTTGGTAGATAGTATAGGGACTATACATATTATAAAAGATATGTCAAAACTTGTATAAGTTGAAGAGGAATGAGGATGAGCAATAGAAGTCAGAATAGAAAAATATGAAGTATTGAAAGATTGGTGAAAATGAGGAATAGAAATTTAGTATACTAGTCAAGTGAAATAGAATATTTTGATACAAAAGGATAATTCAGTTAAGAGTTATTATTCCTTTTGGAAAGTCTAGCAAGAATCAGCTTAAGTGATTAATGCATTAGCATTATTAATGAGATGTGTGTTTATGACCCAAAAATGTGATTTTGCTTCGAAAGAGAAGGTGATACAAACTATGAATGCAAGGAAATAGAGGTTTCCTTAAGTGGCAAGGCCACATGAGCAAACTTATGAATGAGTTAATGAAAAATCATAAGTTGAAATGCAAATATTGAGGACAAAATTATTATAAGGGGGAAAGATTGTAATAACCCCAACTTTTGTAAATTGATTGAGAAAATCAATTTGGTCTGAATTTTCAAAAATTTTGGGCTGGAATATTAGGTTATTGTAAATTCTCTTTTTATAAAGATTAAAACATGATTTAAAACTTAGAAATTATGAATTTTCGCAAAAAATCGATCGAAATGACAATAAGTACGTTCAATTCCAAGTTAAAATGGAAAATCCTTAATTTTCTCTATTTTTATGAATAAAAAGATAAAATGGTAATTTTACCCATAATCGAGATCTAAAACATCAATATTTGAAATGTACTCAGAAATACGATTCCAATGCCATTAAGTATGCTCAATTCCGAGTTCATACGAATAAACCCTATTTTCTCCATTTTCGGAAGTAAAAGGGCAAATTAGTCTTTTCACAACTATGCGGGGCCCACAAGGTGGGCCAACGGTCTGGAAGACCACCATCATGAGTTAAACCACTACCAGCTACTAGTGGAGAAGGATGTGGTAGTGGGAATCCAATGACAATTTAATAATAAAAAGAAATGAAACATAATTACAATATGTAATCATGGAAAATTCAAAAATCCCTATAAATAGCCCATAAAATTTCCAAAAAATCTTCCTAATGTTCTTCACGAGGTTTCCTATAATGACCCAAAATCTCATCTAAAAAATCCACCTCTATCTTCCCCATTTCTCTCCTCTTTCCTCTCTTTATCTTCTTTCTTAGGGGGACATGTCCCCAAACGCACCCAGTGTAACAACTCATGTCTGTCTACTAGTGTGTCAAGGGATGCGTCATCCCAGATGAACCAAGGTTTGCCCCTAGGAATCCCTAATCCAATTAGCCATTGATTTCCATACCTCACACACAAATATTCACCATTGGATCTATTTGGAATGGGCTTATCTACAAAAGCCCTAACTTTTCTTAATGATCTAATGGGTGGATCATCGGGAAATTTAAACAAAAAGTTATCTTCGGTACTAGGTACCATCTCTGGTGGAACTTTCAGGTTATTATAGCAATCTGACCATTAAACGGTGATCTTACACCATTAAAATGAAGCAGGGATGGGGGATCTATTTTTCCCCCATGTTTCCCCTCCTTCGGCAACGACACAGGATATTTTGGCATTTCCAGAAGTTAGGGTTTCTTTTCGATCTTCTTCTCCTTCTTCGGCATTATTTCTCCCTCTTCGGAGAACTTCTCCTCACTAGACCGGCCTAGGTAAGCCTAAATCCCTCTCCTCTTTACATTTGGGCTCTCCCATGGTGTTTTTCGGCCTCCTTTGGATCTCCCCTGCCGTTGATCCGTCGGAAATGATGAATCTGGCATTAAGGGTTGAGATCCCATCAATTCACAATTTAGATGCAGCTTCTAAGCCATTGGATGGATTCTTAGGGCTCAAAAACCCTAGGAGATGATATCTAGGCTCTTGATCTTAAGAGAAATTCTGAGTTAAAATGAAAAATCCTTCATTTTCTCCATTTTTATGAATAAAAGGGTAAAATTATAATTTTACCCATAATTGAGGTCTAAAACATCAATATTTAAAATGTACTTGAAAATATGATTTCAATGCCACTAAGTACACTTAATTCCGAGTTCATAGGAATAAACCCTATTTTCTCTGTTTTTAGAATTAAAAGGGCAAATCAGTCTTTTCACAACTATTCGGGGCCCACAAGTGGGCCAACGGTTTTGAAGACCACCATCATTAGTCAAACCACTATCAACTACTAGTGGAGAAGGATGTGGTAGTGGGAATCCAATGGCGATTTAATAATAAAAAGAAAATAAATATAATTATTATATGTAATCTTGGAAAATTCAAAAATCCCTATAAATAGAGTATAAAATTTCCCAACAATCTTCCTAATGTTCTTCACGAGGTTCCCTACAGTGACCCAAAATCCCAGCTCAAAACTCCCCCTCCATCTTCCCCATTTCTCTCCTCTTTCCTCTCTTTCTCTTCTTTCTTAGGGGGCGTGTCCCCAAACGCACCCAAGGTAGACAACTCAAGTCTGTCTGTGGGCGCGTCAAGGGATGCATCATCCCTAATGAACTAGGGTTTTTGGCCTCCTTTGGATCTCCTTGGCCGTTGATCTATCAAAAATGATGAATCCAGCATGAAGGGTTGAGATCCCATCCATTCACAGCTCAGATGCAACTTCTGAGCCATTGGATGGATTCCTGGGGCTCAAAAACCCTAGGAGATGAAATCTGGGCTCTTGATATTAAGAAAATAGGAAGATCGGATGATGGGTGATCCAACAGTCTAGATTTGGACCATCTCTCCTATCACCAATCACCGCTTCTGGTTCATTAGTGAACAGTGGTAATAGGAATGGGTCGCTAGTCATCCCCGCACCCACTAAGCCTAGATTAGAATTGGGCCATCCATTTATTGTACTGTGATTTTATTTCTTCAATTAAGAGCTCATTTTATCTCTGATTTTATATATAAAAACACTGATGAATTCCTTATGTTATATAAAATCTATTGGAATCATGAGATCTATGTTTCTAATTGTATTTATGTGAGATAATTGCTAAAATCTGTTGTAACAATCTTGGATCAAGCCTAAGATGACCTTAAAGTGTAAATCTAATCTAATAGATGGATCCAGGACACCAAAAACCCTAGGAAAAATAGTCACAGTAAGATTTATGAACATCTGGATCAAATAATTTGGGCTGTTAAAGATTGGATTAATCTGGACCCTTAAAAATGTATGAAATCTTAAAATTTTGATCAGATCTTATTTCAAGTCCAAATTTAAAAGAACTAATGAATTGATTTTATTATGTAGAATATTATGGGAGCATGACAATTATGTTTTTTATTTTATTTATGTAAATTATTTTACTAAAATTCGTAGTAACAACCTTGGATCATGATCAAGATGATCTCAAAATAGAGATCTGAACTGATCTGATCTAAAAACCCCAAGGACCATGATCAAATAAAAAATTCTGGATCTCTAGATCAAGTAATTGAATAAAAACAATAAAGATCAATATCAGCCATTAAAACTGGTTGAAATCTTAAAATCCAAATTCTGATCTCAAATTGACTCCAAATTGAGATTGAAAAGTTAGGTTGGATTTCTCTTGATGAGGAGAGCTATTGAAATAACAAAATCATAATTTTAATTCATTAAATTTTCTTTTTTAAGGAGATAAAGGTACTAACATCCTTGATCTACAAGATTTGGGATGATCAGACCATTCAAATCATTTTGGATGATGATCTAATGATGTAATAACTTAAATAAATGTGTTGGATGTAATTGAATTTTCATATCTTAAGATCTTGACCATTGAAAGTAACTAAATCCTTAAAAATAGATACTAATCTCCTTGATCAGATTAATCAAGGATGATTAGAGACTATGAATAAGTGAGGATAATGATATAATGATAAGATCATAGGAAATGAATGGCTTGATGATGATAATTTGGGATAAATTAAGATCTATGCCTTTAAATTGGTTAAAATGGCTTAAGGTCTTCTTGATTGGTTAGATCAAGAAGGATTAGATCATGTGAAAAGATTATATCAATGATCTAGTGATGAGATCACTTTGAAAAAATGAGTAGATCTGATAACAAGATCTAAAACCCTATATAGGATGAATGATGATTAGAAATGAAAGATGACCATTGGATCATGATGATATATTAAATGTGTTTATTTGAATTATTAATGTTATTGCAAATGTGTTTTATTGTTTATAAATTTAAATGTTAGATTTAATTAATTATTTATTTATGCTGTAATGCTTATGTTATATAAATTACATTAAAAATGTAATTAAATGGAAAATAGAGTTGAAGGACATTTACATGGAATGAATGACGTGAACTTAATGATAGTAAGGGCTATAGTTAGTAGGAGAATATAAGGATTCTCAAATCCTTAGCCCAAACTAGGAGAATAATAAACCCCATGAATGACATTTTAAATGTTGATTGCATTTAATAAAAATCAATTAGAAAGGGTACTTAGGGTTAATATGCTCATAGGAACCTTATGAAAGGTTGAGCTAATCTCACTCTAATGAATGCTGAACATGGTGGTTAAGGGGGTTTTCTAATAGAGCCTCGCTCTTTCCCTACCTTTCATTGATGTTTATAAGGTCTAAACGCCTCCTTACATGAGGATTGAAGCAACCCCTTTGTGTTCAGCCATTCAACTAGTAAGCCTTAGTCAATTGGAAATAAGAGGTGCTGTCTAGACTTAGGATGGAATAAGCCATCTTCAATTAGTAAAACATTAACTGGTTGAATAATAATAATAAGAGCATAAAAGGCTAGTAAATTATCTAATCCTAATAAAAATTGTAAGTAAGATAAGGATGATCAAAGAAGATCCATAAGATCTTGAATGATAAAAAACAATAAGAATCCTAATGTTGTATTTTAATATGTATCCATGTTTGTATGTTGTAGACAAATCTAGATAGAGAATCCAAACCCTTAATCAAATATGATTCAAGGAAGAGAACCAAGATCATCCTCCTTAGGGATGATCAAACAACTGAACTTAGATAAAAAAAGAACTAGATGATAGAAGTTCTAATCTCTTGATCTTTATCTATAAGTATAAATTGTTGATCAAAGGATCTATGAAAGATCAAGATCAAATAAGGGAACCATTCATATAGAATGGTGATCCTTAAACTTATATGAACATGGGTATCATTCATTGTAAATGATGATCCTTATGTTTGAGGTGAAATCCTATCCTCTATATAAGAATACCAAAATACGAGGATGATGATATAAACAGAGAAGATGTCTGATAAGTAAAAGAATACTTTATATACAAGCAAGGAGGCTTGTGGTTTTTGTTTTAAATAGGCATATGCCTGGAAATGCTATGCTAGGAGGGTTACGAGGGTTTGGCCACTCGCTCTCCAAAATGTGATATATATGATAATACTGTGCCCAAAGAGAGGCAAAATGTTTGGTGGGGCAATTATGGGAAGGCCACCACTGTGACTATCTATCTCCCCATATAGACATGACATAGATGATTTTCCACATTTGGTATCCGTGGAGTATGAAAGCAGTTATTCGAGCACACTAGCATAATGAGATGCTAATACTACCCAAATAAGGGAGTATTTTTCCACTAGAGTCTGGATTTTTTATCAACTTAGTATGGGTGAGTGTGATGATGTAATGACTATATTTTTTTAACCTTGAAATCCCATGCTGGTAATGAAAAGTTCACTTTTTGGGATAAAGGTATTTTGGTCATTTCACTGTTCACCCTGACTAGACCCAGAAATTTGGTCCTTACAATGGTACATTTAGGTGCATCTCAGAAAAAGAAATCCAACAAGACCAAAATCACCCAAAACGAAGTTAAAATGAGCAAGTTATGGCCCTTTGAAGTTCAAGGGCAAAATTGTAATTAAATTTAAAACGAATTGGCCTGAGAAAACAGAGACCCGTTTTGATATAGACACTCCCTTCTTCCCAAACATACTGCATCACCGAAATTCTAGAATGTCGGTGTGCAGGTGGAAACCACTGCCATTCTGGAGGTTTCACCACCGCCTTATCTAAGGCTGGCATGACCCTTAAATCATGGTAGTAGCGCGGGGCCACCAAACCTTTGCAAACTTGACTATACCAAGGCCCAGTTAGGGACCTTAGGAGGCCCTTAGGCATGAGAATGAACCCTTAATGCTTAAGTAGTGAGGTAAACTATTTTAGAACCTATAGAAATAGGCCAAGCTAACTTTTTTCCCCTAAACCATGTCCAGGAACGTACGAGGATAAGGGGACTAGCGCGATCAAACCAGGTAGGTGTCCTATCGCTACTAGACTTTTAAAAAGAACCCATGATGCTTTTCTAATGCATGTTTTGAGTCATGGTTGCTTTTCTAATGCATGTTTTTAGTTTTTAAGTTACATGTCCTGTCTTTATGCGTATATCATATAAACTTATGTTACATCCTTATGCACATGACCTATTTAGCATGAATTAATTTCATAAATGAACTTAGCATGCATATGAAAAATACATTGTGTATATATTTCCAAGACATGTGTTACATGCATAGACATGTTTTGAAAAAGGTTCTTGCCTACTTGATAGTATATGATTTGGGCTAGTATGCTCGTCGGCACTATGCCGAGAGGTTCGGGGTGGCCTCCTAGCCTCTACCACTATAGGTGGAAAGGGTACCACGCCAAAAAGGCTTGTCCTCACTTTGATTGCTATGGCAAATGAGGACTACCACTGCAGGTGTCATGGCACCCGTCGAAGTGTCATATGCCTCGTGGAGGCTATGATCGAGACTCCCTAGGTACCCGGGGACCACACGGCCCTGAGGTCATGGGCATAGTGTGCCCTATGTTTTTGGGGATTTACTTGCATACATATGGCATGACATGAGTATGGTCGACCATAGATCCATGAGTTGGATTAAGTTGAGAGCATCTTATGCATATCATAGTATATGTTTATGATATCTATATTACTTTTGACTTGGATTATGCGATTCTTTAAGTCGTCAGTATTCTATTTTGACAATGGCTTTTAATATCAATATTGAACATGAGTTCTAAACATGCACGTGGTTTAAGGAACATATGGTTTAAAACATAGCATGCATTGTAAAACTAGTAGTGATAGACTCCTACTGAGTATAGTGTATACTCACCCAATCCTTAACATTTTTCAGATACAAGTAAACACTTAAGGACAGGATACACCCATGACAAAGAAGATCCAAATTAAGTGCAAGTAAGTAAACCCCTACCTTATCTTTTAGTGAATGTTACTTAATTGTAGTTACTCTCTATAGCTGGGGTTGTGACTAACACTTTCTTGGGAATAGAGTTGATTTAAAAACTATGCCATGGCTATATGATTTGAAAATGTGTTTTGACACTCAGGGTTTTATATGAAAGATTGCTTTCCAAAACAAAAGATTTTCATGCATTTCATATTTCTAAAGCAAGAGATCTCGCCTTTTTACAAAATTTGCTTCATATGAAACCCGGCTCATCAGAAATGATACCGCCCAAATGAGGGAGTATTTTCCAGCAGAGTCTGGATGATTGATCAACTCAGTGTGTCTAAATGTGATGATTGATGTTTGAGATATTAACTATTTTTTGCAGTTTTGACCGTATATATATCTATACGACATATACCATATGTATGTGTAAGGATGTACATATATGACAAAGTAAATAGATTGATCCATGAGTATGAATAATGGGATTATGAAATATTAGGATTATACTATCAAATTATTATGCTTCTTGAATCCCCTACCAAGTATAGCTTGTTAAGATATCGTAAATTCTTGAATGTTTACAATATCTCAGATACAAAGAAGGAGAATTAAGAGCTCAAGACTTAAGAAGACTTGGAAGAATAATGAATCAGGGAATATCCCTTGAAGACATGTATTTTTATTTGACAACATTATATTGTATTGAGAGTTTTATTGTATGGTGAACTTTAAAATTTGGATTATGTAATTTTGACAAGTATTGTACAGATACCTAGGCTGTACTGTGAACCATTGGATGGATTCTGGAATTTGATAAATGTATATCCCTTCAATAGAATTTTATCTTGTACAAAATTCTACTAATGATATGTATGAAGTGATGACTTGGTTTTTACAAAACAAATTCTAAAGAAAAGAATTTTTGCTACTTTGTTTTCAAAATTTTTTTACTATTAAGGGTGCCCTGCCTTTGAAAAATGTATTACAAAATGTGTTACCAAAACCTGGGTTGTCACACCTAAAGCCATCATAAGTGGTGGGAGAAAACAATTTTGTAATAAAGTGTTTGAGAATTCAATGAAAATGTATGGTGTCAACCATAGAATGGCCATCCCATACCACCCTCACACCAGTGGCCAAGAAGAGGTATCCAATAAGGAGATAAACTGGATTCTAGAAAAGATAGTCAATCCAAGTAGGAAAGACTAGTCTCTAAGACTTAATGACACTTTTGTGGGCTTATTGTACAGCATATAAGACTCCTATTAAAAACTCAGCCTACCACCTAGTGTATGGAATGGCCTGCCACTTGCTAGTAGAGTTGGAACACAAGGCATATTGGGCTATCAAAAGACTCAACTTTAACTTATTTTGTTGGAACCCATAGGAAACTCCAACTTAATGAGTTGGAAGAATTGAGGAAACATGCATATCACTCTACACGATTATATAAAGACCAGATGAAGGTTGCACATGATCACCAAATTTTAAGGAGATCCTTCACGCCTGGACAAAAGGTCTTATCATATAACTCTAGATTGCATCAATTCCTAGGAATACTTGATCTAGATAGACCAAACCTTATATAGTACACACTATCTATCCTCATGGGACCATTAAGCTTGAGAAGGATGGAAAAATTTTAAAAGTCAATTGTGGGAGGCTAAAACCTTTCCTAGAAATGCCTAAACCTGAGATTAATGAGATACTATTAGAGGAACCTTAATATCTTGACCCACCTTAGATTACCACTCTAGGAACCCTTGGAGATTACCATCATTGCACTCATCATTATGTCTGGCTGAAGACGTAAAACTTAGCACTCTCTAGGAGGACCCAGATGTTTTTAAAATCTCCATATTCTACATCTTTTCATATAAGATCCTATGTTTTCAAACATTGAGGGCAATGTTTCATTGAGGGTGGGGGATGTAGATGCATATAGGGATTTTGAATTTTGTTGAGCTTTTTACAAAAAAAAAAAAGAAATTTTTTTTAGAAGAGTTCCCTTATTGTGATGAAACTGGATGTTAAGAATTTAATAATTCTACTACTTTTACCTCTTAGTGGAGTGTATATGATTAGTTTTGCATATTCATGTGCTGAAGCATTTTATGAAAGATAATTCTCAGAAACCATTCATACATAACACATAGTTAAGACTAATAGAGAGATATGACTAAAGATCCTGAGCAAAATCAGTGGAGACCCATAAACCAGTGAGTTTAGAGACAATCTTCTTTTAGAGAGTTATAAGTAGTTCCATAATTTCTTCAGTTTACATAATTTAGTGTGATCCTATTATCCTTTTTTTGGTTAACTACCAAGAATAAATAGAAGTAATAGCTTTATTTCAAGAAAATTTATTGAATTTGATAGGATTTAGGAAACCTAGGGAGTAATATAAGCCATCCTTGTTCAGCTTAGAAACATAAAGCCTACCCAGTATATTAAGACTTTTCCTTCTTATCCCCACACACCTTAACCTAAAATAAACTAGTAAAATAAATAATCATTACCCATTTTCAAAATGAGTAGAGTTAGTAGAAAAGCTCAAAAGAGGACCAAAAAGTCAAAGAAGTGAGAAAATTAACAATCTTTCATTCAAAGAAGCCAAAGAAAAATAAAAGCGAAAAGAGAAAAATATTAGAAATAGAAAATGTAATGACTCCATTTTTGGTAACCTTGAAATCCCATGTTGGTAATGAACAGTTCACTTTTTGAGATAAGGGTATTTTGGTCATTTCACTATTCACCCTAACTAGACCTAGAAATTTGGTCCTTAGAATGGTACCCTTAGGTGCGTCTCAGAAAAAGAAATCTAACAAGAGTAGAATCACCCAAAACAGTGTTAAAAAGAGCAAGTTATGGCCCTTTAAAGTTCAAGGGCAAAAATATAATTAAAGTTAAAACGAATTTGGCCTGAGAAAACAGGGACCCGTTTTGATACGGTCACCCCCTTCTTCACAAACGTACTTCATCACCAACATTCTAGAATATCAGTGTGCAAGGGAGAAACCACAGCCATTTTGGAGGTTTCTCCACCGCCCCCCTCCAGAATCCTCTGTAAGCTCTATAAATAGAGCTCTTGGGTGCCTCCAATGGCAGCCCAAAACCCTGGGAAAAACCAATCTGGGAGCTATGTGCAAGAGGAGAAAACGTGAAAAATAACCAGCCACAAACTAGCTATGCCTTAAACAACTCCAAACCCATCTCCCCCTCAGTCTTAAGATGAATATCCCTAAGTTTTTGCATGAGAAACCATGCAAAATGGGGCTCTAAGGAGCCACAATAGACCCAAGGTAGGTGCTTGGGGCGCCATGTCGAACCAGGGCATCCCGAGGATGCTTAGGTCACCATAGAACCAAAAAGGGGCGCATCCATAGATGGGTCTGCAAACGAGAACGAGGGGCGGAGGCCCTGTGCGTCAGTAGATGCGCCTTGTGGGGCGTGCGCCGCTGACGCGGGATGCGTTAGCGTCCTGAGCGCTCGCCTCATATGGGCCTGCTATGATGTCGCCGTGTGTTCTGCGTAGCAGAACACATAGCCTGACGACGCCCAGGAGTGTGCGACCGTACATGCGGGCCAGTCGCTGCTAGACCAGGACACAAGTGCATCCCGAGAGCTGTGACACAGGGTCATTTTGGGCCTTCTATGTACTCTTAACACTAAAATGCCCATAACTTGAGTTCTAGGACTCTGATTGAGACGCCGCAAGAGGGGTTGTGTTTGTATCGACGGCGCAGACATACCCAAACCATAAAATACTTAATCAAGCCCCTATCTAAGGCTGGAATGACCCTTAAACCACGATAATGGCACCAGGCCACTATACCTTTGCAAACCTGACTATACCCAGGCCCAGTTAAGGACCTTAGGAGGCCCTTAGGCAGGGGAATGGACCCCTAATGCCTAAGTAGTGAGGTAAACTATTCTAGAACCTATAGAAATAGGCCAAGCTAACCTTTTTCCCCTAAACCATGTCCAGGAATGTACGAGGACAAGGGGACTAGCGCGATCAAACCAGGTAGGTGTCCTATAGCTAATAGACTTTTAAAAAGAACCCATGATGCTTTGAGACTGCATGTTTTGAGTCATGGTTGCTTTTCTAATGCATGTTTTAAGTTTTTAAGTTACATCTCCTGTCTTTATGACATATAAACTTATGTTACATCCTTATGCACATGACCTGCTTTTGAGTTAATGTAAAAACTAGTATGCAAACATATCTTCATGTTTTATGGCTTTAATCACGATACTAGCATAAAGTGATTTTTATGCATTGCTCGCATGTCTTGAAAAGAAATGCATAGATTGTTTGATTTACGAAGATTGCATATCCTTGAGGTTTGCCAAAAGACACTGGAGTGCCCAAAAGACGCTGGTTAAGCAGTTGTGAGGGCTAGGCAGTGTGAGGTACCCAAAGAGGACATTGAAAATGATTGCATAAATTGCATGATTTGCAATGATTGAGCTTTGGCTTTATCTTTAGATGCTTTTGGGCTAGTAAGCTTATGGACGCTATGCCGAGAGGTTTAGGGTGACCTACCAGCCTCTACCACTGTAGGTAGAAAGGTTACCATGCCAAAAAGGCTTGTCCTTACTTCAATTGCTGTGTGGTAACGAGGACTACCACTGGTGTCACGACACCCGTCAAAGTGTCATATGCCCCGTGGAGGCTATGACCAAGAGTCCCTAGGTACCCACGGACCACACGGCGATGAGGTCGTGGGCATAGTGTGCCCTATGTTTTTGAGGATTTACTTACATTGCATATGGCATGACATGAGTATGGTCGACCATAGATCCACGAGTTGGATTCAGTTGAGCATCTTATGCATATCATAGTATATTTTCATGATATCTATGTTACGTTCGACTTGGATTATGCAATTCTTTAAGTTGTCAGTATTCTATTTTGACAATGGCTTTTAATATCGATATTGAACATGAGTGTCCAAACATGCACATGGTTTAAAGAACATACGGTTTAAAACATAGCATGCATTGTAAAACTAGTAGTGATAGTCTCCTACTGAGTATAGTGTATACTCACCCAATCCTTAATATTTTTTCAGATACAAGTAAACACTTAAGGACAGGATACACCCGTGACACAGAAGATCCAAATTAAGTATAAGTAAGGAAACCCCTACCTTATCTTTTGGTGAATGTTACTTGATTGTAGTTACTCTCTGTAGCTGGGGCTGTGATTAACACTTTCTTGGGAATAGAGTTGATTTAAAACTATGCCATGACTATATGATTTGAAAATGTGTTTTGACACTTGGGGTTTTATACGAAAGATTTCTTTCCAAAACAAAAGATTTTCATGCATTTCATATTTCTAAAACAAGAGTTCTCGCCTTTTTACGAAATTTGCATCATATAAAAACCCAGGTCATCAAGTTGGTATCAGAGCCCGGTTTGACGTTACTCATAGCCGAGTTATGAGGAGAATAACTTATAATCAAGTTTCATCCATGAAAGATTAAGGGGTAATATGATAACACATACTAAGGTCTTGTGAATTACCTTGTGATTTGGAGATGCCTAGAAAGAAAGTAAGCGATGCTCCAAGACCTGAAGCCCCACCAGTCGACTCCACTGGGTTGGGCAATGGGATGGCTGAATTATTCCAGCAATTCCTACAGCATATGGAACAATACATGAGTAATCAACAAACCCAAACCCCTACCTCACGAGATCCTTCACCTGATAAAGCAATAGATAGGACTAAGGTTCAGCTAGAAAGGTTTCAGAAATTAGCTCCCTCATTCATAGGAGAAGATGAAGCATCTATAGCTGAAAAATGGTTAATTGATATGGAAAGATATTTAAAGCCATGAACATAGTTGAAGAAAGAAAGGTACCCATGTCCACATTTGTGCTTAGGGGAGAGGCTACCTTTTAGTGGGAAATAGTGGAAAGGACTTATTTTGACCAGCAAGAAACAATAGAATGGGAAGAATTTAAAAGGTCATTAATGGCAAATATTATCCTAAACACGTTTGAAAGCAAAGGAAGAAGACCAGACTGGAAGACATGCCCTAGGTGTAATAGGAATCATTCAGGCAGACCATGTCCCACTTTCAACATCACTTGCTATACTTATGGAGAATTAGGACATTTTGCTAGGAATTGTCCTAAAAGGAAAGTTGAAGAGCGTAAAGGAGATCAGGTTCCAAAGAGCCAAGGACGTGCCTTTGCCCTCACTTCTAGTCAAGCTCAGGCTTCAAATGCAGTAGTTGAAGGTATTCTTTCTATATATAATACACCTGCTAAAGTTCTATTCGATACAGGCTCCACTCATTCTTTCATATCCCGGGAGTTTGCATCAACCTTGGACATTATACCACAGGACCTGGACTTCACTCTAGAAGTCATGACTCCTGTAGGCCAGGCACTTCCCACCTATTCTTATCTCTAGGATGTCCCTGTTTTGGTGAAAGATCATTTGCTACATGCCAATCTTATTCACTTAGATATGAATGACTTCGACGCCATCCTAGGAATGGATTGGCTAGCCCTTCATCAAGCCTTTGTTGATTGTGGCTAGAACGTGTCACTTTTACCCTACCTAATGGAGACACTTTCACCCTCCAAGGAAGAAAGGATTATTCTGCAACGTGTGTTATTTCTGCCATGAAAGCAGTTAAGCACATTGCTCAGGGATGTCCCTTCTTCTTGGCCAAGATTGAATCTATCGAGAGTCCTCAACCAAAGCAAGAGGATGTTGAGGTAGTCCAAGAATTTCCTGACGTATTCCCTGAGGACTTACAAGGTCTACCCCCACCAAGAGAAATTGAGTTTACCATTGACCTTATACCCAGTACTTCCCCTATTTTGAAAGCTCCTTACTGAATGCCTCCTGTAGAACTAAAAGAATTGAAGACCCAGTTACAAGAACTACTTGACAAAGGGTTCATACGGCCTAGCGTATCTCTGTGGGGAGCTCCAGTCCTTTTTGTTAAGAAAAATGATGGCTCCATGAGATTATGCGTAGACTATCGGATGCTAAATAGGGTCACCGTTAAGAATAAGTACCCCCTTCCCTGAGTTGATGATCTTTTCGATCAACTTCAGTCAGCCAGAGTCTTCTCTAAGATTGTTCTACGATCCGGCTACCATCAACTTCGAGTTAGAGAAGAAGATATCCCTAAGACAGCCTTTAAGACTTGATACGACCATTATGAATACAGAGTGATGTCCTTTGGTTTAACTAATGCTCCAGCCGCGTTTATGGACCTCATGAATAGGGTGTTCAAGGAGTACTTAGACAAATTCATCATAGTGTTTGTGGATGATATCTTGATATATTCAGAAACTCCTGAAGACCATAAGGAACATCTAAGGATAACATTAAGCACCCTACGTGCACACAAGTTATATGCAAAATTCAGTAAGTGTGAGTTTTGACTGGAAAAGGTTAACTTCTTCGGACACATTATTTCTCAAGATGGCATAACAGTCGACCTTGCTAAGGTTGAATCAGTACAGAAATGGGAAAGACCTAAGACAGTCATAGAAATAAGAAGCTTCTTAGGACTTGTCGGATATTACAGGAGATTCATCGAGGGTTTTTCACGAATTGCTTTACCTTTAATTAAGATGACCAGGAAAGACATAAGATTTGAATGGACTGATAAATGTGAGGAAAGCTTCCAAGAACTAAAGAGAAGGTTAACTACAGCACCTGTCCTTACCTTACCTTCAGGAAGTGGCGAATTTGAGATATACAGCAATGCCTCGCAACAAGGACTAGGCTGCGTACTTATGCAACATGGGAAGGTAATTGCTTATGCTTCTCGGCAACTCAAGAAGCATGAAGTCAATTACCCAACCCATGACTTGGAATTAGCGGCCATAGTCTTTGCCTTGCGAATCTGGAGACATTATCTATATGGGGAAAAGTTTGAAGTTTTCAAATATCATAAGAGTCTTAAATATATCTTTTCCCAACAAGACTTAAACATGTGACATAAAAGATGGATGGAATACTTAAAAGACTATGACTTCTCCATTCATTATCACCCTGGAAAAGCTAATATGGTAGCTGATGCATTAAGTAGAAAAATCCAAGGGATGTGTGCAAGTTTATTTACTAAGAGATGGAAGCTATTACAAGAGGTAATAACGTGGAAACCAGATATAAGTAAGTGCAAGATCATTATGGCGGGTCTAACGATAAAGTCGGCTGTTAATGAAAAGGTTAAGCAAGCGCAACAAGGAGATCCGAACATACAAGCTTTAATAGGAAAACTAGGGTTTACTAAAGGGGAAGATGGTAGCGTTTACATGCAAGGAAGATTAGTGGTACCGACTAATGAAGAATTAAGACAAGAAATCTTAAAAGAGGCTCATCGGTCTAAGTATACTATACACCCGAGAGGCACTAAGATGTATCAAGACTTAAAGAGAAAATCTTGGTGGGATGGTATGAAAAGAGACATAGGGGAAATTGTGGCAATGTGTCTGACATGTCAACAAGTAAAGGCTGAACATCAAAGACCTGCGGGATTGTTACAACCCCTTGAGTTACCCGAATGGGAATGGGATCATATTACCATGGACTTCATCGTAGCATTACCCAGGACCTCTAAGGGTCATGACATGATCTGGGTAATTGTTGATAGATTGACTAAGACAGCCCATTTCCTTCTTATACACCATACCCAATCCACTGACAGCCTATCTCAGCTATACATCAAAGGGAAAGTGAGTTTACATGGCATACCCCTTAGTATCTCTTCAGATAGGGATAGCCACTTCACTTCACAACTCTGGAAGTCCGTCCAAAAATCCTTAGGATCTTCCTTGAACTTTAGCACAGCCTTCCATCCACAGATCGATTGATAGTCAAAGCGCACGATCCAGATAGTCAAAGTTTTGTGGAGAAATGCGCACATGGAAGAAGAGACTTGGGAACCAGAGTCAGAAATGCGAGAAAAGTACCCTGAGATCTTTTGACTGTATATTATAGAATTTTGGAGGAAAAATTCCCCTAAGGGGGTAAGAATGTAATGACTCCATTTTTGGTAACCTTGAAATCCCATGTTGGTAATGAATAGTTCACTTTTTGAGATAAGGGTATTTTGGTCATTTCACTGTTCACCCTTACTAGACCCAGAAATTTGGTCCTTAGAATGGTACCCTTAGGTGCATCTCGGAAAAGGGAATCTAACAAGACTAGAATCACCTAAAACAGAGTTAAAATGAGTAAGTTATGGCCCTTTGAAGTTCAAGGGCAAAATTATAATTAAAGTTAAAATGAATTTAGCTTGAGAAAACAGGGACCCATTTTGATACGGGCACCCCCTTCTTCCCAAACGTACTGCATCACCAACATTCTAGAATGTAGGTGTGTAGGGGAGAAACCACCACCATTCCATGGTGGTAGAAACCCCCCTCTAGAACCCTCTGTAAGCTCTTTAAATAGAGCTCTTGGGCGCCTCCAATGGCGACCCAAAACCCTTGAAAAAACCAATCTAGGAGCTGTGTGCAAGAGGAGAAAATGTGGAAAATAACTGGCCATGAACCAAGTATGCCTTAAACAACTCCAAACCCATCTCACCCTGAATCTTAGGATGAATATCCCTAAGTTTTTGCATGAGAAACCATGCAAAATGGGGCTCTAGGGAGCCACAACAGACCCAGGGTAGGTGCCTAGGGCGTACTAGTTCGACATGGTCGAACCAGGGCGCCTCGAGGACGCCCAGGTCACCACGGAACCAAAATGCACCCGTGTGTTAAAGGAAAAGCTAACAGGTGCGTTCGTGGACGCGCCCGCAAACGAGAACAAGGGGCAAAGGCCCGGTGCATCAGCAGATGCGCCCTGTGGGGCATGCGCTGCTAACGCGCCCCACATTAACATCCCAGGGGCCCGCCTCATATGGGTCTGCTGCGGCCAGAATGCACAGCCTGACGACACCCAAGAGCATGCGACCACATATGCGGGCCGGTCGCCGCTTGATTAGGATACATGTGCGTCCTGGCAGAGGTGACGTAGGGTCGTTTCGGGCCTTCTATGTACTCTTAACACTAAAATACCCATAACTTGAGTTCTAGGACTGCAATTGAGGCGCTGCAAGAGGCGTTGTATCCGTATCGATCGCGCGGACACACCCAAACCCTAAAATACCTAATCAAGCCACTATATAAGGCTAGCATGACCCTTAAACCATGATAGTGGCGCAGGATCACTAAACCTTTGCAAACCTAACTATTCTAAGGCCCATTTAGGGACCTTAGGAGGCCCTTAGGTAGGGGAATGGAACCGTAGTGCCTAAGTAGTGAGGTAAATTATTCTAGAATGTATAGAAATAGGCCAAGCTAACCTTTTTCCCCTAAACCATATACAGGAACGTATGAGGACAAGGAGACTAGCGCGATCAAACTAGGTAGGTGTTCTATCACTACTAAACTTTTAAAAAGAACCCATGATGCTTTAAGACTGCATGTTTTGAGTCATGGTTGCTTTTCTAATGCATGTTTTAAGTTTTTAAGTTACATCTCCTGTCTTTATGACATATAAACTTATGTTACATCCTTATGCACATGACCTGCTTTTGAGTTAATGTAAAAACTAGTATGCAAACATATCTTCATGTTTTATGGCTTTAAACACGATACTAGCATAGAGTGATTTTTATGCATTGCTTGCATGTCTTGAAAAGAAATGCTAAATTGCCTGATTTACAAAGATTGCATATCCTCGAGGGTTGCCAAAAGACACTAGAGTGCCCAAAAGACACTGGTCAGGTAGTTGTGAGGGCCAGGGAATGTGAGGTACCCAAAGAGGACAATGAAAATGATTGCATAAATTGCATGAGTTGCGATGATTGAGCTTTGGCTTTATCTTTAGATGCTTTTGGGCTAGTAAGCTCATGGGCGCTATGCCGAGAGGTTCGGGGTAGCCTCCCAGCCTCTACCACTATAGGTGGAAAGGGTACCACGCCAAAAAGGCTTGTCCTTACTTCGATTGTTGTGGCAAACGAGGACTACCACTACAGGTGTCACGGCACCCGTCAAAGTGCCATATGCCCCGTGGAGGCTATGACCGAGAGTCCCTAGGTACCCAAGGACCACACGGCGATGAGGTTGTGGGCATAGTGTGCCCTATGTTTTTGAGGATTTACTTGCATTGCATATGGCATGACATGAGTATGGTCGACCATAGATCCATGAGTTGGATTCAGTTGAGCATCTTATGCATATCATAGTATATTTTCATGATATCTATGTTACTTTCGACTTGGATTATGCGATTCTTTAAGTCATCAGTATTCTATTTTGACAATGACTTTTAATATCGATATTGAACATGAGTGTCCAAACATGCACATGGTTTAAAGAACATATGGTTTAAAACATAGCATGCATTGTAAAACTAGTAGTGATAGTCTCCTACTGAGTATAGTGTATACTCACCCAATCCTTAATATTTTTTCAGATACAAGTAAACACTTAAGGACAAGATACACCCGTGACAGAGAACATACAAATTAAGTACAAGTAAGCAAACCCCTACCTTATCTTTTAGTGAATGTTACTTGATTGTAGTTACTCTCTGTAGTCAAATTTGTGACTAATACTTTCTTGGGAATAGAGTTGATTTAAAACTATGCCATGGCAATATGATTTGAAAATATGTTTTGACACTTAGGGTTTTATATGAAAGATTGCTTTCCAAAACAAAATATTTTCATTCATTTCATATTTCTAAAACAAGAGATCTTGCCTTTTTATGAAATTTGCATCATATAAAAACCCAGATCATCACAGAAAAAGAGGAGAAAAATTAAAAGAGAAAGACAAAAGTACAAAGAAATATTCACTTCAAGTACAACTAAAAGAAAAGTTGTCCTAATAGATATTCATTGAAGACCTCTACTAAATATTGAACCTTTGAAATCCTTATATCCTTCTTTTCTGAACCTGTCCTAAGCCTACGTTTCTTCCTAGTTAAAGACCTATTGATCTTAAGATGAATATAGCCTTAAAGAGCAGATAAAAAGAGGAATTAAGTTAAAATACCCCTATTATTCTTGGCGATAACATCCACTCTTAAGGATCACTTTCCTTTATCTCATTAGCATTTGAAGAATTATGTGAACCATTAGCTTGTTAGATCTAGTCATATAATGAGAGAAATATGTTTAAACCCTTATTTGAGAGTTTCATTTCTAAGATTATACTTGTGAGGATTTGAGGTTAAGACATTCATATGGAATTTAAGCATATCTAGTTAGAAGTCAAAACTTATATAGCTATACACACACATGTACTCTGAGAAATAACTAGAATGAATTGTCTTTAGTATTTGTATGATTTGTAAATTAGTCAATTTTCTCCATTAAGTTGTGAAAAACTAGTAGAGTGCTAATGAATGAGGATTCTTTGAGATAAAATAGGGGACTCACCCTTAGTGAATTTTTTAGGTATATTCACCACAAACTCTATGAGGCTTAACTCATCCACTAGGGGTAACCTAGGGGTATAAGGGCTTATTACATGTGCTAAATACAATCGCGAGTACTTATGAAAGTGACACTTTAGATTTATTTTTGTAAAATGATTTTTCACATGTTTTGCTAAGGACTAGCAAAATATTGATTGGGGGGTATGATAAGTGCTTAATTTTGCATCACAATAGCCTCATTAGATACCCATGTGTTATAACTCATAGCATTAAATTAGGATTTTAAAACCAAAATTCATAACACAAGCATTTTTTACTTAATGAAGCAAAAGTTTGTTATTTTGTAGGTTCAAAAGCTAGTCCAAGGTTATTATATGATGAATCACATGTTTCAAGGTTTAATAGGGATTTTTTAGTTTTTGTAGGAAGTAAGATGGTGGTCCAATGATCGAGATTGATCTGGATGAAATTAAAGATCAAGATCAAAAGATCAAGTCAAAGCCTCAAATTTATCACTTCATTAAAAACCAAAGGCTAAGATCATCTTGTGGACCAGTAATGGATGTGATTAAAGGAGTTAAAGATGGCCAAAGTTGAGATGACTCGGGTTTTTGTAACACATTTTGTAATACATTTTTCAAAGACATAGTAAAAAAATTTTGCAAAACAAAGCAACAGAAATTCTTTTCTTTAGAACTAGTTTTGTAAAACCCAAGTCATCACTTCATACACAATATAAGTAGAAATTTGTACAAGATAAAATTCCATTAAAGGAATATACTTTTATTAAGTTCTAGAATCCATCTAGTGGTTCACAGTACAGCTTGGGTATTAGTATAATACTTGTCCAAATTACATAATAAAAATTTCAAAGCTCACCATACAATAAAAAATTTGAATACAGTACAATGCTCTCAAATAAAAATACATGTCTTCAAGGGATATACCCTGATTGATTATTCTTCCATGTCTTCTTAAGTCTTGAGCTCTTAATTCTCCTTCTCTGTAATTGAGATATTGTAAACATTCAAACATTTACAATATCTCAGCAAGCTACGCTTGGTAGGGGGTTCACGAAGCATAATAATTTGACAATATAATCCTAATACTTCCTAATCCCATTATTCATACTCATGGATCAATCTCTTTACTTTGTCATATATGTACATCCATACACATACATACTGTATATGTTGTACATATATATATATGGTCAAAACCGTGAAAAATAGTTAATATCTCAAACAACAATCATCACACTCAGACACACTGAGTTGATCAATCATCCATACTCTGCTAGAAAATACTCCCTCATTTGGTCAGTATCATCACATTCAGCCATACTAAGTTGATAAAACATCCAGAATTTGCTGGAAAAATACTCCCTTATTTGGGCAGTATCGGCATCTCATTATGCCATGCATCATAATGCAAAATACTAAAAGGACTACTATACTGCAGTCTGATCCATACCAACATGCTCAGATAACTGCTTTCATACTCCACTAATACCAAATGTGGAAAATCATCTGTGTCATATCTATATGGGGAGATAGACCTTCACAATGGTGACCTTTTGCCTCTCTAAGGATACGGTATCATCTTATATATCACATTTCGAAGAGTAGGTGGCCAAACCCTCATAACCCTCCTAGCACAGCATCCCCAAGAATATACCCATTTAAAACAAATACCACAAGCCTCCTTACTTATATATAAAGTATTCTTTTCCATATCAGACATCTTGTTTGTTTATATTATCATCCTCATATTTTGGTATTCTTATACCGAGGATAGGATTTCACTTCAAACTTAGGGATCATCATTTACAATGAATGATACCCATGTTCATATAAGTTTAGGGATCACCATTCTATATGAATGATTCCCTTGTATAAATTTTAAACCTATCAGAAAAATTTGTCTGTTTATCTTGGGCTGGAATACCTTCTAGTTCCCCATTCCCTTAGAGGTTTCCTCAATTCTAACTTAACCATTTCATATGTGTTTTGGTTGGATCATAAGGGTTTTCAATAAGTTTAATACAAGTATTTACATTATACTTGTCAACATTTCCAAACATAAGATCATGTATACAACATGTATTTCTCATATAGATGCATTCATAAAATCCTCTTACCTTCAAGTAGTGATCCATCTCTTCAGATCTTCCACAATCCTAACTGATGTATGTAATCTATAAATCCATACATACTATCAATAGATATACAATCTAAATAATCCTATATTTTTTATTCTATCTATATTCTTTGCCTAATCTTGTCCTTTGTTATAAAAGATCTAGATCTTTTGTCCTATCATGATCTATTTTCCTTAGATTGTGTCTATCCTATTGATCAATAGATCTAATGGTTGGAATGATCTTCTAATCTTGCAAATCTAAGTATTTTCTATTCTAAGTCTTTGTGTATTCCTTTCTTTGATCTTGATCTTTCATAGATCCTTTGATCAATAATTTATACTTGTTGATAAAGATCAAGGGCTTAGATCTTCTATTATCGAGTTCTTCTTTGATCTACGTTCAGTTGTTTGATCATCCCTAAGGAGGATGATCTTAGTTCTTTTCCTTGAATCATATTTGATCAAGGGTTCAAATCTTCTATTCTATTCTATTTGATTGTTCAAGATCCCATGGATCTTGTTTGATCATGATCAACCTTATCTTACTTACAATTTTTATTAGGATTAGATAATTTACTAACCTTTTATGCTCTTATTATTATTATTCAACCAGTTAATATTTTACTGGTTGAAGATAACTTATTGTATCCTAAGTCTAGGCTGCTCTTCTTATTTCCAATTGGCTAAGGCTTACTAGCTGAATGGTTGAACATAAAACGGTTACTTCAATCCTCATGTAAGGAGGCGTTTAGACCTCCCAAACATCAACGGAATGGAGGGGAAGAGTCAGGCATATTAGAAAGCCCCCTTAACCACCATGTTCAACATTCACTAGAGTAACCTTAGTTCAACCTTTCATAAGGTTCCTACGAGCATTTTAACCCTAAGTACTCTTTCTAATTGATTTTAATTAAATCCATGAACATTTAAAATGTCATTCATGGGGTTTATTATTCTCCTAGTTTCAGCCAATGATTTAATAATCCTTATATTTTCCTACTAACTATAGCCCTTACTAATATTAAGTGAAAGTCATTCACTCATTGTAATTGTACATGAATCTCTATATTCCATTAGTTTACATTTTTGGTGATTTATGCTCATTATATCTTAACGACTACTTAACATTTGAATCTACTAATAAAATTTAACAACAATTAAATCATAAAATTTTAAAGCATAAATCCAATATAAATTTAACAACTAACATGCTTCCTATGAATGTAACTTAACCTAAGGGAATAAACCTATACTTAAACTAGCATGACCCTAAGATATGAAATACATGGAATTTTACTACTAATCTAATGGAATCATGCTAAAAACTCAAATTTAAACTAACATGGCCCTAAGATAATTAAATCTACCAACCTAATAACATATTAATAAAATTTAGAGCATAGTATGCTAAAATTTAAGAATTACACTATCATGCTTCCTAATTTATAACATAAATCTCATTTATAATTCTATTATCAAATAAAAGATAATTAAACTAATTAGATTAAGATCATTAAAAACTTTTACTCATGATCCAACTATTAGATTTTAGATCTTTTCCTTTAGATCAAGGGTTTTAATTACCTTTGGGGCTTTTTACTCCATTAAGATCTAAAGATCATATCTACTTGTTTTTGTCATATTTAATCAATGATCTAACTAGATTCCATCATAATATCATTCATTCAATCCATCCCAAGGGTCTAATCATACTTGATCTCATTGATCAAGTGGGTCCCTTTGTACTTTTAGGGTTTTTCTACCATAAAGGATAGATTTCTCAATTTATGTTAGATATATAAAAAATAAATCATAGATATCACTTCCTTTCAACATTATTTCATCATTAAATCAGATCTCCAGATCATTTCAAATCTTGAAAATCATGAAATTTAGAATCTTAATTCCACAAAACAGAAAGTTTCTTAAAGAGTTATCCATTTTATGAATTGAGAAGAAAATACACATTACAAGCTTTCATAGCTTCTTTCTGATCTTAATTTGCAGCTCAGATGACTCCACAATTAAAGACTGAAGTTCACAGTCATTCCAAGGGTCTAGATTTGATCTAGGCCCAACAGAACGGACGACTGGGATCAGTTGGGTGGAGTGGGTCATGTCGGACAGAATAGTCGTCGCACTCTCACCACTGGGACGCACATCGAAATGCGCTCCCTGCAACCAGCACTGTCACATGGTCATTCCGTCAAGACGGCATCGCACATGAAATGCACGTGAGGAATTCAAGCCAAACCATACAAGCCACTAAACCAAGGATTGAATTGAAGCCAAGGAAGATTTTTAAGCTAGCCATGAGCTTAGCCAATGAAACCTTCAAAGATAGCCATCTAAGCCATTAAGCTAAGCTAAATGGAAGGCTACGACTGGAGGAGATTCAAGAGAGTTTCCATGAGTTATTTTGAAGATAAGTACAAGAAAATCAATTGAAATAAGAGGGCATGTGGACCAATTGGATAAGAGCAACCAATTTTTGGAGTTGTTCTCACTTTTCCCTAATTTTTCCTTAATTTTCACCTCACCCTTAAGATGCACTACGAATTTCCAAAACTCTCCCTCCTTCAACCTCTTAGGAAACCTCCCAATCGATCAAAAATCTCAAACTAACACCTCCCATCTCTTTCCCACTTCATTGCTCACCCATTTTCCTATTTGAGAGGAATTTAACAATTTTGGAAGGGGGGAGATGCCCATTCCTAAAAAGTAGGCATCTCCCACCTACTCCCCTTCCTTAAGACAGCCCTCCTACCACCCACTTTCCCATTTGATGTCTATATTTTTTCCCCCATCCTAGCCATTTAATTTAACCTACTTCCATCCACACCATGCCTTAGTATTAATTATCTTAGAAAAAATAGGAGGTCTTATAAAAACCCAACCAAACTTAAGCAAAAGAGAGACTTCTAAAAAAGGAAAAATTTGCCTCTTCCATTGTGAAGGAGACGTCCTCTTCCAAGGGTATTAGTTTGCTCTCTTTTGCTTTGGATTTCTATTATTTAGGTGAAGCTACTATTTTCTTAAGGTGCGAGCCACTTCTTCAAGCTATTCCATACGTGGTTTTAGGCCATTTGATTCTCCTTCCAAGGTTGGTTTATTCCCCCTATTCTCTTGTTTGATCTTAGTGTTATTCATGTCATCATTTGCATTGTTTTCCTTTAGCTTTCCTTAATTTAAACTAAGATTCAAGGCTAGTTTTCCATTGGAGGAACAGCCTAGGGAAGTCATCTTGAATCTAGTTTTTCCCTTTAACTTTCATTGCATTTTATTCTCTTTTAACCCACTTGATTTTTCAACTTTGGTTGCTTAAGTATCACTAGATTGTTGCCTTAGTTTTTTGCATAGGATTTTCCATTGATTTCAAGCATCTTGTTCATGAGTTAATGTTTAATCAATTAAAAAATAAATTGGCTTGTGATTAAGGAGTGATTGAGATTAAGGGAACATCATTGTAATAGCATTTAAGTTTCAGATTTGGACTACATAAATGGAATATTATGTTGATGACTTTTTGGGTGTGACTCAATAAGATTAGTTGGAATTTTCAATTCATGTTTATGACCAGCAATTAATTAAACTTGTTCTCGAATGTTTGAACGCATTAGGAATGATCAAATACATGTTATACACGTGCTATTCATTAAAAGTTTCAATTACCTTAATGCTAGAATTTCTTTTCATGCATTGTTTATGTTAGTTTCCAGCACCATTCAATTCATATTCACTTTATTTATCCAGAGGCTATTTAGATTGTTAGAGTGCTCCTTTAATACTTGAGTAGAATTGCATGCTTATTTTTTCAATAGGGTTGCTTGGATCCACTTATATCCAATGAATCATGCATACCATTCCATGGTTACATGCATGATACTTGAGTAGTTTTCCTTTCATTGTTTGTTAGTCGTAATCTTTACTTTATTTCACTTGTTGGTTGTAGTTAGATTTCAGTGTTTTGCATCTTAGTTTAGATACATTTTCCCTTAGCTAGTTCACCCTTTTAGCCTTCTTTTCTCTCAATTTCTTTTTTGAGTTTTCTTTGCATCTCATCATACTTTAGATTGGAAGCTTTAGATTGAGTTGAAGTTGTTATTTAGAACACGTTTTAAGGCTTTGAATAGTGCACAATTTCCAATTTTACATACATGTTTTATGCGCACTATTTTTTATGTAACTTAGCATTAATTCAATAATTTTTTTGAAGATTCTTGTTATGAAATGTTTCCATTATCAAATTACTTAGGTTGTTATCTTGCATAAAATTTATTGTTTCAATTGCTTTATATGCTTGATTTTGTTAATGTTCTTAAATTCTTGAAATCTGGAAAGTTTTCTCCTTAATCTTTATGCTTTGTTTCTAGCCATCAAAACACTTTATTTGATTGAGTCCTTCAGAATCCATGTATCTTTTTAGCTTAGATTTCTTATTTGTTTGCATTTAAATAGTCAATTCTGGTCACTTTTGCACTCATGAACCATGAGCATATTCCATGGATCATGTGCATGGTGGATTTGGTGATTCATCTTTGATTCTTGATTCATTCATCTTAATTTAGTTTTAGAAACTTTCCTTTTTTACTTTTGGAAAGCTCCATTTTCAGAAAGTCTTCTTACTTGTAGTTTCCATTTACATGCATGGTTCTAATTTTTTGTTAAATTTAGTAAGACCTCATTGTTTACTCTCTTTTTTCATGTTAATTTAGTGTTAGAAAATTTCCTAATTTGGTTTTAAATAGTTCTATATTCTAGAAAGTTTCTAATTCTAGTATAGGAAAGTGTTAATTTAGGAAAGTTTCTAATTTGAGTAGTTTTCTTAAGTTATGTTGCTTAGTTTGATTCATTCTAGTTTAGTATTAGTTTCATTTAGTTGCTTGCATGTTTGATAAGTAAGTTTCCACTTTAATTACTTAGCTTTAATTTTAGAAAGTTTTCTTTAATTATAGTTTCTAATTCCATGCATGTTTCCTTCCTAGTTTGTTTTGATCTCCTAGTTTAAGCACATTTCTATCTATTTGGTTAAAGTTAATTGATCTTAATAGAATCCAATCCATTACAAATCGGTAAGATTCCTCATGGATGGACATTGCTTGCATGAAAATAAGTAATTTTAAAGCTACACAATGTGTAGTATTTGTGAAAGTAACACACACCTCACTAAGGAATATCTCACCATTCCTACATTCAAAGATGCGCTTCATGAATAGGCATTCTTATGAGTCCCCATCTTTAGATACATATAATCCCAACTGGAGTAATCTCCTACTTTTAGTTGGAGAAATGGATATAATGCTAATGTCTCACAAAAGGCCCAATACCAATCTTACAACCAAAATCAAGGATCTCTTACTCCTTATCTTACCTTCCTCCATCTACAAGGCAAGAGAAGGATAATTTTTTATCAATTAATGAAACATTAGGAGAAGAAAAATTCTCAATTAAAAGGAAGGATATGGTGTCTCAAAATTACAAACCATTGAAAAAAGGCAATTTCCTACCCCACCAAATGTAAAACCCTAATGATGTACATGCGGTAGGTGAGATTAATTCTTCAATTACAAACATGAAATAAGAAACGGCCATTACCACTCTTCATACTGGTAAAATAATTGAGAAATTCGGTCATAAAAAGGCCAAACTAGTACTAGAACTTGTTAGGGGAAAAGATAATTTTGTTACTAAGAAAAACATCCCACCCACTAAGTCATATCACATCCTTCCTCTATTTTCATAAAGGTTGCATTGAGCTCCTAAGATTGTCTCAAATTATGACAAGCAACTTGGAGATATATTTGATACCTTGCTAAGTGTTAAAATTCAAAATTAAAAAATATAAGATAGAATTGCTCACCCTTCCTTCCAAAGGCATGTCCGACCCATTTTGTATGGGACCCAGGGATGTGTCAAACTTTGCAATATGTTTTCTTTTAAAAAATTTCATTTGTAAAATTTATGTGCCATTTTTTTTTCAAACATTCCTTTTCTACATCTCCCATTTCTTCACTTCTCAATGCACTATCATCATTCTATTTTTCAAACATTGATGAAAATGATTCATTTGGGTTGGGGGTGTAGAATTCTAGTCAATTTTGGTGTTTTCATAGTTGTTCTTCTTTAATTTTGAAAATTAAAATTAAAAAATGAATGAGAAGAAAAAAAAAAAAGAGCTATTTGGAAAATCTTTTTGAGTTTTTAGGTCAATTTCTATATAATGATAAGAATTGGATTTTTTTTGAAGTGTAGTCCAGATAAATTTAACTTACTAATAAAATTAGAGATGATTAATTCATAATTTTACTCATTTTCTAAAGTATTCTACCAAAGCAAAGTCTCACGTCACATCTCTATGCACAGTTGCATGTACATAGTTTAAATTGATAAGTAAGTATAACTTAGAGATCATGAAGGATTTCAATAGAGACATATAACCTATGTGAGTTTTAGAGTCATTCATTCTTTTAAGTGGTTATAAATGTAATTATACTTTTTTTAGTGTGTTTAAATTAAATTTGATGCCATCAACTCTTAGATTTGGATAATTACCTAAATTATAAGAGTATTACTTTTAAAATTCTAGAAGTTTATTGAATCTGATAGATTATATAAAACCTAAAAAATGTTATACCATCTTTGTTGTTCACCTAGAAACATAAAGCCCACCTAAAAGTATTTCTTACCAATAGTTAGCAATATTTAGCCTTTTATATAAGCCAATTTTTTCTTAAACCAATATTATTTCTTACCCATATTAACCTAACATATAAATTATCCATTACCTATTTTCTTTGAAAGGTAAGTTAAAGATGAACAAAGATATACTTTTAGTTACAATGAAAGTAGAAAATTGAATATCAAGAAAAAAAATAATGTTCTCTAAAAGATGAAGGTGTTGAAAACAAAGATAAAAGTTTGAAAAAAATTGAAGAATGTGGAAAAAGTAAAGAAATATTCACTTTGGCAAAAGTAAAAATGAATTATCAACTTTAGTAGAAGACCTCTACTTATTTTCTTGAAGAATTTTGAATATCCTTTATACCCTTTCTTTTCATAACCATGTCATTAGCCTACACTTGGTCCCAGTTGAAGATCTATTGATTCTAAGAGGATTATATTCTTAGTGAGGATATGGATGGATAGAATTTAAGGAGTAATATTTCTGATCTATTGATTCTAAGAGGATTATATTCTTAGTGAGGATATGGATGGATAGAATTTAAGGAGTAATATTTCTAAGTATTCAAAGATAATGACATCTTATCCTTGCTAAAGGGACGCAAATTAATTCCTTAGTAACTCCCATTCCTTCATGAGTATGTGTGAGATAATTTTATTTTTATTAACTTTACTCACATATTTAAAAGAGAGATATGACTTGAACCTTTTATCTAGGAGTTTTATTTTCGAGTGTATGTCATTAGTGAGAATTGAGGTTAAAACATATTTTAGATGTAGTTCAAAATTTATAATTTACTTAGAGATAAAGATTATTGCATATGTAGACTATACACACATACACTTTGAGATCTAAAGTTAATTGGAATGTATTTAACATATAAGTATGGTTATGAGTTTATTATTCAATTTTGTTAGTATGCTAAAGTTGATAGATTTATTGAAGATAATTCTTTGAAATGAAAGTAAGAGTTGACATGAAAAGGAGTTTTGAAATTTTGTGGTTATATTCACTACAAACCCTTAAGAAGCTTAACTCATCCACTAGAGGTAATGTAGGGACCTAAGGCCTCATTGCATATGCTGAATACAATCAAGCATACTTAAGAAAATGATAATTTGTATGAATTTTAATAAAATGGTTTTTCATATATTTTTCCCACAAATATAGCAATATTGGTTGGGGTTTGTGTTAAGGTTCATTATTATATAAATTACCCTCATTTAGCATGACATTTGCTATATTTTGAGGGAATTATTCAAAAATTTATATGAAAAATATATTGTTTTCAATTTTTATAATCAAACGATAATTTAGTAAATTTTTTAAGCTTAGATGATGATCCGAGATAATTATGTATAAAATTGAATACTATATAGTACTAATTAGGTTGTTTTCTTTGTTTTATAGGTGGTAGATCAAGATCTAAGAGGTTAAATCAAGCAAATCAACATCTCAAATCTCCGATCAAGCTTAGATTAAAATAGATGACTTAAATCAATCTAAATTATCTAGACCAAAATCAAGAAGAAAGGACTCTTATTCAATCCTCAGGCATCAAGTCCAAATCATGAGCATAAGAGAATTGAAAAGGCTAAGTGGTTTGTCATGTGGTGCTTGTTTTCCATGTTTAATGATGGAAAGAGGAAAAGATGAAGAGAGAGAAAATAATTTCCTAATAGGAAACTATGTTAAAATTAGGAAACTCAATTTGATTTAGAATTCTTTGGAGAAAAAGAAAGAGAATGGAGAACTAAATTGCTAAAAATTAAATTCAAACTAACTTTCCATCATCTATAAATACTAGACCAATGATACAGTGAAGAAAACCTTCAAAATTTGGAGAAAAATGGAGGCTAAAGGAGGTGAAAAATGCATGCGTAGGGTGGTAAATGGGGGATACTTTGTGTGTCAATTTCTACTTCAATGCTTGAGAAAAATCTGTAAAATTTATTTCATTGGATAAAAGACATCAAGGAGAAGCATATTGAGGTGTTTCATTTTTAGTTTTCATTTGAAATCTTATAACTTGAATTGATTAAATTTAACTACTGGCTATTATTTATATGAGTAGTAACTGTGAGTTATTGAAGTTTTGCATCTTTAGTTTGTTTTATGCAATGAGTTTTTGAATGCTCTAATCCTTTGCTTATGCTTTTATTGACTAAGAAAGAGTTTCATATTAATTCTTTTAAATTTAATTTTATGAAATAATCTTGCAAGGCAGGTTTTGAACAACATATGTTTGTGATTGAATATATAATTTTTTTTATCTTGATTTGAAATCTAATAATACATTTAAATTTATAAATATTAAAATATTTTAAGTACCAAGTTTCATTGAGAAATTCCATGGGAAAGTAGGAGAAATTAGTGGTCAAAATTAGTGAAATCTTCGCGGATTCTAACTGATCGTGGATTGCAAATAGAGATTGGACTAATTGTGAATTGTAAATGGGGATAAAATAAATGGTTAGCTAGTGTGTCATTCATGCTATAGCACATGACTATTTTAGTTGTCCAGTGACACTCTCTCACCTGTAGGTGTAGTGAGAGATGTTCCTTTGATATTTAATTTGAAAAAAATTGAGAAAATCTACGAATAAGATATGATGTATGAATCATCAAGGAATGTTATGGTGATCTTAAAAATGAAAATATATTTGTAAAGTATTTTATGAATTATAAAATTTATTTTTAGAAAAATTTATTTATTTCTCATAAATTTTAGAATTAATTTAAAAATCACGTGAGACTAGTTTGCTTTTGCCCAGGATTAAAGTGACCCTATTTTTAGTTAAGAAACACCACTTATAAAATTCTCAAAGTTGTAATTGTCTTAATAAATTAATTTGAAAAAGATAATTTCATATTTATTATAAATTTTTTATTTTGTGTTATTACTTTTCATAAGGGATTCTTAAAATTAATCTTTAATTTGTTATGTTTAAATTTCTAAATTAATATTTCAAAGAAATATTTTCTGATATGGTAATTGTAGTTTCAATTCAATTCTTTAGTTAGAAGAGAAGATAAATATGTGGTGGATCTAATTTAAAATAAGTGATCTTTAATACTAGTAATTTAAGTTAGATTAAAAATCTATTTTCTCTCTCATCCATTAAATTGAAAAAATATTATATTTCTTTAATTTCACATTAGTTTTAGGATAATTAGTCTGGATAAACTTTGGTTCTTTATTTTCTCACTATATTCTCTCTGTGGATTTGACCCTGCATAATATTACAACTAACTACTGTGCACTTACAGGAAAACTCAAACAAGGTTTTGGTGGCATTGTTGGAGAGCTGATCATGTGGATAAAGTAACATTGAATTAAGATAGTTTTCTTTTTCTTATTTTTTTCTTTTAAGTGGAATGTAGTAATGAAAACTTATATTTGAACTTCAATCACAATAAAAAGGATTGTAATAGTACAGGTTAAGGGTGGACCATTGTAACCTGTTAGTAGAGGTGGAATGTAAATGATTCCACCTTTGTACGAGAAGATTTTACCTAGGACACCATCATGAGTAGTCCTAACACCTTGTAATTTCTAGATTATGGTTAGCAATATTAGAATAATTTTGCATTGTTTGGTAATATAAACACATATAGACATCATATTTTATATTTATTGCATTTTAGGGCTTGCATTAGCAAATTATGTTTAATTTCATCTTAGGGCATGTTTATCACTTAAAGATTATTTATATGTTGATTGAACTACCATGGAGTGTTGAAATTAATTTGTAAGGGCCCCTAACCCGATAAGATCAAGTGAAAATTTCATTACCACCAGTTTGCTCACATAGGATAATCACCACAAGTGTGTAACTAGCCTTTAAAATTAATTTAAAATCAATTAGAAGAGAACTATAGAGGCCATCAAATGCTTATACGACCTACTTGAAAGGAGTTGACCCATTAATGGCCCTTGTCTAATTGACTTTGCTGGTATTTATATGACTAGCTCCACCTGCATATTCAATGAATCACAGTATCTATGTCTAGCTGAGGAGGGCTTCAAGTGGTTGGTTAAAGTAAGATCTAATTGGAAGCAGTACATTAAGTCTAAAAGAGAGAGGGAGCATTATATTAGACTAATTTAAAATCTTCTCCCCCACACAAATTCAAGGCAATCAAACTATTTGTTTGCTAGCCTTAGGATTTTTAAAATTTTATGATCTATTATTGCCCATCATTAGCATTTAGATGGCATCATCAAAGTTATTTTTTCCTATTAAAAATAAACAAAAAACAAAACAACATGGTTAGTTGCATTTAATGAATAGTCACATAGTGATCAAAGGGGTAATCCACAACCCAAGAATAAAAGAGATGATATTTCTCAATGGAGGAACTATCCCCTCTTACTGATGATAAACCATCTCTCATCCTGGATAATGATGATGTTTTCTCATTAACGAATAATCCTCTCTTTGATGCTGCTGATCCTCCACATCTTTTTTAGTAATAATAATCATTAGTGGAGGAATCATTCTATAGCACCTAGAAATAGGAGAAGGAATTATAATAGGGAATGAGGTTAAAACAGAGCACATGAGGATAATGTGACACCCTGGGTTATCCATGAAAACTTTTTGCATTTATTTTCAAAAGGTGGCCACTCTTAATTTTTAAAATTCAAAATAGTAGAAGATTTTACTTTAAAATCTGATTTTCCAAAAACCTAGATGTCACCTTCATGCTAACACTATACATATATATCATTTTTGTAGAAGATAGACATGCATTTCTTAAAAATAGGACCCATCCAGTGCTTCACTTACATAGGCCCTATAAACATTATTTTAAAAGCCCAATATCATAATTCAAATCACTAGCTATGTAATACAAAAGCTTTAAATAAAGTGTATACTTGATCGTAGGAGTATGGTTGCTGGATTCCTCTTGTTGTGTACATCTTCTCTTGTTTATCTATATCTAAGATATTGTAAACATAAAACATTTACAATATGTCATCAAGCTATGCTTTGTAGGGGAGTTTAAGAATGCATGTTAGATTTAAATATAAATTAATTATTCCACTTTAATTAGAATATTCATTTCCATAGCAATTATGTTAAATTGAATTTACAATATGTGTCATATCTCAATAATCCAGTTATAAACCAAATATCTACATGCTTTTGTAATTATTAATAATTTCATTGATAAATCAAATATCTTACTTATTATTTATCATCAGAATAAAATACTTCAATTCCATGAACCATACTCTGCACAACAAATCTTCATTAACTCATATGAAAACATATAAGAAACTACTCCCTCAACATATTCATATAGCAATAATACACATATATGGAAATTGTTAAAAGACATACAAAATTATGAATATAATCAATGTCATTTAATTTACATTCCCAGATTATACTAGGTTTCAGAATCATACCCCTCATCATGTGGGGTTCATAGTCATCTAGCATATGTTGGTATATCAATATAATCCTCATGCCCCTCATTATACGGGGTCCATAATCCTCTAGTCACTGCCGAGAAAACAATATAAGGCATATCATCATGCCACATCATATAAGGCATCTCATAATGCCATCATATAAGCACCATAGTGCATCAAATATAAGGACTACTATGCATGCAGTCTGATCCATACAGTGCACCTGGATAATTTCTTTCATACTCCATGGATACCAAATGTAGAAAATCATCTATGTCATGTCTATATGGGGAGACAGATTGTCACAATGGTTGCCTTCCCATAATTGCCTCACCTGACCTTTTGCTTCTCTTTGGGCATGGTATCATCATATATCACATTTCAGAGAGCAGGTGGCCAAACCCTCGTAACCTTCATAGCATAGCATCCCCAAGCATATGACTGTATAAAACAAAACTCTCAAGCCTCCATGCCTGGATGTAAAGTAATCATAATAAAAGGTGATTTGCCTATTCATATATTTCATAACAAGAATAAGATCCTCACTTATTTGATGATAATCCACCAAGGATGTATCCTAACAAACTTAGACTCATACATCACATATATTGACATGGTACCCATGTACCATCATGACATTTCACAATTTTACATAGAAGATGCATAAGTAATAAGCATGAATTATAAACATCAATTCTTTTACTTACATTCTCTCTTTTTTTCTTCATTACAATTGTAAGCATATCCAATATCAATTATATCATTTCAATATCATAATATTCATAATCAAAAATAAAATCATGTTTAGAACATGCATCTTATTATTAAACATGCTTTCTTAAAATATCCACCTACCTTGTGTGACGTGTTCTTTGATTCCACTAGTTTTAATCGCCCTCTTCATCACAATCGACCATGAAGCTACTGCATAAAACATAAATTCAGGTTGAGTTGCCAGAATCCTAATCTCCTTCAAAGAACTTGGAGTATACTCCTAAGATGCATGGATTACAATCACCACTGAACCCACTATGCAGGACACATATCCCAAAACACCCATTTTCTACAACCTTTCTTTCAGTAAAAAGTGCTCCAAAATAGCACTCATTATAATGCTTAATGCACCCAAGGGAGTTACTAGCACTCCAGGAGCAAAAACATAAGCCACCAAGTTTATAGCCTCTCAAACAATCATTGTAACCATCCCAACCCACTAGAATCGTATCTCTAGTTCAACATATCAATACATGACAATGAACCAAGCCAGCACCACCCATCATAATCCTTCCCCGATGCATCCTTCATGTAATACCCCTTTTGGGAGGCCCCTTTGTGGATATGATAAGAATCATCTCTCCTAATATGAATATCCACAATTGTGACCATGTGCCTCCCCTTAGCAGCTAGATTGTTCAACATCTCCCTAAGGTGGGGGATTAGAACCATGTCCCAAATAAAGTATCTCTTCCCATCCATATGTTCAGTATCAAACCATATCACATCATAGGTAATGTCAAACTCTTCAAACTTGGAATCAACATTGTAAACATCCTTTTCATCTCTATAGTTCCATAGAGATTAGTGATATGCAGTAGCAAAAATACCACAATTGTGACCATGTGCCTCCCCTTGGCAGCTAGATTGTTCAACATCTCCCTAGGGTGGGGGATTAGAACCATGTCCCAAATAAAATATCTCTTCCCATCCATATGTTCAGTATCAAACCATATCACATCATAGGTAATATCAAACTCTTCAATCTTGGAATCAATATTGTAAACATCCTCTACATCTCTATAGTTCCATAGACATTAGTGATACGCAGTAGCAAAAATACTGTGGCATTGCCAAGGTCTTGGTAACAGAGGCATACTGTTGTTGCCTGGAACCAGACTATGAAGAGGAGAAAGAAGGAAGAGCAATTTCTGACCTAGTCTCTTTGGAAAGGGTAAAGAAAGATAGGGGAGTGGAGAGGTGAGGTGGCCAGCCTAATCAAACTGGAGGGAAGAGAAGTTTTTGCACAGTTTGTGTTGGCATCTCCAACGAGGTGTTGGAGGAGGTTTTTGTGCATCTAGGGTATCATTTCTGGCATTGTTTTGCTTGTGCTATCAAACAGAAGTGTGAAGTGCTATTCCAAATGGCAACCGACCAAAATTGTTGATCGGATGGAAGAGAGTTGTGGGTTGGTTGCATTGAAAAGAGAAAATGGGTGTTGGAGGGGACTTAAATAGAGTGGGGGTGGGGGGGGGGGAACTTGACGAAGAAAGGAAATCTGGTCAAAATCAAGAGCAAAAAGGGAAAGTCTCTAGGTTCTTTGTGTAGTAGACCAGGGCATGAGTTGAAAATGAAATCTAACATGTCTTACTATATTTTTTGGATGCTCACGGTCTTCTACCGTGTTAGAGACAAGGAAATAGAGGGTTTGGGTTTTGTGCCTACGACAATCTTAGATTAAGGGCATCACCAAGGAAGGAGATGGGCTTGGGATGAGACTCAGCAAGTTTTTTATTGTTGTGTTGGTGCTAAAGCCATTGCGGATGAGGATGATGGGAAGCTCACAGATGGGAGAGGGGATCTGATTACTAGGGGAGAATGTTGTGTTTCCGCTCCTACTCCTACTCCTACTCCTGCTCCCTCTCTCTTCTCTCTTCCCTCCTCTCCTTCTCTTCTCCTTCTTCTTCTTGTTCTCTTTCCCATTGTCTATTTCTCGTTTTCGTTGGGTTTGTGGCTGGAGAATAGATCATGCGATCTGTTTTTGGGAAGTCACTTAAAGGGCGGGTGCCAATATCAAATATGGCCACTTCTTTTTATTATTATAAAATTTTTCCTTTTCTTTCTAATTTAGTTTATGTTAATGATGATGTTCCCTTATGAAACATCATAATTTCAGTCACATGTGTGTGACTTCCACTCATGATGGGTTTTCTAACATCCCTTTACTATCGAACCTTAGAATTTTGCATGTGGGGCCCTCTAGGGAAATTTTTGAAGTACCCCTCTATAAGAAAATTACCATTTATTTTTCCAACCTCTAATTTGTCGTTGGATTCATATCGACGAGTAGAATCCAGATTTTATAATTTTATAATTTTATAATTTTAATTTCATGTTCTTAGTTTTTTAGTTCTTAACTTTGAAGTCCCATAACATCCTCATTCAAATTATATTTTTAGCGTTCTTTGGGTCGTTGGATTCCATTTTTTGAGTACAATCCAATTATGTATGTTTTAATTTCTGATTCTTATTCCATAAAAAAAAAATTCTCCTCGAAACCTCATACCTTGATCATGCAATAGTAGAATTTTGGGCTTACAATCTTCCCTCCTTAGAGAAATTTTGTCTTTCAAATTTTAGGGTCATTATAGATAATTGGCATAATCCAAATCCTATAGGTGAATATTAAGAAACTATTTACAACCTAATTATACTAGCACACTTTCATGTATGAATTTACAACAAAATACTAGTATGATTGAATTAAAAGTGAGATTAATTCAATTACTTTCTAAATTTTATGGGTTGGATAATGAGAGTGCTTACCTACAATTAAACAATTTTGATGAAGGGTGCATAACCCAACATACACAAAGCAACAAAATAGATATGGTAAGACTCAAACTATTTGCATTTTTTTTAAAAGAAGAAGCTAAGATGTGGTTTCATTCATAGGCAACGGGTTCCAAACGAACTAGGTAAGAAATGACTACGAAATTGTTGAAAGAATTCTTTCTTATACATAAGGAAAATATTGAAGGGGAGCCTTGGCGCAACGGCAAAAGTTGTCATCGTGTGACCTTGAGGTCACAGGTTCAAGGTGTGGAAACAGCCTCTGGCAAAATGTAAGGTAAGGATGTGTACTTTAGGCCCTTGTGGTCCACTCCTTGGACCCCTCATAGGTGGGAGCTTTGTGCATCGGGGCTGCCTTTACATAAGGAAAATACTCTCAGTTGAAATATAATAAATCTGACCTAGAAGGATAAACAAACTTTCTATCAATGATGGGAAAGATTCAAGGAATTATTTTTAATTTGTTTACATCATGGATATAAACCATGGTGTATCATTAACTTCTTTTATGAAGGACTTAATTTTGATATGTGCTAGTTTATTGCAATTATGTGTAATGACAACTTTTTAAATAAACAACTTGTCGATGCGAATGAGTATTTGAAATGGTTGGTAGAGAGTGCACAAACTTGGGCTAATTCAGTAAAAGTAGGTTACCCTGACAATCCTAAGTCCACCACCACATCTACTAGAGGAGAAATATATGCATTAATAAAGAATATGATATGAATATTAAAATAGCATCCCTCGCTAGAATAGTTAAAGTCATGAAAATGAGAAAAAGTTCTTTTTAGAAGGTCAAATAGGTGTGTGGTATTGGTCAAAGTAACAAACACCTCACTTAAGAATGTCTCACCATTACTACATTCAAAGATGTGCATCATGAAGAGGCACATTCTTATGTGGTTCCTTTTTTTCCCATCTTTAGAGACATATAATCCCAAATAGAGTAATCATCCTACTTTTAGTTGGAGAAATGGATATAATGCTAATGTCTCACATAAGGAGATATACCTCCTACTTCTAGACCTTACCTTCCTCCATCTATGAGGAAAGAGCAAGATAACTTTCATCAATTAATACAACACCAGGAGAAGAAAAATGATAAATTAGAACCCCAATTAAAAGAGAACACACAATCCACGGCTAAATTGGAGGATATGATGTCTCAAATGCTATCCCACCAAATATAAACCCTAATTGTGCACATGTGATAGGTGAGATAAATTCTTCAATTACAAACATAGAATAAAGAAAATAGTTATGGTTCTTTATAGTGGTAAAATAATTGAAAATTTTAGTCCTAAAAAGGCTGAAAGGGTATTAAAACTTATAAGGAAAAAAGATAAATTTGTAAATAAGAAGAACATCTCACCCACTAAGTTATATCACATCCTTGCCTTGTTTTCACAAAGGCTGCATCAAGCTCCTAAAATTATCTATAATTATGACAAGCAACCTGAAGATATATTTGATACCTTGCCAAATGTTAAAATAAAAATTTCAAAGATGCAAGATGGAATTAATTAAAGTTCCATTTCAGAGGCTTGTCCAGCCCATTTTTTATGGGACTTAGTGAAGTTTGAAACTCTATAATATTTTTCTTCTAAAATGTTTTCATTTGTAATAATTATGTGCCATTGTTTTTTAGAACTTTTCTTTTCTACATCTCCTATTTCTTCATTTCTCAATTCACTATCATCATCCTATTTTTTAAAATATTGAGGATGATGTTTCACTTAGGTTGGGGGATGTTAAATCCTAGTGAACTATGATCTTTTTATAGTTGTTTTTCTTTAATTTGAAAAACAAAAAATGTAAAAGCCTGCCAGCCTAGAAGCCTGCCAACCTAGAAGCCTGCCAGCTCTTTTTGGCTCGCTCCTCATCAGCCCGCCCTCATTGGCCAAGGCTTCACCTATCCCCCCTAGTAGATGACCTCTACTTTCTTGAAGAAGTTTGAATATTCTTTGTACCCTTTCTCATTGTAACCTTCTCATTAGCCTACATTTGATCCCAGTTGAAGACCTATTGATTCGAAGAGGAACATATTCTTAATGAGGATATGAATGGATAAAATTTAGGGAGTAATATGTCTATGTATTCAATAGTAATGACATCCTATCCTTTTTAAAGGGATCAAAATTACATTTCTAAGTAACTCCTATTCCTTCATGTGTATATGTGACTCTACTCACATATTTAAAAGACAAATATGATTTGCACCCTTTATTTGAGAGTTATATTTCTAATAGTATTTTATTAATGGGAATTGAGGTTAAATGCTATTTTAGATGGAGTTCAAAAGTTATAGTTTACATAGAAATAAAGTTTGCTACACATGTGGACTATACACACATACACTCCAAGATCTAAGCTTAATTGGAATGTATTTAGTATATGAGCATGGTTTTGAATTTATTATTCAATTTTATTAGTATGCTAAAGTTAATAAATTTATTGAAGATAATTCTTTGAGACGAAAGTAAGAGTTGACTTGAAAAATATTTTTGAAATTGTGTGTCTATATTCACTGCAAACCCTCATGAGGCTTAAGTCATCAACAAGGGGTAACTTAGGAGTTTAAGGCCTTGTTCCATATGCTAAATACAATCATGAGTATCTAAAAAAATACAGTTTGTATCACTTTTAATAAAATGATTTTTCGCATGTGTTTTTCTAGACTAGCAAAATTCTAGTTGAGGTTATGCTAAGGGTCTATTATATAAATTATCCTCATTTATTAGGACATTTGATATATTTTTAGGAAATTATTTATAAATTTATATGAAAAATATATGATTTGAAAATGTTATAACCTAACCATAATGTGGTAAACTTACAAGGTTAGATGATGATCTGAGGTAAGTATGTGTAAAATCAAAATTTGTATATTATTATTTAGGTTGTTTCTTTGTTTGGTAGGTGGTGGATCAATATCCAAGTGGTTAGATCTAGCAAATCAACATTCAAGGTCTGTAATAAAGCTTAGATTGAAATAGATGGCTTAAGGGAAATTTAGATTATCTAGATCAAAATCAAGAAGCAAGGACTCCAGTTCAATCCTCAAGCATCAAGTATAAATCATGAGCATAAGAGAATTGAGAATGGTAAGAGATTTGTCATGTGGTGTTGTTTTTCCATATTAATTGATGGAAAGTGGAAATAACGAAGAGAGAGGAAATTGTTTCATTAAAATTAAGACACTCAATTTGATTTAGAATTCCTTAGAGAAAAGGAAACAGAATGGAGATGGAAATTGCTAAAAATTTAATTCATAATAACTACCCATCATCTATAAATACCAGATGAAAGATAGAGTGAAATAGTGGTGCTTTGCACATTGGTTCTTGCTTTGATACTTGACAAAAATCACTGACATTTATGTCATTGGATAAAAGATATCAAGGAGAGGAAGACACAGGAGTTTTATTTTGTATTTTCATTTAAAATCATCTAACTTGAATTGATTAAATTTAGCTACTTGATACTATTTTCATCAACAATAATAATGAGTTACTTAAATTTTTATTTGAGTTAAAAAGCATTTCAAATAAAATTTTTAAAAATTTACTTGTTTGATTTCTTTAATTTTATGAAATAATCTTCAAAGGTACTCTTGTGTAGGTTGTTGAAGAGTCTATGTCTATGATTGATATCTTGATTTGAAATATAATTGCACAATTGAATCTATTGATATCATATTATTTTAGGTATGACATCCTCAATAAGAAATTCAGTATGAAAGTAGCAAAAATCAATGGCCAAAGTTAGTAAAATCTTGTGAGACAGGACTTATTGTAAATTGTAAATAGGGATAAGATAAGTGGTTTGCTAAAGTCACACACGTGTGATAGTGCATGACTGTTTCAGTTATACATGGTTTTCTAGTGACACTCTCTCACTTACAAACGTAATGAGAGGTGTTGCTATGGTTTTTGTGAATATGATTTGATTTTTGACACATCAAAGAATATTATGATGATCTAAAAAGAATATTTTGAAAGTAATTTCCTTAATTAGAAATTTTTATTTTTTAATTCTTATTTATTTTTAAAAATTCTAAAAATAATTTAAAAAATCATGTTAGGTTAGTTTTCTTTGCCCAAGAATAAAGCGACCTTATTTTTAGATTAGAAACACCACTTATCAAAATCTCAAAGCTGTAATTGTCTTAAGAAATTAACTTAGAAATTAAATTAATTTGAAAAAAGATAATTTCATCCTTAGTATAATTCTTTGATTTTGTTTTATCACTTTTCATAGTGGATTCTTAAAATTAATATTTGATCTAATATAGTTAGTTTTTACATAGAATTCTTAGAATTTGATGAATTATTTAGGTTTTTAATGTTTAAAAATTTTTAAATTAATTTTCAAAGAAATATTCTCTTAGATGGTAATTTTAGTTTCTTTACTTTTGCGTTAGTTTCAAGATAATTAGTCTCAACAAACTTTGGTTCTTTATTTACCTATCATATCCTCACTATGAATTTGACCCTTGTTGATATTACAGCTGACTATTGTGCAATTCTAGAAAAGCTCAAACACATATAGACCACATCTATATATCACGATAGTATACTAGGAATGCATGTATTGTTTTTCTAGCCCTTTCCTTTTAGGTTTACTATTTCCTTTATCCATCATATGTAGCTCTAAAAATTGAGAATAATGTTTAATTTAAGTTTGGAGTTGGGGTATTTCAAAATTTTGATGTAGTCATTTAGGATTTACAGTCATTTTAGTAAAAATTTTGAAAAACTTAATAATTTTGAAAAAATAAATTTTTATGATAAGTTTCTTTACTCTAATGAGAATTCAAAATTTCTAAATATTCAATTATCTTATAAACTTTTGCTTATTAATAAATCTACATACAATTAGTTTATTATTTATCTTTTTTAGAGTTTTTCACAAAAAATTAAACTTGAAATAGTTATTGCACAATATCTATATGTATAGTTTTAGTTGAAGAAAAAATATAACTTAAAGATCCTAAAGAAGATATTGGAGACTTATAACCGAAGTGAGCTTTAGATCCATTCTTCCTATTTTGCGGTTTATACATAAATTCAAAATTTTCTTTAACAGACATAATTTTCTAATTGGTCTCATTATTCTTTAGTTTGGTAAACTATTGGAAAATCACAAAAGATTATACAATATATCTCTTGAATTTATGGTCATTTTTAAGTCATATGGAACCAAGGAAATGACAAATTCCATCCTTGGTAAACCCAGAGCCTTTAACCTTCCCTAAGTTATTTTTTGATAGTTAGCCCCTTGAACCTTTAAAATATAAGCCTTTTTTGCTTTAGCTAAATAACCATTACCTATACTGTAACCCTATAATATATCCATTACCTAGCTTTTTAAAATATATATATATATATATATAGAGAGAGAGAGAGAGAGAGAGAGAGAGAGAGAGAGAGAGAGAGAAGATTGAAGAAATATCTTGAAGAAAAAGTATTAGCAATACAATTCAAGAGATTAACATCAAAAGGGTTGAAAAGAAGAAAATCACAAAGAAAGGCTATGTAGAAAGTCAAGTTAAAAAGAAAAGAAAAAGATAGCCGATGAGGAAGACTGTTTACTCTTGGGAAGAAAAATGGAAGGAAAGTTGTGAGTACATCTTAGAAGTCCTTTATATATTCTTCAAAACAACATTTGTTTACTTTTATACCAATTCTTTTGATAACCTTTACCTAGGCCTTTGTTTTGTCATAGTGAAAGACCTAATTTGATCTTCAGAGTAATATAGCTTGAATATGGTTATGAAGAAATAGGAAATTTGGTAAAGTATAACATTCTTAGTAGTTGATATCCTTTCATGAGACCATTATCATTCTTTCTAAGTTCTTATTCTTTTGTATGAAATATGTGAGATTTTTGGACTTGATAAACAACATTCTAGACACATATTAATGAGAGATTTACACCATTCTAAGTGAAAAGTATATCTTGAGAGAACTGAAGTTAAATCATACATTTGGATGGTAATTTAGGAATTTAGGTTATATTGACTTGGAAACTGATATATATATATATATATAACTATAGCATATAGTCACATTCTAAAGTTTAATGAAATAATGAGATATTTTCAACATATGGGTAAGATTTTGAACCCTTTTGTTGATTCTTACTAGCATGTTGAAGTTAGATATTCAATAAAAGCTAAATAGAAGAAAATTCTCTCAAGTAAAGGACTTTGATGGAAGTTATGAAAAATATTTATAGGTGTCATTTCTTGAAACCTTAAGAGACTACAACTCATTGACTAGGGGTAAGCTAGGCCTTTAAAGGCTTTCTGCATATACTAAATGCAAATGACAACACTTGCAAAAGTGGTTGGGAATTTTTAGATTTTTTTAGCTTTATTATTTTCAATTTTAGTACTTTTACTCGACGACTAGTAAAATCTAAGTATGAGGGTATTAGAATATGTCTATATTTGGTAGGTTTTAGCCCTTGTTTTATCATAAAGATCAATAGTTAGGGTTATTTTCATATTTTGCAAGATTAGGATATAATTGTAAAAAGTGACATTTTTGTTAAATGAAAACAAGCATCAACATGGGCCCACTTATCAAACTTAAAGAAGTCCAAAAGATCAGAACATGTGTTGTTAGCATTTTCAACATAGTAAAAATCCCTAGAAGCATCGCCAAATGTTATCCACATAAAAGAATCATTAAACTACATCCTATTGGTGGGTAACTTCAAAGAGATCTCTACCATCCATCTTAGGGCATACTGATCTGATGGATGAGAAGGAATGAGTCATAAAACAATAACTTTTTAAATAGAAGACTTCAAGAAAATCTCAACCATCTACCCTAGGGTTGAATCATGATCCAATGAAAGAGCATAAAGATATCAAACCTCAGCCACCTTGCCCTTGTTGAAAAGTCACATAAAAACCTTAAGTAGACAGATATCCACCACTCACTTCAATTTGGTGACTTACATTCATCTCAGATTTTTGAAGTCTAATACAACCAAAAAGCCATTCCATGCCTACTACCTCTTTTCCTTCCCACTCTCATTTATTTTCCTAGCTTTTCTCTCATCCTTCCTATCCCCTTTTCTCCCCTAGTCTATCCTCCTTCCCATTTTCCTACATTTCCTTTCCTTTCCACCCTATCTCCTTTCTTCTCACCTACATTATCCCCATGGATTCAACACTTGCCCCCTCTTTCTAACCTCTTTTCCTTTCATAAGTTCCTGCCATCTATCCTTCCTTTAATCCATATGATCTCCACCCTCCATTCCTTAGTGTTTCCACTCAAAAAATCTAAATATAGGGGATTATTTATTCCATTCTCCACTTCTCCATTCACTTGCTCCATATATTAGAATAAAGGAAGTAAGAGGGAGAACCAAGATCAGTTCTCAACCCAAGAGTACCAACCAAAGTGATCGAATACCAGGGAGAATATCCTAAAGGAAGGAACATCCAAGGAGAAGAGAAAAGGTAAGAAAGGCTTGCATTATTCTTCCATCGTGCTTCATTCTTTAATCCTTCTATTTCATTTTTTTACACTTCATGTCACCCTCAAAATCATGCCCCTATTTCTCCACTCCATCCTCTATCACTCAAAAAGTATCCACCTAAAACTCATTTGCTGACCCTTTCATTCATTCATCCCTTTCATACTCTTATTTTTAATCTTTTCTACTCATTTTCTAACTTTTCTCCACCATTTTATCATTCATTTTCTTCTACCTACCCTTTCATATTAAATTCATGAATTAATATCTCCACCCCCATAAAATTTCATAAGAAAACACCATCTCTAACCCCTCTTCCGTTCACCTCTTTTTACACCAAATTTCAATTTCATCAAGCATTATTCCTTTTCCATCTTGTTTTATTTTTATAAATTTTTCTTCATCTTCTCAATCTCAAATTCATATACTTGCACTAGAATCCTATCCTTTATCATTTCATCCATTCATCTCTTCAAGGCTTTTCCACTTGCAATACTCTTTGAATCTCTTTCTCTCTCTAGGTATTACAAGCATAAAGCCAAATTTTGGGTGTAAATACTTCTCCCAAGGGCTGTGACATGACTTGTTGGTGATCCATGCCTATGTTGAGTGACACAATATGAGTTATATCACAAGTAGACAATGGGAAAGAAAAGTGGTAGTGTGCAGATTAAAGGGATTCACTAGAAGATCTCTCGAGTGACATGCTAGACATTCTAGGTGAATGCATTCTAATTCATAGGATTAGTTGTATTTGCTTTTATTATTCTTTTCTTTGTACTCAATTGATATAATTTCTATTTTCATAGAATAAAAGTTCTTTTCTCTTTGATTTAAATTTTATTTTGTTTATGTTATATTCAACTACTTTTGTTGTTGTTAGAATTAGTTCATTTCTTTATGCTTATGTTTCATTAGTTACCTAGGACAATAAGATGTAATGTATGTTAGAATAAAATAGTTTTAAGGATAAGTCATCTAAGGTTAAAACACACTAAGTATTAGTATTGGTTTATAGTGCTCTATGCACATGTACTCCATGATTTCTTGAAACAAAGGGATACCGAGTATGGTAAGAAAGAGGGTATCTATATAAGAATCTATGATGATCGGTGCCTTAAGAAGACTTGCTATACTTTGAATAAGTATAATGCCATGCTAAGAAACTAGTATTAAGAAAATATTTAAAGAATGCTTTAAAAGAATTAATTTTTGTGCATTAAAAACATTCTGCTTTTACATAAGTAAAATGACCTAGATAACTTAATTCTTAAAAGTATTGATTTCTAATGTTTTTTTTTTTTTAATTCCTATGTTTGGGTTCAATTTTTAGAATTTTTATGAGTTTATGTAAATTTAGCATTTTAGTTTATTCATTTTGTTAAATAAATGATTTAACTAAGTTAAAGTAATTAGAATAGGTTTCAACTAAAATTCATTAATCATAAAGTCTCTATGGACTGACCCATATAGTTGCCATTGTATGTTACAATATAGACATGCACTTGTGATATTATTTTTAAAACGCATCACTTATATGCTAGTAGCAAGTGCAAGGACCAAGCAATGTTTAAAGTATTACAATGTCTACTAGATGTACATGTATGTTCCTATGAATGTGAGCAGTCCTATTACTTTTTTATGTTAATGTTATAATTATGGTAAACCAAGTATTTCATGTGCAAGTTTAATCATTCCAATTTCTGGTTTAATGAGGTGAAATGTGTCACATGATAACAACCAAGCTTTTCACATGCTAATAGAATCTTTGTAATTAAAAACATTACTCATGTATACCATCATCTACATGTAATCATTTTTATAAGAACATAGACAATCTTAAATTTTCCAATGTAGCAATCTTAATCCACCAACCTCGTGTGGTGCTTAACCTCAATTCACTGATATCCCTCCTTCAGCTTGACTTGTTGATTGACCAATTTGTAGAACTAGGCATCTATACATAAATTGTCAGCTTAGATTGAGTGTCTCTATGATAGATTGGTGTATTAGGAGCTAAGGATACGCTAATTGTTATTCCAACCATGAAACCACAATAGATCATAGGGAGATGTAGTTCCTTATCTCATAAATTTGGCATCAAAAAGTTAGTCAATGGTCAAATTATGAATAGAGGGTTACATTTTTCATGGTGCCAAGGAATTGGTTCTAGAACTATGCTCAGGTCAAGGTGAATACTTGAATTAATCATGAATCTAGGCATTTGATCACTAATCTATGGCCAAATCAATGTGTGGAGATGGATCAATCACATATTATATGGTCTGATGTTAAATATATAGCCATATCCAATTAGAAGCTCAAATCACTCATGGATTTAGGTGCTAAGTGGATGATCAATTGTTAAATAGTCTTAAAGGGGCAGCTTAGTCATAGATCTAGCATTTAGTAACCCATTAATGGTTGTATTATGTGGGGCTTTGAGAATTAGATGTAGATCTACTATTTGGAGATAGATCAACGGTCATTGGTCATAGAACAGGTGGTCTAGTGTTTGATAAATGATCTAATCATGATCAATGATTACATCTATATAGGTCGAACATAGAAAAGGGTCACTTGTGTAGGGCAACTACTGGGGAGGAAAAACTGGCACATTGATGTTAGGTACTAGTTAGGCGATGGTGGAGAGAGGAAGAGAGAGTGGGTGTTGGCCCAATCGGCTTGCTTGAGTAGGCACGCTAGTCATGCTATTTAGAGGGAGAAGAATGAAGGTGAGAGGGAAGAGGGAAGAGGAAATGTAGGTTTTGGGCCCAACCAAATAGGGTGAGCAGCTCCTCTGTTGCATTGGCCACCATTGTGCAAGAAAGTGGGAAGAGAGAAAAGGGATTGACTATGGCTAGTAGCCATGGCTCAATCACTGTCTGAGACCAAACTCGAGCTACAAAGAAGGGGAGTGAGAAAGACTCTGGTGTAGCTAGATTGCATAGGTAGGTTCATCAGGTTGGGTTGCACTGGAGGAGAAAGTGATAGTGGGGGAGAGGAGAGAGAGAGAGAGAGGAGAGATAGAGGGAGAGGGCGAGAGAGAGACAGATAGAGTGTGTGAGAGAGAGACCAGTGTTGTTTTATTGACATCAGTTTCTCCTAAAATCACTAGAAAAGAGGGGATCAGAGAGGATCATGCGCCAATGGTCTAGTCTCCAGAGAAGAAGGAGAGAGGGGAGGAAAAAGTGGGGAAAGTGGGGGCTGAGTCATTTTCTCTAATTTGTGGCATTGATCTTTTTGGTTTGTCATGCTAGAGAAATGATTGGTGCAAAGGGGTTTTGATTGGCAATGAAGATAGGAGTTGGGAAATAGGTCATTGTGCTTGTGCTAGATTGGAGTAGAGAGTTTCAAGCCTAATGGATTTTTCTTCCTCCCTCGGCGCTTCCCCTCTTTTCTTTGTCTCAGGTCACCACCTGACATGGGGGAGTCAGATAAGACATGACAGGTTGACCCTCTTTTCTTTGTTTTTAGTCTATTGGGTCAAAGGTTAAAGCTAGTGGGGCTATAGTTATCAATTATGACTTCCTCAAATTAGTGAGAATTTGAGATTTTTCTAGCCCGGTCACCATTTTGTACAAAATTAATGTCATTGGAATTGTCTCGATGAGTACATTCTAAATATTGAGCTTTCAAGGTAAATTAAGTGTCTTTCAAAAGGTCAATTTCACAGAACCCAAAGTATAAAATTCTAAATTCACATTTCCTTCAAAATAAAATTAAAAATTACATGAAATGGAATTTATAAATTGGGGATATTACATTATTTTCCCCTATAGAAATTTTGTCCTCAAAATTTGTATCATGTCATTCCTCGTCAATTTTAGATGCATTCTATTCATTGAATTTCTTTGTGTCATTCATCAAACAACTTTGTATGTGCATTCTTCTCGTGTATTTATAGATTTCAGTCCTAAGTTACCACTTAGGCTAAATGATTTCATGTGATAACTTTAATCAAATAATTTTCTTATTTCTCAACTTCTCTCTTCCTTTTGAATCTTATAAACTCTAAATACAATGAAATTCTCAAAACCCATGAAAACTTCATGCTCTCTATATTTATATTACTTATTAAGATAGCTTTTTGATCTACCTCATAGCAAAATGTCATTTCCCCTTCTCATTCTAATGCTTATCCATAACTTGTTAACAAGTCAATGTTATTCTTCAAATTCTTCCTAACTAGACAAGATCTCTAGATCTTTAAATCAATCAACACACTATCCATATACTACTATAAGTAAGATCATTAACCTCAAGCTTTTTCAATAATGATGTAGTTTATATAATCACTCATTTTTCCTACATTAATACACCTTTCAAATCTTTGCCTGATACATTTACCAAAACTCACCCAAAAGCTCTATGGTTTGATAGTAACACAAGTAATGGTACAGTGGTCAACTTTCACTATTTCTACCCTTCCTGGGCCCACTAGCGCACTACCTCTGAAATAAAGTAGCTTAGAAGTTTATGTTTCTCAATCCGCATTCAGCATGGTTGCTTTTAACATAAAATTTTATGTGTTCCAACTTATTCTTGATACTCCACAAACTCATTGTTCATACTTGGATATAATCCACAACTACATTGGTATTTTATTTTGGGTGATTTTCTACACATCCCATTTATGAAATGCATAAATGAAACAAAAATCATAATCAATTCAGGCAACCTACTTAATATTATGTAGTCTTTGTATTCTATATGTAAAGCTGTCCATCGTACTCTCCTCTAGAGATCCACGTGTGACGATACCAAAACCACAAATCAGTCTTTGAAGAGACTAAAGTTTCTTAAGGATGAGCAAATAAGTCATCAATTTGAGATCAAGGATACTCATTATTCAGTGTGTGACCCTTTTCTCTTTTCTGTTTTTTTTTTTTTTTTTTACATATGGTTTGTCAACAAAAAATGTTAGTAATTCATTCTCCTTTTGGATAAAGAGGACAAATATTTACCACAGCAAAATACAAGTCCTAATAGCCTTTGATTCAACCATTTCTAGTAATAATTGGCCAACTAATAGAGCTCTGTAGGGATAATTTCATATAGTTTTTTGGTGATAGAAATTAGAAACTACATTAGACATGAAATTATTAATGGTATCTATTTCACTTTTTTATTGTAGTAGTTCAAGTAGATCCTTTGGGACTACTAATATCTTGTATAGATTGGGTTACTACTTATTGAAATTTTAACTATAGCTATTTCTCATCACCATGTTAGAATCATAATTTCTATTACTTTGCTTATGCTCTTTTCTTATATGTTTCTCTTCAATCCTCTAAAGATATCACTCAAAACTTCTTATGGCTATGAAACACTTATAATTTTAAAAAAAACTTTGTATAACTTGATCACAAGCATTTAATTTTACATAATTACCACAACTGCTAAGATTTACTTTTGTAACAATCTCTATTTATTTTCAAGTATCATATTCCATCAAATGAGAACATTATCTTTTCCAACAATTGTGAAGAAAATGGTACACTTTAGTTAAAACTTTCTCAAATTTTTGTTGCATGGTCATAGCAAACTATTCAGAGTTTGAATCATGTCCAATGACACTAATTTTAACTAATGACATAAATTCTAAAATCACTTCTAATTATCTTAGTATGAATGTCTTAATCTTCCAACCAAGACTCCACTCATAATCATTTAATTTCACTTTCTTTCTTTCAAAGTCTTTATATCTATGAAATTCAATTGAATTCTCAAGTTTTCTAGTTGAACTAAGTTCTCCATAGAGGATTGGTAGATCTTAAGTTTATCCTCTTAAAAACACTTGATTCCAAGTCAATATCAATCCTTATGTCATTCATTTCTAAGATTTATATTTGAACAATCACTCTCATTTATTTACCTACTTTATTCTCGCAATGGTCATTCTCTATTCATTTTCATTCTTCTCTAACTATCATAGCAAAAAAATAATAAAAAATAAAAAGCATTTTTTCTTAATGCAGTTATCTGTACTTCATCAAGTTGGTGCTAATTCTCCAGGGTCATCATATTAATGGAACCATCATAAATCAGAGTTTCTCAATTGGAAACACCAATCTACTTGATATCATACTCTTATTCTTTTCTTTGACGACTTGTTGCCATTATATTTAAATTCCTTGTCTAAATCTAGAATAACATCATACATTGAAAACTTCATGAAAATCAGCATTACAGCCTTCTGATGTCAAATTTTACTATTGATTTGTCATAGCACTATAAATTATTAGTAGTAAGTCTCCACTACATATTCTAACTAACTCTATGATTCTCCTAGCTTTCAAGAGATTTCACTACTGTATTTATCTCTTGATCCTTCATAATAATTCTCAGTTGTCATGCTTTCCAAAGCTTATACATGCTATCCAAGTTGAAACATTAACTCTCAAGACGTAGTCCATGTAAATGGATTTTCCAGCACATGACAAAGTTTTCACTTAAAGATACTAAGTCATATTCTCTCATATTTTGATCATTTACCCCAAGAAGCAGACTAATCCATAAGAATACTCTCCTTTTTAACTTTCACAAGGTCCAACTCTCCTTGTTTTGTGGACTCCCAATGACCTTCCTTATTGTGATTGGTTGTGAATAGATAAAATCAAGGCTCTGATACCAAATCTATGGTGCCCTAAGCTTTCATAATACTTTTTAATGCCTTTTCAAAATGCAAGATATCCCATATTTACAAAAAAAATAAATTAATATAAAACAGTGAAAAATCTTTTCATTAGAAAGCATTTCTACAAATTTTGAGTGTTATTTCTTATACAAACACAAGAACCTTCATGTGAAATGAATGTCTCATTCCTATAAAAAATTAGGTAGTGTTTCCTTTAATTTTTAAACATGCATGCATTTAATGCACGTGATGTAGAACACCATATAGACTTACAAATCATTTTCATGTTTTGAAAACAAATACCAAAACTTATCATATCGTAGAACTTCCAATTACAACAACATCACATCACATTCCACCAAATAGAAATGAATCCTACGCTTCAAAGTAAATATGCATTCACATTCTCTATAAGTTCATAAAACAAAACTCAAGTTGTAAGGCTCACCCTTCAGATAGTGAAAGTCCCAATCTACTATAATTACAACACCATGGTTTGCTTTCACGTCCTTAGCTCGCCTGTTCATCCTTCTATTCTAATTCTTTAAATTTGAGATATTGTAAATAAATTACAATATCTCACCAAGTTTGCACATGTGTAGGTGGAATAAGTTGCTATTTTAGCATGTAGTTCATGATTTACTTAATCAATGTATTTTGGCAATTATTCACATCAAAACAAAATCATGATGCTTCGAAGTATGTGAACATGTTGAAAATATAAGTCTCAAATCATATTATATATGAATCAATTTTCATGTTTCAAGCAGTTTAGTTAAATAAATCATAAAACTTTCGTAGGTTTTTTTATAAGTATCCAAGCATTCCATGCCTTTGTTGTTTCATGAACATTTAATCATACAAAAGTCCTTTTCCATGCATAAACATGTAATCATTTAAAGTCATTCATGAATTATAGTCCTTCAAGATCATTCATCATATATGATCATCAGAATGGTGCTACCAAAGGCTTGTTTGTCATACCATATTTGAATCAATCTATAAGGATCAAGGTATGTAATGTTTTTATTACCATGTGTATAGGAAGTCATCTCCCAGACTTTCTTTCATGAACACGCTCATTTCAAGTTCATATATGATTCAATACATTCACAAACCAAACCTTGGGAAAACCATCAGTTTGGAAAATCAATTAGGAAAAAATCATTGGGTAACTATAAGCATTGATGCATGTTATTGGCAAAAGATACAATTGGCTGATAAAAATTAAATAGCATCCTTTACACTCAAAAGTCTAAACATTAGCAAACAAACATTTGGCAAATCATTGATCTGGGATTCAAGAACAAATAACTAATTATGGATGCATGTAAAATCTCAGCATCAAATCAAGCTGAAAAATCAAAACTAGAAAAATGAAGTGGCATATGGTATTTCCACCAAGATGACAACATATAGTCTTACCAATTGGTGGGTAAAATATAGTGTTGTCATGATGAAATGGATTTAGACTCACAATTGTGACTGACATGTATAACATGCTTACAACAACTAGACTCCTATGCTCATAAGGCACTATCATCACCATAGGTAACTACCATCACTGTACATTTTCCCTAAATACCACTTAGTCTCTTAACCATCCCACATTGTGATGACCCGGGTTTTTGAAAGATGATTTGTAAAGTATTTTGAAAGGCAGGGCCCTTAAGAGTGTAAAAAAATTTCGCAAAACAAAGCAACGAAAATTCTTTTCTTTAGAACTTGTTTTGAAAACCCAAGTCACCACTTCATACATAACATAAGTATAATTTGTGTACGAAATAAAATTCCATTGAAGGAATATACTTTTATTAAATTCCAGGATTCATCCAGTGGTTCATAGTACAACCAATTCTATTACAGTACTTGTCCAAATTACATAATCCAAAACTCAAGCTCACTATACAATAAAACTCTCAACAAAGAAAAATACATGTCTTCAAGGGTATACCTTGAAGATTATTCTCTTCAAGTCTTCTATCGTCTTCAGCTCCTAACTCTCCTTCCCTGTATCTAAGATATTGCAACAAGTACAATATCTCAGCAAGCAATGTTTGGTAGGGGATTTAAGAAGCATAATAATTGACAAGGTAATTCCAATACTTCATAATCTCATTATCCTTAAACATACTCTTTACTTTGTAAGTTATGTATATCTATATACATACATACCCTTCATGGGTAAACCAGTTAAATTTGTGAAAGTAGTCAAATATCATTCCCAACTAAGCTGATCAATTCTCTTCATTGTAGTGATAGAGCACCTACTTGGTTTGCTCACGCAAGTCCCTTTGTCCTCGTACGCTCCTGAACATGGTTTAGGGAAACAAGGTTAGTTTAGCCTATTTTTATAGGTTTTAGAGTGGTTGATCTCACTACTTAGGCATTAAGGGTTCATCCCCATGCTTATGGGTGTCCTAAGGTCCTAACTGGGCCTTGGTATCATCAGGTTTACAAAGGTTTAATGGCCCCGTGCCACTATCATAGTCTAAGGGTCGTGCCTACCTTAGATTGGGCCTTGATTAGGTATTTTATAATTTGGGTGTGTCCGTGTCATCGACACAGATACAACGCCTTTCGCAGCGCCTCAATCGAAGCCCTAGATCTCAAGTTATAGCTTTTTTAATGCCGAGTGTACATAGAGGGTCAAACGAAACGAGGTGGAAGCCTGGGACACTAACGCATGCTGCTGATAACGCATCCCGCATCAGCAGCATGCGCCTCAGCGGGCACTTCTGCAGATGCTCCTGGCTTCCGCTCGTCGTTCTCACTTGCAGGCGCGTCCAAGGTGCGTTTCAGTTTGACGGAGACCCGGGCATCCTAGGGACGCCCTGGTTCGACGCTGTCAAACCAATGCGCCCCAGGGACCGTCTCTGGGTCTTGTTTAGCTCTCTAGAGCTCTGTTTTGCATGATTTTTCATGCAAAAATTTGAGGAAACTTAGCCTAGGACTAAGGAGGAGATGGGTTTGGAGGGATTTTTGGCATACCTAGTTCGTGGCCGGGTTTTTCTCCACATTTTCTCCTCTTGGTTGCTTCTCCCTGACTGGTTTTTTTCAATCTTTTGGGCTGCCATTACAGGCGCCCAAGAGCTCTATTTATAGAGCTACAAGAGGGTTCTAGAGGGGCCTCTCACCGCCATTGAATGGCGGTGGAGAAACCTCCAGAATGGCGGTGGTTTCTCCTCCAAACACCGCTGTACTAGAACCCTCTAGGAGGTTGAAGAAGAGGGGTGCCCATATCAAAATGGGCTCCTTTGTTTCTCGGGCTAAATTTTTTTAATGAAAATTACATTTTTGCCCCTAAAATTCAAAGGGCCATAACTTGCTCATTTTAACTCTGTTTTGGGTGATTTTGGTCTTGTTGGATTCCTTTTTCTGAGACGGACCTAATGGTACCATTCTTAGGACCAAATTTATGGGTTCAGTCAGGGTGAATAGTGAAATGACCAAAATACCCTTATCTCCAAAAAGTGAACTTTTCATTGCTAACTTGGGATTTCAATGTTACAAAATTGGAGTCATTACACATAGTGAGCTTTCCTTAGGACTTACATTTTATCATAGAGCACCTGCCCTATCATCCATGGGACTTAAGCCTACACATAGAGCACCAGCCCTATCATTCATTGGACTTACGCCTGTTTGTGGAGCACTTGCCCCAAAACATCAATCAAATAGTATCCCTACATCCTACAACAACTTGTAAAGTGATTCCCTAAACATTCATCAAATAGCATCCTCAAGACTTATAGTTGCTCATGGAGCACTTGACTAAAACATCAACCACCAAAATCATTGCATAAAACCACTTTTCAAGGACTTACAAGAAAACATTCAAATTCATTCATTTCTAAGGTATGAGAACTTTTCAAATCTATAGTGTTGGCAAGGTATAAAACATGGTTTTCATGATCTTTCATACATGTATTCGTCATTCATTAGATAATACACTTTGTATTCAAAAGCATGCATTCCATATCCACTTCAAAAATAATTAATGTCTAACCATTTATGCTTGGTTCATAGCTCATGACAAGTAGTTCTCTCATAAGAGATAATGCAACTTTCTCACTATTTCAATCATCCAACAAAACATCCAAAGCTAATGATTATGTAATGTGGATCTTTAATAAACTATAAAAGGAAAAATGTATTGTTAAGTGAACTATAGCAAAATCAATAATAAAGGTCTTTAACAATTATAATGAACATTTTACCAATCTAGGCCATAACATGTACATATCTATTGCATTTGTCCATGGCATTAAGTGATTCTTTCCATGAATGAATGTAAAGAATTTTATGTGAACATGTTTGAAATCATACATATCAGTAGCTACACCATTCTAATATATAGTACTAAAACTAATTTAAGTTAATTCTAGTTAATAGCTACTAATAAGATTTTGTTTTTCTATCACCTGGTTATGAAAACCTTAAGATTCTTCCCCCAAACTTTTAATCATGATTACAAGTTTGCGTATTAGCATATTAAACTTTCTTTTACCTTGATCAATGATCAAACCATTCTTAAAGAATTAGGTTGAAAGTATGACATCTCATAGAAAGTTGCTTGAGTCTTCCTAGAGCTCAAACCTTATGAGCTACACAATGATCTTTACTTCGTCACTAATGTACCCATTAGCAATTCATACTATTTGGACATTTTAAATATTATAATATTAGGTTAAAAAGTTCTTATATGCCAATAGCATGTGTAAGAGTTAGACAATGTTTCAAGTATTATAATGTCCAATGGATGTGCATGTATGTTTCTACCATGATCAGTAGACATATTACTCTATTATCTTATTATAATTCAGGTAAAATGAAGCATTTCAAGTTCATGTTTAATCATTTATATTTTTTATTTAATGAAGAGAAATGTGTAATGTGATAACAACCAAGTTTTTTTACATGCTAATAAAAACTTTGTAATTAATGATATTACTCATGTATATCATCATTTGCACATACTCATATTTATCTAAACATAGACAATCTTAAAATTTCCAACATTGCAATGTTAATCTACCTATCTCATGTGGCACATATCCTCAATTCACTTGTGTCCCTCCTTCAACTTGATTTGTTGATTGACTAGTCTGTACAACTGGTCATCAATCCATAAATGGATGGTTCATATTAGAGGGAGATGTGGTGCTTGATCTCATTGATTTGACATCAAATACTTAATCAATGGTTAGATCATGGAAAGATAGCTAGAATTGTCACAGTTTTAGTAATTTTGTGATAGATTCAAGGTGAATACTTGGATCAATCATGAACCTAGAAATCTAATCATTGATCTATGGTCAGATCAAGAGAACACTCGGGATGGCTCATAGACAAAAGTAATTTACTTATTCAAGAGAATGTGGATTTGTGAATTCTTTGCAGACCCTGGTAACAGGACGGTTCTAGCATTCAATTGCTAGAGCCCTTTGAACATTCTATTAGTACAAGCATAGCCAATGCTAGGATATTGTGTTAGGGGACAATTTTTTCCATTATCTAAAGTCATAATTTCTCAAAAGCAAAGGAAATACTAAAACTAAAGTAAAAAGTGTTAATAAAGTAAATTTCATTAAAATACCTAATTTTTAATTGTCCCCATCAGGTCATCATATATTTGGAACCTTTTCATGATGATCTCATTATCCATTTGATTGAATAGACCATTCTCAATGTATGTTATCGAAAAAGCATTCTTCCATTGATCTCCCCCTCTATTGCATAATTGACTTTTTACTATCTTCATGGTTGAGAATGCTCTATTCTTTACACCTGTAGTAACAATATGATCTAATTCTAGAGTCACTATCACATAAACTAATAGAAATAATATGTCCCTATCTGTTTTCACCAACTTTTTAGGAAATACTATTTATCCCTTTCACTTCTAAGACCTTACAAACCAGAATGCATATCAATGATGTAAGTCTCAAGCTAATTATCAAGTACCATAAGACCTATTTCAGAGAAAAGTCACTAGTTTTGTCACTAACAGAGAATAAATTGTTTGCGTTCAAGCATGTCACTCATATAAATAACTTTGTATTTTCCCTATTTGAGTTGCATGCTTATTTGAGATGTATGCTTGAGATTTCATAAGCTTTATGTAGTGAACGTCCTTGCCATGTCAAGTAAGTACACAATAGCCTAGAAAAATTCAAGATGGTAGTGATGAGGCTTGAGATTTCTTGAGCTCTATGTGGTGACTGTAATTCTAGAGTCACTAGCACATAAACTAATAGAAATAATATATCTCTATATATTTTGAACAACTTGTTAGGAAAGATTATTTAACCCTTTCACTTCTAAGAACTTGCAACCAAAGTGGATGTCAATGCTGTAAGTCTCAATCTGATTATTAAGTTCTAGAAGATCTACTTCAAAGAAAAGATACTGGTTCACCAATAACAGGGACTAAATTGTTTGGGTTGAAGCATGCCACTCAAACAAATAACTTTGTATTTGCCTTTTATGAGTTGCATGCTTATTTCAAATGCATGCTTGAGATTTCTTGAGCTTTATTTAGTGACTGTCATTGCCATATTAAATAAGTACACAATAGTCTAGAAAAATTTGATGTGATAATGATGAAGTCTTAAGATTTCTTGAGATTTACGTGGTGATTGTCCTCGTATTAGAAACATATTTTACATGTTGGGTATGTTAATATTTTGTTGATACAATATAAAGGTAGTTCAGTAACACAATTCTCCCTTAAATATTCTAACAATGGAGCAAACCTTTTGCCATTACATAAAATCATAGTTTTTTGAAAGCATACTAATACTAAATGGAAATAGAAAAGATTAAAAATTAATTTTGATTTTAATGCTTTGTTTACGGTTGTCCTCATGGGGTCTTCATATTTTAAACCTTCTCATGATGATCCCATTCCTAATTTGATTAAATATATCCTTCTTAATGAAGGTTATCAAACATTCAATCATTCATGGATCTACCATTCCACTACGTGATTGAGCTTTTACTATCTTCATAGCTGAAAATTGATTTTTGATAGTCCCAATAACAACATGCAAAATTAATGATATCATCAATAGCAAATAAACAATGGACACAAGACATGTTTTTTTGTTCCACCTTCCATTTAGCACGACCATTCATCACTTTCACTTCTATGAAATCATAGAGCATGTATTAATAATGTAAATTTTAGATTGATTATCATGTTCTAAGAGATCTATTTCAAAAAAGTCAGTGGGATATAATTGAGTATGAGGAACATATTTTTTCTCATCAAAAGTAGGGAATGTATAGTTTGGGTTCAAGCATGGAATGAAAATATATAACTATGTATTTTCTTGGTAAATTGATTGTTGAACTCTTCAAGTTGCATATTGGGATTTTAAAGTTGACTCGAAAGCACATGAATCAATTGTAGTATTGTCATGAGAATAGGTTGATCCCATGAGGAATTAAACGATTGTGGTGCTAGTGGTCCCTAGTTTTAACAATCTAACTTAGCCAAAATTCAAGAGATTTATTACCTAAACTAAGAATGGAAATTAACACATATAAATAGAAATTATGCAACAACTAGAAACATGCTAAAATTAAAAAAATTCCTAAATCATACAAATCTAAGAAAATTAAGCAACCAAATCAACTACCTAAGCAACTATGATAAAATTAATTACATTCCTAACTAAAAATTAGAAACTAACCAAGATGCAAACTAATGGAATCTAACTACAACTAAACAAGAAGAGTAATGGAAAACAATCACTAACATGGAATGGAAGGAGAACTACCCAAGTATTATGCATATGACCATGGAATGGTACACATGATTCATTTGGGCAAAAATGGATCTAATCTATCACTTTAGCAACCTAAAGCATGCAATCTTACACTAACATTAACTAAACTATATAACAATTTAGTTGGGATGTAAAAAATTAAGTGAGCTTAAAGGGTATGGTGCTGGAAATTAACATAAACAATCCATCCACACAAATTCCAGCACCATGCTATTTGAATCATTCACTTAAAAGAACAGAGAAAACATGAATTTAATCAATTCTAATGCGAGTAAACATTCACAAATAAATATCTTTAACTACTGAAGATAAGTATGAATTGAAAACATCAAATAACTTTATTGAATAACATAAAAAATTCATCAACATAAATGCCCATTACATGTAATCCAGTTCTAAAAATTAAATTCTATTACAATGAAGTTGACTTGCTCTTAATTACCCCACAACTGTAAGTTAATTGCTCCAACAATAAATTATGAATAAGCATGCTTGAAATCAAGGAAAAATTCTACTAGAAAGTAAAGGCAAGCTTGAAGAACACTAAGGAAAGAAAGAAGGGATTGCAATGAAACAAAAAGGGATCTAAAGGCAATGAAAAGCAAGGACAAAGATTAGATCCAAGGTGACTTCCATTGGATGTCACTTCGAGGGAAGAAGACAACCTTGGATCTTAATCTTTACGTGAATAGAAACAAAGGGAATTGCAAAGCAACAACTAGCTCCAATGTAACTAAGATCAACAAGAGAAGAAAGGAAGACTAACCAACCTTTCAAAAAGAATCAACACCCAAGATCAAGTCATGGGACACTTGAAGAAGTAGTGGCCCCACATTGAAATGGAAAACAACACCCAAAAGATATGAAAGTTCCAGCAAATAAGAGGAAAAGGAGAGAGTAGGAAGAAAATGCCCTTCTCTTTATGAAGGAGGCAACTTTTTCCTAAGAATTAAAAGTTTCTCAACTTAGGTTTTTGTTAGAATTTTATAGGTTTTCTCCTATAACATCTAGGGTGACTTAGGATAGATGTATGGTGTGGATGAAAATAAGGGGAATTGGATGTCTAGGATCATAATTAAGACAGGGTTTTCAAAGAGGAAACTAAGGTGATAGGTGGATGTATTTAGGAAGGGAAGTAGGTGGGAGATGCTGCCTTTTTATGGAGGGGCATTTCCCCTTTCAAAATTCATTGAACACACTTAGAATTAGGAAGTTATGTGGATGGATGAGGTAGGAAAGAGAAAGGAAAGTGGGAGAAAAGAGATGAGTAGGAAAAGGGATAGGAAAGTGAGATGAGGTGGGGAAATGTGATTGGCTAAGTGGTTTTCTTAAGAAGTTGGGATTGGTTAGTTTGTTGGGATGGGAGTTTAAGAAGGTGGAGGAGTTTTAAAATGATAGGACTATTTAATGGAAAGTCAAATTCGTGGTGCTATTTGGTGATAAGGTGGAAAGTGATTAAAAGGTGGAAAAATAATTAAAAAACAAGATTAATGAAAGGGTCTCATCCTATTAGTCCAAATGCCAACTTATCTTAATAAAATTTTCCTTAATTCTCTTTATAATATCCCTTAGAATCTCATGGATAATCCTCCAACTTCTCCACCAATCATGGCCTACCATTTAGCTTAGCTTATATGGCTTTGATGTCTAACTTTGAGGGCTTCGTTGACTAGGCTTCATGGCTAACTTAGATGGCTCACTTAGCTTGGCTTCCTAGATCAATCCCTTAGATTGAGTGGCTTGAATTCCTTAGCTTGTCACCTTCTCTCATGGTTTATATGGCCAAGGTGGCTTGAATGGCTCTCATGCAAAGGCGGTGAAAATGCATGGCTTATTTCATGGGCCTACTTTGGCTACCTTTAGCTTCTTTAATTTCATCCATTTCTTGACTTTGACCTCAATCTCATGTTGGATTGATGATTCTTAGGATTTAAATAAATCTTTTGATCTTGATCTTCAATGTTCATCTCAATCAATCTTGGCCATTGTATCACTATCTTACTTCCTACAAAAAGTAAAAACCTCTAATTAAATCCTAAAAAAATATGATTAATCACATATTTACCTTGAATTAGCATCTGGACCGACAAAATATAAAACTTTTTCTTCTTTAGGTCAAAAATGCATGTATTACAAATTTTTGTCTAAAACCCTAATTTACCCCTATAAATTGAAACACATGGTTAATTAATTGGGTGATTTTTATGCAAAATTAAACACTTGTCATCATGCTAAAAACCTATTTTCCTTGTTGGGTATGTTATTATTGTCTTGATACAAAATAAAGATACTTTAGTAAGGTAACAATCCCAACCATTTTCTTCCAACAAATGTAACACCTTAAATATTCTCACAAAGATCATGACATTCACAATCATAAGCGAAGTAAGGATTTTGTGTATTTTTTTTCCCATTTTCTAAATTCATAATTTTTAAAATTCAAAATAAATATTAAAATGGAAATAGAAAACATTAAAAAGATAATTTTGATCAAATATATATTTTTTACAGCCGCCCTCATCGAGTCTTCATATTTTAGAACCTCTTCATCATGATCTCAATGTCAATTTTATTAAATATATTCTTCTTAATGTATGTCAATAAACAATCATTTATTAATTGATCCTCCATTCCATTACACAATTGCAATAGTAACACGTAGAGCTAGTAATAGTGTTAGTAGCAAATAGACTAGTGGACACAAGCCATGTCTCTTTGTTTTCACCATATTTTTAGTAGGATTATTTATTCCTTTAACTTCTAAGAAGTTAGTAATAGAGATATATCAACAATGTGTGTCTCAAGCCAATCATCAAATTCTAGAAGATTCAAAAAAGTTAGTTAAATATTATTGGACAAGACAAACCAATTTTTTTTATTATTGAAAGTAAAAAATGAATTTTTTAGGTCCAAGCCTATAGAAGAAATAAGCAATGATGTATTTGCCTTAATAAATCAATTGTTGAGCTCTTAAACTTGCCTATTCATACTTATGTAGAAAATTTCAACAAGGTCCTGGTGGATGTTTGAGATCTCTTGAGTTCATGACATCGTGACTGTCCTTGTGCTAAAAACATATTTCCTATGTTGGGAATACTAGTTTGTCAATATAAAATAAAGATACTTCAGTAACATGAGAATCTCAACCAGTTTCTCTCAATAGTTGTAAATGTTCCTTAAAATTTTTGGAAGGGATCATAACATTCACAATAGGGAGATCTATAATATTGTGTTGGAGGTTGAGGGACAATTTTTTTTCCATTATATAAGGTCATAATTTTTTAAAGAAAATATATCCTTCCCAATGTATGTTATCAAAAAATAATTCATCCATTCATCTTCCATTCCACTGTGCAATCAATTTTTTACTATCTTCATAGTTGAGAATACCTTTTCGATAATCAAATAGTATTTATCTTTCCCTAGGTTAAAATTTGTGATTTTATTTAATGTGGTGGTTAAAGGTGATTTATGGGTTTTATATATTGCTTTTAACTTAGATTAATCTTCGAATTGGGGCTCCTCTTAAAAATTTAGTATGTTCTTTACTTACAAATTTATTCATGCTTCCAACCCAAAATCATGTGAACATAAATACATTATGAGGGAAGTTGCAACCTTAGGTAAGACAAGGCCCTAGGTCATTAATGATGCAATTGAGTCAACTAACCAAAACTCTAAATTTGCTATCTTTAAGAAATAAAGTGGTAAAGATGGAAGCAAACCAAACCCATGTTCATTTAGATTTAAAAGCTTAGTTGAAATTTGCATTTCACCAATTTAACAACTTAGGATAAGTAACAAAAGATAAATAAGAAATATCCAAAGTAATTCATTCATGAAATAAAGGAATTAAAACACACACACACACCCCATTCAAAACCGCTAAAAAGGAAACATATGATACACAAATCATGCTTCTAATGTATGAACTAAATAAATGATTTCTCATGCTAGCAATATATACTAAGTTTGAAAATTGTAATCATGCAATGCATACTCAAAACATATGATGCCTACTAATGTATAAAACTATAGACATATAAGGAGACTATTTTAAAAATCTATGAAGTAGAAATATGAATGAGGTCTAGAGACAGGCTTACAAAAGTAGGTACTAGTATTGTATATCCCAATATAGAAACTAAACACATATATTTTATAGCTCTAAGGAAAAGAAAAATGTAATATATTGATCTCAAGATGTACATGGAATTGAAACCATACAAGCAAAACACTAAAAGCATTGATTGAATTACAAACAAGTCTTAAAATGGAAAGAGAAGCAATACTTTAGGAAACATGAAATCAAGGACTAGAAACATGGAATAAAGGGACTATGAGAATAACAGTATAAATAGATGTCAAAAGCTTGTAGAAATATGACTAAAATCAAGTGAATAATGCAATATGATGTATACATGAATTAAATACTAGGTACATGATTTAAACTAGAAATTGAACATATGAATGCTAGAAATGAGAAACCCCTAAAACAAAAAAATGAAGGTGATGAATGCTAGAAGCAAGAAACATGATGGAGTTCATTGTATCTAATTTATATAGGTGTAATGCCCGAGCAATTTACACTATTTTTAACGAAAATTGAACATTCTATAGGAAATAAACTGAGTTAAATGTTTCACTTTATTTAAAATATTAAATGAAGGAATTTGTTAAGGAACTTAGTACCATTAGATTCTACTCAAAAAATGGAATCCAACGCCTCAAAAATCACCCAAAACAGAGTTCGTATGAAGAAGTTACAGCCATTTAAAGATAGGGGTATTTCTGGAAATTAAACAGAAAAACGAAAAAGGATGAAATGGAGGCACCGCCATTGAGGGGAACCGCCTTTCACTCCTCTATAAAAATCCCATCTTCCCCCCTCTTCAAATCGCATTTTTCCAGTCATTTGAGACTGAGGTTTCGGGCAAAAATCGGAAACCCATCTTTCTGCATTTTCCAGCAACGGCCAGGCCCAAGTCAGGCCGCCCATTGCCATTTTTCTCCATGCCCTTCTCCGTTCCAGTCTGGCAATAGGAGTTTCCACCTTCATCAAGTTTTTTTCTGGCAACAAGAGTTTGGACAGGTGGGAAGAGCACCATCTCCAGCTGCAAGGTAAGCCATCCCTCCTTCTTTTCCTTTTTGTTTGCTTCCCCTAGGCCAGATCCATGCCGGATCTGGTCCTTTTCAGTCATTTTCAGTCGGGTTCTTGGCCAGAAAAACACCCCATGACGGCTTGGAACAGACCTGCACAAGCCAGGCGTCCCAAGGACGCCAAGCACCACGTGCACCTGGGACGGGTTCCAGGTGTACGACAGTGCGTACACTGCCCCAGGTACGGCCTTCAGGTACGTGTGTGACATGGGGCATGGGTCCTGGCTCGACCAGGGTGCACGGGGTGCCTTGGGAGCTGAGACGCACCATGCTACAAGGTGCGTCCCTGCGATGATGTGCGTCATAGCACGTCGCTTAGGCATGCTTGTGCACGTGCGAACACTGTCCCAGGTGCGGCCTTCGGGTACGTGCGTGACATGGGGCATGGGTCCTAGCTCGACTAGGATGCACAGGGTGCCCTGGGAGCTGAGACGTGCCATGCTACAAGGTGCGTCTGTGTGATGATGCACGTCATAGCACGTCACTTGCGCATGCATGTGCGTGTGCAAAACGTGGTCTCTGGCATGGCCTTTAGGCGCACACGCACGTGAGGCTGTCGCGGTTCAACCAGGATGCATGGGTGTCCTGGGAACCGGGACACGCGGACCTAATGAGACTTTAAAATTAGGATCATAGGACCATTCATAGAATTTAACTATTGAATAAGTAGGTCCATATTATAGGAGCTAGCTTGGCAATGAATTAGGCAAGAACCCTTGACCCTAAACAACAGATTTAGCGGTCTAATGTCTAAATAAATTAAAATTAATAAAGACTCCTTGTACCCAGGAGTTTATAAATGAGACCTAGGGACGGGTTGAGTGCTAAAGGACGCGACTCTAGGAGACTTTGAGGTAGGTGCTCTATCGCTACTAGACTTTTTGAAAGATCCATGATTGTTTTATGCATGTTGCAAGTATAAGTTATATAACTTGTTTAGCATGACTTAATTCAGCATACATATGATAAATGCTTTATGCATAGATATGTTTTGCAAATAATTGCATATACATTATGCACAGATATGTTTTGCAAATAATTGCATATACATTATGCATAGATATGTTTTGCAAACAAATGCATATATTGCATGATTTGTGAGCATTGAGTTTTTAAGAGATTGCATGTCCTTGAGGGTTACTAAAAGATGCTGAAGTGCCCAAAAGACGCTGGGTAGGCAGTTGTGAGGGACCCAAAGAGGACAGGTTTTGACAAAGAGGTTTTTGATTGTTTGACCTGATATGATTTGGGCTGATAAGCTCATGGGCGCTATGCCGAGAGGTTTGGGGTAGCCTCCCAGCCTCTACCACTATTAGGTGGATGGGTACTACGCCCAAAAAGGGCATGTCCCTGCTTCGATTGCATGTGGTACAGGGGGCTACCACTAGTGTCACGGCACTGGGTCAAAGTGTCATATGCCCCATGGAGGTATATGATCCTGTGTCTCTAGGTACCCGGGGACCACATGGCGGTGAGGTCATGGGCATAGTTGGACCCTATGGTATGAGGATTTATGTGCATTGCATGTGGCATGACATGAGGTTGATCGACCATACCATATATCCATGAGTTGGATTCAGTGGAGCATCTTGTGCACACCATTATGTTATGATATACATATGATACTTTCAACTTGGATTATGTGATTTCCTTAAGTCGTCAATATTCCAATTCGATGATGGTTTTTAATCTCGATATTGAACTTGAGTGTTCAGACATGCACATGTTTTTGAAAGAGCATATGATTTTAAACATAGCATGCATTGCAAAACTAGTAGTGATAGACTCCTATTGAGTATAGTATATACTCACCCTATCCTTAACATTTTTCAGGATAGTTCCATTCACGAGTAGAAGACGCCTATGTTAGTGCTACGAGCAAGTAAATCAAAAGGAGACAATCATACATGTAAGTAAACACCCTACCCTTTGGACATGTATTGGTATTTAATTTGGGCTGTGTGTTGTGACTAGATAGATCTGGGGAAAAACATTTATGATTTCTGAAGTTTTTTCAAAACTACTTTGGTTGTTGTGAAAGCAAATGACACTCAGGGTTTTCAAAATGAGTTTAAAACTAAAGATTTTCCGCTATATTGCATGGTTTTCAAATAGGGATGCATCCCACCTTAGGAAATTTAGATCTTGCATTTAAAAATGCATGGGAAAACCCAAGTCGTCACAATAGGAATAGGATTTTATACTTGAAAAAAGAGAGAGAAAAGATATGGTAGTTCTCAAGAGAAGTCATGTCTCATCAAAGGCAATGGAAACAAGTTCTTTTCTTTTTGAACTATTAAAGAAAGATAAAAGGAAAATTATAAAACTCAAATTATCTTTTTCATTTAGGAAGCCATCACATACAATATGCTAGATTTTGCACTTAGACATTCTTTGCTTTTAGAGTGCCTCTTCAAAAGAAGATATCTCGAGAATTGATCTTTCCTTGGTGGTATACTCTTTCAAAATAAATAAATTCAAAGAAAGTGGGAACTTGTAGGAAATTCAGGAGGATCTAGCTAACAATTCAATATTTCTCATCCTTGAATATCAATTTGTAGTATAATAAATCCACCACATAAAAATCCTAAAAACTCATATTTCTCCCTTAGGGATACTTAGAGCTTTCTTCCTTGGATTTTTAGAAAGAAAGTGAAAAAAAAATTGAAGGCTACTAGATTGAAGAAACTAATGTATTGAAAATAAACTTAGATAAATCAAACCCTTTCTTCTAGGGTTATTATTTTTCCTTTCCTTTTAAAAAAAGAATGAAATATTTTACTGTAATAACCCCAATTTTTGTAAATTGATTGAGAAAATCAATTTAGTTTGAATTTTAAAAAATTCTAGGCAGGAATATTAGTTTAATGGAAATTCTCTTTTTATAGAGATTAAAACATGATTTAAAACTTAGAAATTATGAATGTACTAAAAAATCGATTGAAATGATACTAAATACGTTCAATTCCGAGTTAAAATGAAAAATTCCTAATTTTCTTTATTTTTATGAATAAAAGGTAAAATAGTAATTTTACCCTTAACTGAGATCTAATACTTCAGTATTTAGAATGTACTCAAAATATGATTCCAACACCACTAAGTACGCTCAATTCCGAGTTTGGTAGAATAAAACAAAATTTTCTCAATAAAAGGGCAAAATGGTACTTTCACACCTCTGTGGAGCCCACAAGGGGCCCCCAAATGAATCCTAAAGCTAGAAAACATGTATTTACCTGATAGTGGAGAAGGAAGTGGTAGTGGGAATCCAATGACAATTTAATAATAAAAAGAAATGAAACATATTTATGACATGTAATCATGGAAAATTCAAAAATCCCTATAAATAGAACATAAAATTTCCCAAAAATTTTCCTAAAAATTCCCCACGAGGTGCCCTAGACTCCCCTAGAATTGCATCTCAAAAATCCCCCTCAATCTCTCCTAATTTCACACTCTTTCTCTGTGGGCATGTCCTGAGATGCACTCAGGCAGACGACTCCATGTCTGCATCAGGAGCATCCTGGGACGCTTTGTGATGACCCAAGTTTTCCCATGCATTTTTAAATGCAACATCTAAGTCCTAAGGCTAGAAGCATCCCTATTTGAAAACCATTTTATAAAAACAATGCAATGCAGCGGAAAATCTTTTTGTTTTAAACTCATTTTGAAAACCCTGAGTGTCATTTGCTTCCACAACAACCAAAGTAGTTTTTGAAAATTTTAGAAATCATAAATGTCTTCCCAAGTCTATCCAGTCATAGCTCACAGCCCAACTATAAATAAATACAAATATATGTCCAAAGGATAGAGTGTTTACTTACATGTATAATTGTCTCTTTTGATTTACTTGCTCGTAGCACTAACATTTCCTGAGGCGTATTATACTCGTGAATGGAGCTATCCTGAAAAATGATATATTTGGGTGAGTATACACTATACTCAGTAGGAGTCATTCACTACTAGTTTTACAATGCATGCTATGTTTTAAAACATATGTTCTTTAAACCATGTGCATGTTTGAACACTCATGTTCAATATCTATATTAAAAACCATTGTCAAAATAGAATACTGACGACTTAAAGAATCTCATAATCCAAGTCGAAAGTAACATAGATATCATGAAAATATACTATGATATGCACAAGATGCTCATCTAAATCCAACGCATGGGTCTATGGTATGGTATGGTCGACCATCCTCATGTCATGCCATATGCAATGCAAGTAAATCCTCAAAAACGTAGGGCCCACTACGCCCACGACCTCATCGCTGTGTGGTCCCCAGGTACCTAGGGACACTCAGTCATAGCCTCCATGGGGCATATGACACTTCGACCCAATGCTGTGACACCAGTGGTAGTCCTCTGTACCACATGCAATCGAAGTAAGGACATGCCTTTTTGGCGTGGTACCCTTTCCACCTAATAGTGGTAGAGGCTGGGAGGCCACCCCGAACCTCTCGGCATAGCACCCATGAGCTTACTAGCCCAAATCATATAGGAGCAAACAGGCAAAAACCTCTTTTTCAAAATATGTCTTCTTTGGGTCCCTCACAACTGCCTACCCAGCGTCTTTTGGTAACCCTTAAGGATATGCATTTATTTGAAACTCAATAATCACAAATCATACAATTTATGCACTTATTTATTGTAAATCATGCAATTTATGCAATCTGTTACAAAATATGCATGCAATGCTTAAAATCTGCTCATGCTAGTATCGCATTCAAAGTCAGAACCTTACTTAGAAGCCTGACAACCTAGAAGCCTGTCAGCTCTCTCTGGCCCGCCCTCATCAGCCCACCCTCATCGGCCAAGGCTACACTTATCATGCGAACAAGAATCCTTTTTCAAAACATGTCTATGCATGTAACACATGTCTTGGAAATATATCCGCAATGTATTTTTCATATGCATGCTAAGTTCGTTTATGAAATCATTTCATGTTAAACAGGTCATGTGCACAAGGATGCAACATAAGTTTATATGATATTAGAAAGGAAATCATGACTCAAAACATGCATTCTCAAAGCATCATGGGTTCTTTTTAAAAGTCTAGTAGCAATAGAACACCTACCTTGATTGTCGTCAATTAGTTCGTGTTCCTCTTGCAGATGAGTCCTAAAGTACCTTTATGGCTCCTGTATGTCATATAAACATGAAAAATTGGATTTTTAGTGTTACATTGTCACGGAAAAGCCAACTTTTGTCTATGCGAGCCCTGTGCCCACGGTTCCCGGGACGCGCGCATTCCCTAGTAAACTAGGACTTGCACCCGTACATCATGCACGCCCAAAGGCTGCGCCAGGGACTGCATTCGCACGCCACATGCATGCCCAAGCGACGTGCTATGATGCACGTACTGGATGGCGTCTTTGGCGCAGCATGACGCGTCTCAAATCCTAGGGCACCTCGTGCATCCTAGTCAAGCCAGGACTCATGCCCCACGTCACGCGCCTGAAGGCCGCACCAGGGACAGTTCCTCAGGTACTCGTCACACATCACGCCTCTGGGACGTGTTGCCTTGGACGGGTTCCCACCCGTCTAGTTCTATCCATAGAGGACCGGTGTTTTCAGGCCAGAAAACCTCCCAGATTCGGTCTGAATCAAGGGAAACGATGAAGGGGAGATAGAGAGGGAGATGGGGGCTTACCTGGGTAGCCAGAGATGCCCTCATCTTGTGGTGTGGCTCCCTCTTTCCCATCTGAAAACCCAGCTTGCCAAAAAACTCGAAGATGGGAGAAAACTCACCGTCCCGATGTGGTGAGATGAAGAAGGGGGGAGAAAAAGAGCGGGAAGGATGGCCTGCCAGAAGGGATGACTTGGGCCGGTGTCAAAAATTGCAGGGAAGCCTGGGAAGGGGTTTTTTGATGAAAACATTGTCGAAACCCTAGCTTGAAATTACCGAAAGAGGAGGAAAGGAGATGATCCGAGGGATAGGGGGTTTTTATAGCCATACCATGGCGGCGCTACCAATGGCGATGGTGGAAATCTCTAAAAATTGAGGGTTTCTGGAGTAATCGAGAGGAAGAAGACAGGGGGTTCCGTTATCAAAATGGTCCCCTGCAATTTTCGTCCTTTTTCATTTTTTAAATACAATTTACAAAATTGCCCCTAATCTTTAAACGGCCGTAACTTCTTCATACAAACTCCGTTTTCAATGTTCTTTGAGGCGTTGGATTCCATTTTTTGAATAAAATCTAATGGTACCAAGTTTTCATACAAATTCCTTCATTTAATATTTTAAATAAAGTAAAACATTTAACATGGTTCATTTCCTATAGATGCAAAAATAGCATAAATTGCTCGGGGCATTACATTATTACCCCCTTAAAAGAATTTCGTCCTCGGAATTCCACAAATCCTTTTCTTCAAGTCATCTGTCTTCTTGATAAGATATATTCTTCCTGAGGACTCCCTCAAACTAAGAAAATTCCTTTGCTCCACTCCCATACTTCTGTTGTCGACGAATCCATTATTTCGTTATCCAATACTTGGAGTAATGTTGTCCTTAAAATGCTACTCATACTATCTTGTAACTAATCCTAGGCACGTTCTTAATTTATCCTTGTTATAATTCCTTCCACAAGGCCTACACATATATATATCATCAATATATCTTATCCATTTTCTTTAAGTATATATGGGCCACTTTCGCTGCGTACTCTGATACATAGACCCATGCATGCCAGTTTATCATTACTGGTTTCTATCTGTATTACCCATCCTTAGATGCTCATATTCCTCTGATCATGTATAGGATAGTCTCCTTAGATGACCATACTCTCCTACTCGTATACTTTATCCTTCTTTGAGATCATATGATCTTATTCCTCCTATTTCATTTTGAATAGCATAGGATAATCCCTTTTTCCTCTTGTCTTCCATCTAGTGATCTCTTCATCATCCACATCTCGTTTTAATGGTTGGTTGTATGTCATTCGTAAGTGTCCAACAAAAAAAGTTACATTCTTTCTATTGGGTCTAACTTTGCTTCATATCTTTTATATTTGTCCCCAAGATAGTTCAATAGCTAATATGGTATCATGTGTCCTTCAGCCAAACCCTCGATTAACTTTGAATTTCAACTGGCTGTCGCTTTTCTACTATAACTTGGGTCCTCAACCCATATTATATTCAAAATAAAATAATTCAAGTAGCATCCTCCATCACTAATACTATCTCATATTACAATTAGGATATCTGAACTGTACATCAAGTTTCATAGAAGCTGAAGCCATCAAATGCTTTTCTCCCTGAAGAATTTATCCAACTCATGTCAAATGTTTTATGGTTAATTCATCATCATGGGTCAAATGTTCTCGTTCAGAGGCCTATCTCACTAGTCACATCAATTTGTCATTAGGATGTCCAACAATGTTCCCATTTATGCAAAAAGTCTCTTATTCATAACCGAGTACCCTTACTAGGTCATGATTGAATCCTTTGTCATTAGCCTCTTTGTCCTTTCTTTGCTTGATGGTTTTCTTCGTAATCTTTCAATTCAAAAGTTCTATACTCAATCCAGTAGGGTTAGTCCTTACGAAATTCCTTCAATTGATTTTTCGTACTTGGTATATAATCATAACAACTAACTTTTCCTCTAAAGGCAATGTAATATCAAATCTCACCTTATAATGTGCTGGCCACCTCAACTTTTCTCCTTCCATTCCCTATATCAATATTTTGTTCAATCTTTTATTAATGCTTTATTGTCAACCATTCAGTCTTAATTGTTAGGGGGTATCATCATCATAAGTAGTGGTTTTCTCAATTCCTCAAATTTTATCTTTCAAGTGCCTCCTCATACTTAGCTTATAATAGCAGTTCTTGTTTAATAGCTACTACATCAATTTATGCTGAAGCTATTAAATCAACAAGTTTAACAATACTCAGTTAAGCATAAAACATTTTCTTAGACATAGAAAGACTTTATTTGATTACCTATTGATCTCTTTCCAGATATATCTATGTCATAAGCTCAAGGGTCTCTAAAGTGATCGGTACTTATTTGCCTTTCTTTTCAATCCAAGTCAGCAGTATTTTTCAGACCCAAAGTAATTTCTATGGTTTGCCATGATATCTATTCAGGTTTAGAAAAATCTATCTCATTGGTGGAGATCACTCCTTATTTTTGCTCCTGTCTCAGTTGTTACTATATTCATTGTATTCGTAGCTCCTTCATGATGTGGCCTAATCAACTCACCTCATACCCTCAAATGACTTAGTCTAACAAGTCACTTCTTTTAGGTAAAACTCATGTCTAAATACTTATAATATCCCTCTAAGTATATAACTTTGACTACTAACATATTTGATTAAATAGGGTGGGATACCTTTATTTAGTCAACAATACTCTAAAGGTAATGACTAAATAATGGTCTTAAGATATTTGGTCTTCCACTCTATGATAACAAGACCTCAATTCAATCCTTGATGGTACCCTACTTGCTGAAGAAAGACAAATGGACAAGTCACTGTCCCAGCTTAATTCCTTTTTCAATATACTTTATTTACTCATGTAGTGGCAAGGTAGGATATCACCAAATTTTTCCTTTTTATGGACTATATCCATTGGTGTTCCTCATAAGCTAATGGATCCGATAAGATTCTAATTGCAATAATTGATATAAACATCAAACCATTTGTAGAATTTAATTTGTAGTGGATCACCATTCTTCTTCAAAAATTTTCGCGCAGCATAATGTCCTTACATTCAATGCTCTACTCAAAGTCTTAAATCTCATATGCTTTATCTGTATTATACGCATTTACAATAACATCATCGCCAACTCAACTATTATTATTCCTTTGAATTTGATTGGTTTATCTTCCCAGAAGATTCAAGATGAAAGATTTGTATGGATCTATTCTTTCCTCAATAAAGTCATGACCTTTTTCTATTCACCCATTACTTATAGTTGCATCTCTTTCTCTATCTCGTTCTGTTTTTTCTTCTTAATCGGTCAAAATCAATGTCTTCATTTGAGTCGTTGCATATACTCGATCTTCTTGTCAGACAGGAGAAACTTAATACGTTCAGGAAATGTTGAAGTTTTCTAATATCATCGAAATCCTTAATTGCCTATAGCCTCAAGAAAATTCATACAATGTCTTAATAATTTCATTGATCTTTTGGTCATGCTATACTTCTACTCAAGTTATCATTAGTAGATAGCACTTTACTCTTCATAAGACTCCAATTAAGTTATCCAAAATTGCTCTAAGTCCTTTAGGATCCATACCTTTGTGATCTAGTACGAGTCACAGTTATCTCCTAATACCATCTTGCATTCTCATCCCTCTTAGATTATCATTAAAATATTCTCAAAGTCTGTCTTTTACATCCCTTATCATACTCATATCATATCCCTTGTGATAGTGTACTCATATTCTTATATTCTTTTTGATGGTAAGATAGCCATCTAGGTTCTTCGATGTTGTCATCTTTGGTGAGATTAATCTATTACAGGTTAGAACTATCTACTAACAAGTTCACTAACATCTCCATTCATCATTCTTATCATAATATGTAACGCCCAAGCAATTTATGCTATTTTTAACAAAAATTGGACATTTTATGGGAAATAAACTGTGTTGAATGTTTTACTTTATTTAAAATAGCAAACAAAGGAATTTGTGAGGAAATTGGTACCATTAGACTCTACTCAAAAAATGGAATCCAACACCTTAAAGAACGCTGAAAACGGAGTTCGTATGAAGAAGTTATAAATGTTTAAAGATCAGGGGCATATCTGTAATTTAAACAGAAAAACGAAAAAGACGAAAAACGAAGGGGGCCGTTTTGATAACGGTACCCCCTATTGTCTTCCACCGCCAGATCTCTCCAGAAACCCTCTTTCATGATTTTTCCAGAAATCTGCCACCGCCAATGGCAGCACCGCCATAGCAGGGCTATAAAAAACCCCATCTCCCCCCTCTCCAAACACGATTTTTTTGGCCATTTTGAGACTGGGGATTCCGGAAAAATCGAAAAATCGTCTCAAACTAGTCGTCCTTGAGTTTTTCGGCAATGGCCATGCCCAAGTCAGGCCGGCCATTCCCATCTCCCCATTCCCCTCTCTTCTTTCCGGTCTTGGCAATGGGCTTTCCCCCTTCTTCGAGTTTTCCAGCACCAAGGGTTTAGGCAGGCAACCTACCAAGTGGGAAGAGCGCCATCTCCGGCTACCAGGTAAGCCATTCCTCCTTCTCTCTTTGTTTGCTTCCCCCAGGCTAGATCCATGTCGGATCTAGTCTCTTCCCAGCCATTTTCCAGCCGGGTTTCCTGGCCGGAAAACGCTCCAAGCCGGTTTAGCCGGCCTTGTATGAACCAGGCATCCCAAGGAAGCCATGCTCCACCTGTGCCTGGGACTGGGACCCTGGGATGGGTGCCAGGCATACGATAGTGCATACACTATTCCTGGTGCGGCCTTCGGGTGCGCGCGCAAAGTGGGGCACAGATCCTGGCTCGACCAAGATGCACAGGGTGCCCGGGGAGCTGAGACGCGCCATGGTACACCAAAGGTGCGTCCGTACGATGCCATCCAGGATGCGCGGCATAGCGCGTCACTTGAGCATGCATGTGCGCGTGCAAAATGGGGTCCTTGGCACGGCCTTTGGGCGCACACACACGTGAGGCGGTCGCGGTTCAACCAAGATACATGGGTGTCCTGGGAATTGGGGCATGTGGACCTAACGAGACTATAAAGATAGGATCAGAGGACAATTTATAGAGTTAACCATTGAATAGTAGATCCACATCATAGGATCTAGCCTGACAAATGGATTAGGCAAGGACCATGGACCCTAAAGGCAGATCTAGCGATATAATGTCTAAATAGATTGAAATTGATAAGGACTCCGTGTATCCATTCATATCCAGGAGTTTATAAATGAGACCCAGGGACGGGTTGAGTGATGAAGGGTGCAACGCCAGGAGATTTTGAGGTAGGTGCTCTATCGCTGCTAGACTTTTTAAAAGAGCCATGATCGTTTTGAGACTGCATGTTTTAAGTATAAGTTATATGACTTATTTAATCTTATAAACGAATACTACATGCATATGACAAATACATTATGCATAGACATGTTTTGCAAACAATTGTATATATTGCATGATTTGTGAGCATTGAGTTCTTGAAAAATTGCATGTCCTTGAGGGGTACGAAAAGACGCTGGAGTTCCCAAAAGACGCTGGGTAGGCAGTTGTGAGGCACCCAAAGAGGACAGGTTTTGAAAAAGAGGTTTTTGCTTGTTTGATCTTATATGATTTGGGCTAATAAGCTTGTGGGCGCTATGCCGAGAGGTCTAAGTTGGCCTCCAGCCTCTACCACTACTAGGTGGAATGGGTACCACGCACAAAAAGGGCAACGTCCCTACATCGACTGCATGTGGTACAGGGGGCTACCACTGGTGTCATGGCACTGGGTCGATGTGTCATATGCCCCGTGGAGGCTATGACCGAGTGTCCTCAGGTACCCGCGGACCACACGGTGGCGAGGTCATGGGCATAGTTGGGTCCTATGGTTTCGTGGACTTACTTGCATTGCATATAGCATGACATGAGGTTGGTCGACCATACCATACCAGATATCCATGAGTTGGATTCAGTTGAGCATCTAAGCATATCATTATGTTTATGATATATATATATATATACTTTTGACTTGGATTATGCTATTCTTTAAGTCGTCAGTATTCCAATTTGATAGTGGTTTTTAATATCGATATTGAACATGATTGTTTAAACATGCACAGGTTTTAAAGAGCATATGATTTTAAACATAGCATGCATTGCAAAACTAGTAGTGATAGACTCCTACTGAGTATAGTGTATACTCACCCTATCCTTAACATTTTTCAGGATAGTTCCATTCATGAGTAGAAGACGCCTATGTTAGTGCTATGAGCAAGTAAATCAAAAGGAGACAAGCATACATGTAAGTAAACTCTCTACCCTTTGGACATGTACTTGTATTTATTTATAGTTGGACTGTGTGCTGTGACTAGATAGACTTAGGGAAAAACATTTATGATTTCTGAAGTTTTTCAAAAACTACTTTGATTGTTGTGAAAGCAAATGACACTTGGGGTTTTCAAAATGAGTTTAAAAACTAAAGATTTTTTGCTGCATTGTATGGTTTTTATAAAATGATTTTCGAATAGGGATGCATCCTGCCTTAGGAATTAGATCTTGCATTTAAAAATGCATGGGAAAACCCAAGTCATCACATAATATGATCCATATATGAGTTTTCATATTTGCACCACACAATAATCAGTAATCCTTAAGTCGTCTTAGACTAGATTTTGGAAAAGGGTTGCACTATCCTCTGCCTATTTGTTAACCCAAGATGTGTTTCACCTATTTAATGATGGTGTGCATCTTTGTGATTTGATATTATTCATGTTCTAGTCATCTCTACTTCTTCTTAACTTTCTCCATTGTCTATGACCCTTGGACATGTTGGGCTGGCTGTGAAAGGATAAAACTGGGCTCTGATGCGAACTGTGACGACCTAAGTTTTCCCATGCATTTTTAAATGCAACATCTAATTCCTAAGGTAGGATGCATCCCTATTTGTAACATCGCACATTAAAAAAGAAAAAAAAAGCCTATATAGAAGGGGGGCCAGATTTTATATTAGCACCCCCTCTCATTAAACAAACCCAACAGATGTCGGGTATGTCTTCCCGAAAGCAACAGAAAAAGAAAAAAAAAATGATGAAGAGGAAAAACCCGATGGGAAGAAAGGGGAAGAGGAAGAGGAGGAAGAAGAAAGAGAAGAAGGGAGAGGGAGAGAGGGAGATAAGAAGGAAGAAGAAGAAGAAGAAGAAGAGAGGGAGAGAGAGCTACATGTAGGCGTGGAAGGGAAAACAAGGGTTTTCCTGGGTCGCTAGATTCCAGGTCGTCGCCGAAGACGACGCCGGCTCGGATCGACAATCCGACCAGTCATTTTGTTCAGCACATTGAGACAAACAAAATCCCCAAGGTTATTGGGGGATCTGACATGATCTTGACTGTCGATTGAAGAGGGGAACATTGCACGGCTAAGATTGGAGGTTTTACGACTGATCTGAACCAATCTAGCCCATCCAATGGTGGAAAATGCATGGAAATGCATCTAGAAGGTAAGATCTACAAAACCCTATTCTTGATTTTGAGATTTTAGCTAAATTCGCACCATTGATGCTAGATCTAGGTCTTATGGGTAATCCAACCATCCATTTTCAAATCAAAGCTTAGGGATAAGGATTTTAGGGCATGATGTAGCTTAGATCACACAAAAAACATCAGATCTAGGCTAAAAACCGATCGGACAATCTTAGCCGTCAAATCGGGTACTATTCATATAGTAACTTTGTGATGTCTGATCGTCGATCAGACACCACAGATGAGTTCTTCATCATCAAAAATGATAGAATGATTAAAATGATGTGAATTGGAAGTGAAACATATTGGATAATCTAGGCTGTTCGATCTATCACTATTCAAACAGACACCTTATGATGTTAGATGAATGATTTGAAGTCATAGATGGATTCCTAAACCCTGAATTAGCTTAGGTATGATATAAAGTATGGAAAATAACATCCAGCTCTAACCCAAGAGTTGATCTAGATAAGAATCATGGGTTCAGACCCCTGAACAATGAAAGTGACTTACAGTCGCTTAAGAAGAGTAATGAATAGCCAATCCAGGGCCAATGGCGTAGATTGGAAATCTAGTAACTATATGCCATTAAATTAGCTATCAACCAATAGCTAATGAAATGCCTTTTGCATAGTAATGAACACTGTCACTTTGTCTTATGCCAAATTGTGTTAAGGAAGCTACGAGAAGTCCTAGAATTGTATAACTGAACATGTGTTTGTATTGTTACAGAGGTGACTAATAGGGAGCGCATACGCGAATTGAATGAAGTACTCGCGTCAGTGAATTAGAAGATCTCCAATTGAGGTAGGCGGAATTAAGATTGCTACAATTTTCGCTATATATGCATGTGTATATGAATTTCAAGCATTGAAATGAATCTTTTCGGTGTATACAAAAGATAAGATGAATGTGCATGATGAATTTGAATTATGATTAAACTATTATGCATAAACTATGCATTATTGTGAACCATGTGAGAGAAATGTAAGACTGATACCAGGAAATTGTGAAATGGCTCGTATGAGCAAGAGGGGTCGTTATGATGTGGGCGGGCCTTCGGGTTGGACAAGCTACAGGTTCCTGGCTGGACGAGCTACCAGTCCCTGGGATGTAGCCCCATTGTTTGGAGAGTTTGACGTGTTCTGAGAGGTCGTTATAATGTTGGCGGGGCATGGAGTCGTTATGATGTGGGCGGGCCTTCGAGCTGGACGAGCTACCGGTTCCTGGTTGGATGAGCTACCGGTCTCTCAGGAGTAAAGCCTTGAGGTGTGTCTTTGAGTTTGATGTGTCTTTGGGTTTAACCCACTGCGCCGTCTCACTGCACCAAAGAGGATAATATTGTTTGCTGTGTACTTGATGCACACAACAACGCGTTGGTATTTGATATGTGAAATGGCTCATAAGAGCAAAGACTGGTATCTGAAAAATGTAAATGAGTTGTAAGTTTGACATGTGACTACATAATTTGCATTTCGAATGTGCTTTGTACTAATGCATTGGTATTCTTTCCATCTTGGCATGGATTTGTGATTTTGATAATGTTAAATGATTTCAAGTTAAATAATAATTGAATTGTTGTTTGCATGATTCAGCATTGCTAAATTGATCTATATATAATTATCATGATTTTCGTTATATAAAATATTGCATCTTACTCCACCTACACAAGTGATTGCTTGCTGAGGCATTGCTGTGGTTTGCAATGCCTCAGATACAAAGAATAGCAGCAGATTAGGCATGTTGATAGTGTCTCAGAACAAGGGATTTCCAAGGAATAGGAGCTGCTTATTGACAGGAATGCGCCAACAGAAACTTTATAAGAGGACAGGTAAGAATTGGTCTTTCAACTGAAGTTATCATATTATAAATGAGGAAGAGACTACATTGTATGTAATTATGAAAATTTGGAAGAATTATGTAACTGAGTTGTGCTGTGGAGGTTCTGGGTGTGTTGTTTTGAGGTAAACTGTTTTTGTTTTGTTAGATGTATGAAATGGAGACAGAGTCTCCATTTATATTTTAAAATTGTTAACAATGTTTATCAGGTACTTCGCAATGACATGCATTAAATGTTCGATGTCTGAAAAATGGAGGAAACTTTGTCGGATTTTTGGTAGAAATGAGCGCTCATTTCACCAAGAATCCTTGTTTTTGATAAAAGAAAAATGACAGTCGGGGTGTTTCAAAGTGAATTTGAAAGAAAAGATTTTCCGCTGCATTGCACTATTTGACAAAAATTATTTCAAATTGGATTGATCCTGCATTAGAAATTAGTTTGTATTTAAATTTTCATTTGAAAACCCGGGTCGTCACACTATTTGAAAACTATTTTTTAAAAACAATGCAATGCAACAGAAAATCTTTTTGTTTTAAATTCATTTTGAAAACCCTGAGTGTCATTTGCTTTCACAACAACCAAAGTAGTTTTTGAAAATTTAAGAAATCATAAATATCTTCCCAAGTCTATCCAATCACAGCTCACAGCCCACCTATAAATAAATACAATTACATGTCCAAAGGATAGAGTGTTTACTTACATGTATAATTGTCTCTTTTGATTTACTTGCTTGTAGCACTAACAGTTCCTGCGGCGTCCTCTACTCATGAATGGAGCTATCCTAAAAAATGATATATTTGGGTGAGTATACACTATACTTAGTAGGAGTCATTCACTACTAGTTTTACAATGCATGCTATGTTTTAAAACATATGTTCTTTAAACCATGTGCATGTTTGAACACTCATGTTCAATATCTATATTAAAAACCATTGTCAAAATAGAATACTGACGACTTAAAGAATCACATAATCCATTGTTTGGGTTCAAGCATGCAAAACAAATAAGTAACTGTGTTCCCCTTATGAAATCAATTGTTTAGGTCTTAAAGTTGTATGTTTATAATTGTATAAAATATGGTAGTCATGGAGGTTTGACATTTCTTGAGCTCTCTCCTATGATTATTCTCATTCTAAGAACATGTTTTCCATGTCAGTCATGTTAGTATAGTCTTAATAAAAGTAAATATAATTTAGTAAGGTGAAAATATGAACCATTTTCTCTTAGCAGTTGTAACACTTACTAAATATTCTAACAAAGGTCATAAAATTCATAATTAGGGGCAGAGCCAAGATGTTGTGTAATGCTTTTTCATTATATAAAGTAGTAATTTTTTTAAATAAAACAAAATACTAAAATGGAAATAAAAATATTAAAAAATAGTTTCGTTAAAATATCTTATTTACTTTTTCTTCGTTATGCATTCTAGATAATAACATTAACAGCATGTAGAACTAGTAACAATGTCATTAGCAAATAGACTTCAACTATCTTTTTAGCAAGACCATTTATCTCTTTCACTTCTAAGAAGCTACTAATAGAGCACATATGAAAAAATGTGAGTCTCAAACTTAAAATTAAGTTCTGGAAGATCAATTTTAGTATCATTGGAATTTAACTAGGTACAATGAACCACTTTTTTTTCACATTGAATGCAAGGACAAAATTATCTGGTTTCAAGCATGTAGCACATAAGGGAAAATCTGTATTTGTGATTGTTGTGCTCTTGAAGCACCACATCTATAACTATGTAGAATAAATCAACAAGGTAGTAATGGAGGTTTGAGATTTTTTGTGCTCTACATCGTGAAAGCCCATGACCTAAGATCTTATTTTCTGGGTGGGGCATGTTAGTGTCATTCTAATTAAAAATAAAGATGCTTTAGTAAGGTGAAAATCTCAACCAATTTCTCTTAGTAGTGGTAAATGCTCCTTAAAAATTTTAACAAGGGTCGGACCAAGATTTTGTGTCTAGAGGAGCAAATTTATTGCCATTATCTAAATTCAGAATTTTCCAACACAAAGGAAACATTAAGAAAATAATTTCCATTAAAATATTTTGTTTATAGTTGCCCTAGTTAGCTCTTCATATTTTGGAATGTTTTATGATGATTTCATAGATCATTAGTTTAAATAGATCCTCTTTAATATATATGCTCAAACAATCCATTGATCTCCTATCCTAGTGTACATTCATTTTTCTTTTTTCATTATCTTCATAGATGAGAATACCTTCTCGACGGTTACAGTACCTATAGGTAGAACTAACACATGTAGATATCATATTTTATACTACTTTAATAGTTTTTGAGGGCTCTCTATTTATTTCCATGGATTTCACTTCTTTTTATAAAAGCACAATTCAAACAAGTTTTAAACTACCTAAAAAATCCATAGGGTGTTCACCCAAACCATAAAATATCAAGCTTTTTTTTAAAAAACAAGCCTATGTACTTTACCATTGTAATGTAGCACTTTACAACTATAAAGTGCCACCCAAAAGTGATCTTAGCTCTTCATTTCTCTCCAAAGCTAGTATGTCATTCACTTTGAATGTTTCCCAAAGTAGGATGCCTTGACTTCATGATTGTAAACTCCAGATAACAAAAGGTTTGTAATCTAAAGGGGAAAGCTATTGTGTAGTGGATACATAGGGCAACTAAGTGATAGTAAAGTCCAAGCCCTCTAGACTTTGTGATCATAATCTATATATGGCTAAAACCTAAAAAATGATATTTTGACATTGCCCTTGTGATAAGCAATCAATTTTGTATAAAAAGTATTCAATTAATAGTCTATGTGTTGTAAAATATAGGCATTATTCTAGGGTCTTTGTGAAATTCATAACACATGCATTTCTGAGCTAATGATTCAAAAGCTTAATATTTTGCAAGTGTAGGAGCCAATTCAAAGTATGTGAATTTCCATAATTTTATAGGAATTAATTAGTGTTTTTGATATTTTGTGTTTATAGAGATGATGATCTAATGGCCAAGATCGCTTAAGACAAGAATTGATGATCAAGATCAAACTTAAAGAGTAAGGACCCATTTTACATCAATTCCAAAGTTGAAGCAAGGGTCAAGATTAGTTAAGGGCATGCAACATTAGTCCAAGGCAACAATTGGAGGAATTAAAGGTGATTAGAATGGGCCCATGCAAAATCCATGCGCTTCCACCACTTTTGCATGAGAATTCAAACCATCAAAGACACTTGAGCCAAATTAATTATCAATTAAGAGTTAGGAAAAGCCAAGCCAAATAAGCCATGATGCTAAGGGATTAAGACATGAAGCCACCTAGTAAGGAGTCATAATAGTGAGCCACTAAGCTATGCCACACGAAGCCACATGATTGGAGGAAAAATTTGAAGCATATATCCTATGTTAAAATGGTGAACTTCAATGGATAATTATCAAGTATTTGGAGAAGATTAGCACAAGATAAGATGTGCATGTATAAGTGGACCAATCAAGAGAGAAACTATCTCCATTCCTCATCTTTTCTTTCCATTTTCTTCTCCCTCTCCAACCCCCTTTAGGATTTTCGTGCATGATTTATGTAAGGGGGAGATGAACCTCCTAAAATGGTGGTGCCTCCCATCTTGGCTGCCATGGTCTCCACGTCTTACCTCCTTTCTAATTCCAGTTCGTAGCTTCCATCCCTCTCTTTCTAAGTACCATCTCATTCCAATCTTTCCTAAGTGACCCACATTCTAAACCAATCACAATCCATCTCTAGAATTTCCCTTCCCACTTTCAAAAGAGATTCACAATTTTCCCACTTAAGAGTTCCATGGTTCACACTTTCTATGTTTAGTTCCACCACTTCCTAATTCCATCGTGATCCTATCCTCAATGCTTATCTCTCTTTCCCCCTACTGTAGGATAGTACCTTATTAAAATTAGAAGGCCAACCTATCGACAAAACACCCCAAAGGTTCCCACACACTAGAGAGAGGGTTGGAGGCACCTCTTTTCCTAAGATAGTGGTGCTTCAGTCCAAGGATAATCTCTTAGCATTTTTTATGCAAGACTTTGGGCTGCTCTTGATTTGGTGTTCCATGCTTCTTTCTCTTTGGTTTTCTAGTTTTTTCAAGTTAACCTTCATTGTTTGTTTCTTTGTTTCATTGCTTGTTTTTCTTTTACTTTCATGCACATAGTTCTCGTTTGATTTCCATTTAGTTTTGCATCTAGTTGCTTAATTCTCTTGCTGAGTTTACCTCGATCCAAGGCCCCTTCTCTCTCGTAGTGATAGGCAAGAGAAAAGTAACCTTTAATTGTCTTTGTTTCCCTTTCATTGCTCCTCTTATTCTTTATCTTGCTTTGAGATCTATCTTTGCCCTTTTGTTGAATTTCTTCCCATCATCTCACTCTCTTTATCTTTAAATTTCTTTGCTGATTCCACATGCATGATATCTTGGTGTAGATTGTGATTATTGAATTGTTTTGAAGAAGATAAAGCATTCATTTTGGTTTAAGTTTATGGCTTGGAAAAGTTCCCATCTTTTTGTTTCTAAATCCATGTAACATGCTCAAACTTTATGTATACTTTTTAATACAATTAATCAATTGGATTTAAGCACACTTTTATTTAATTGCTTCTCATGCTTTAAGTTCTTTAAATCTTGATCATCTCACTTGTTCATTAAAATCATCATGCTCCTTTCCATATTCACTCTTTCATACATCATGCACATAATTCTTGTTTGAGTTTTCATTCCATTTTCCATACTCATCCTTCTATTTTATGCATCCAAGTCATCTTATGTCCATGCACACTGTATTTGCTTACTTTCTTAGGAACCCATTTCGTTCTTTAGCTTGTTTAGTTAATGTTTGATTTATATTTCATGTGCACAAGTTTAAAATTCAAGCTTACCAGCCTTATTTCTCATTACATGAACCATGAACATGGTGTTTGAGTTGGGTTTCCTTAATTAGTTCATGGTTACTTTGTCTAACTCTAGTTTAGATTCCACTGCTTAATTGCTTTGCATATGAGATAGATTTAGAAGCTTCTAATTTTAGATTTAGAAAGTGTTATTTTAAGAAGGTTTTTTCTAGTCCATGTTTCTAATTCCAGGCACATTTCCTTTTCATTGTTATTTACATTCTTAGTTCAACCAATTAAAATCTTTCTATGGCTAGAATAAGTGATATAAATAAGATCTAATCAAACAAATATGTGATATTCCTTGCAAAATTGATCTCACTCACGTACATCTACTACATTGGTTCGTGCACTTACAAGTAACTTTTGAAACATACACCACCTTACTAGTACTTGGATTTACTACTCATTCCATCCTCGATTCCTACAAAAAATGGAAAAAATACAAAAAAGTCTCATCCTATGTATCAATCTTACATTTCTAGCATTCCTTGCATCATCATTTGTCTCTCTCTAATTCTTAGTTAGTTTTAGGTTTTTTATTTTACGTAGATTAATTATTAGGTTCTTAATTTATAGAAAAATTTCTAGAGGTTCTCCCAAAATAAGAATCATGATTAATTCATTAACAACATTGGACAAAAGAATTGCCTTTCACCCATATCAAGGAATTCAATTCTCACTCCTAGTAGGGAAAACTCCTTTTTACTTCTATTTTACATCCTCTCTTGCATTTAGAAAGCAAAATAAGCTATCTAATTAAAATCTCTCTCTAAATTAACCATGAGAATGCTCTCTTTCCTTTAAATAAAAAGGATTAATGGAATCTATAATTCTCCCTTGAGATGAAAGGAGGATTCTCAACCATAGAAAAAAGAGTTATTTTCTATCAAAATAATTTTCACAAAATAAATTCTTCAATTTAATTTCCTTTATTTTCATTTTTCTTCCTCTTCCTCTTCCACTTCCTCTCCCTCTCTCTATCTCTTTTTGAATATTTGAATGAAACCCTAGGTATCCTAGTGAAGAAATTTGGGTTGCTAGCATTCTAACTTTGTGGGTTTGTTTTATGGAAGTTGAAAATGAAGAATGAAATTTTAGAAATAATAGATAGATTTAATCTTTTACAACTTTCAATTTACTTAAATTTTTAAGTTTTAAAGAGTGTACCTATGGCATCCTTTGGGGCCTTTACAAAGAAGTAATGGGGAGAAATTTAATACCCTAAAATTTTAATTTCATGATTTATTAGTTATAAATGTAGTTATTTGAGATTAAGTTGTATGAATGATTGGATCATATGTGCAATCTTTAGCCTACAGGTCAAAACATTAGATTCACTAGGTATCAAAATACAATGGCTTAGATGTGAGAAATGAAACATGTGTGAATGATGGGCCAAATGCGCCACCCTTATCAAAAAGGATACAAAGAAAACATCTCTTTTCTAAGGCTACCATTTGAGACTTGGCAGCCAAGTAACAAGGGGGAGGCAATGTACTGTTAGGGTCCCAAGTGTGATAAGTGTCTAATTTTGCAAAAAACCACCCAATTAGTTACCCATGTGTTATAACATATAAGGATAAATTAGGATATTTTTACCACAATTCATAACACATGCATTTTTGTCCAGGATGAAAATGGAAGATCAAGATCAAAAGGTTGAGTCAAAGCCTAAAAATCATCAATCCAACATGATGTCAAGGATGAAGATAAATTTTAGAAGAAGCAATTGATGCAATTAGTGGAGCCAAAGTGGGTAAAGTGGGCCCATACACAAGCCATGCAAATTCCATTACCTTTGCATGGGTTTCACTTAAGCCACCAAGCCATATTCAAGCCATGAAAAAGAGAACAAGCTAAGGATTGAAGCTAGCCACCAAAACCTAATATTTGAACCATCAAGCTAAGCCAAGAAATCCATCTAAGCCATCCATGAAGCCAAGCCAATGGAGTTTTCAATGTTAACTATCAAAGCCACGTAAGACAAGCTAAATGGATTGCCATGTTTTGAAAAGAATATAAAGAATTATCCTTAGGATTTATGAAGATTTTTTGAAAAAAAATTAAGGGAAAATCACTAGGATAAGGTAGCATACTATCCAGTAGGAAGAGACCTCTTTACTTTTTATGTTTTTCCATGTTTTCCCCACTTTTCCTCACTTTCCACCTCATCACTAAGATGCACTACGAATTTCACTTTCCATTTAACCTGACCTTCTCAAACTCATATTCCATCTATCCAACAATCCCCATTTCATAGGAAACCATCTAGCCAATAACTTTTCCTCACCTCACCTCTCTTTCTTACCTTTTCCTTTCACTTACTTTCCTCCCATCTTCTTTTCTCTTTCTTACCTCATCCCATCCAACTACACTTTCCATATTTCAAGGGCCTCAATAAGTTTTAAGACAACCAAAAAGGGCAGCCCTTGTTTCCTCTTTAATAAAAGCCCTAGGAAACCCTTCAAAAGTTCATCCTAGCCATCCAATTCTCTTTATCTTTCATCCCCACAATACCTTAAGATTAGGAAACCCTAAAAAACTTAGGAAACAACCTATAAAAGAGGATAGGGAGAGAAGAATGGGAATTTTTTAGAGCTAGGAAAAATACACCTCCTCCCTTCTTTTTCCTAGACCCCTTCCTCTTAGCTTTTATATTGAATTTTCTTCTTCCTTGCATAGCTGATATTGTCCCCAAGGTGGGGTGCTCTTCTCCAAGTGTTTCATGCCTATCTTTGATCTTGTAGTTCTTTGTTGAAAGGTTGGTTTGTTCCTTTTGATTTTCATCTCTCTTGAATTGGTTTTAACTTTCATTGTTGTTAGTTGAACATTTATTTTACTACCTTAGTTTTTTATGGTGGTGATTCAAGATTCAAAGTTGGTTTTTCCCTTGAAGTGATAGTCAAGGAAAGGTCATTTTGGATCTAATCTTCCCCTTTCTTAGATCTTTTGTTGGTGCTTCCATTCTTATGCATCTTTCCTAATATTTATATTCAATGGTTCACATTCAACTTTCTAGAGATTTGGATACTGATTAAGCTATATTGAGGAATCATATTTGAATTATATTTTTGTAAGCATAGTTCCCCTATTGCATGAATAGAATGCACCATTTTTTGTAGTTCTACTTCTTTTCAATACTTGTTGATGACCAATGAAATCTCTTTTGATTATTGGATGATATTTATTTCTTCTTGGGTACTAGTTGCATGTTGATTTCATTGTATGATAGTTAGTTGAATTCATTGTTTTAAAATTCCCAAACCATTAAACCAAAGACCTATGGAAATCATGTGTACAACTTACAATATTGAATGCATGATTTTTGGAGGTTTTTCATGCTGAAACTAGGATAACATTAGAACTCTACTTGGTTGTTTATAGTTCATTAGTTTAATTTCTCATCTCAACAAGCATGAAGTATACTTCCCAAATCATGTTGATACCATGCATGTAACCCATGACTGGTATTCATGGTTTTGAATGATTTTACATTGTTGAAATTCAAGTTAGTTTAATCCATTCATGTTAAGAAAGTTAGTTCAATTAGTAATTGATTGTTGATCTTGATTAGATTGTTCAGCATGTTATCTGATTAGTTTATTAGTTAGTAAAGTTTCATTTTCCGTCAATTCCATTGCATTCTTCAAATTTGCATGATTAGGAAAGTAGTTGATTAGTTGCATGTTTCCTTAAATTAATAGCTAAATTTCATGCTTAGAAAATTTTAATATAGTAAAGTTGTTAAAATTACATTTTAAAAAAGTTTTAATTGAGGAAATTTTTATTTTTATAAAGTTTGTTTTAGGAAAGTTGTTAATTTCAACACATTTTAAGTTTTAGCATAATTCCATTTTTCATGTGTTAAATTTCCATTCTTACCTTAGGAAAGATCTCCTTTGTTTAGATAGGTTAGTTAATTTAAGTAAAGACCACTAGTATTACATCCATCTAATTTCTCATGGGATTGACCACTTCATGTGAATTACTATAACTAATTTGTGTGCTTGCAAATTTAACTTAAAATCACAACAAAGTTTTGGTGCTATTGTTTGGAAATCGCAATGTTTTGTGTAATGAACCATACCTTAGATTATTTTCCTCTTATATAGGTCTAAGGTCCATTAGTTTAGTTTTTTGCATATGTTTTCTATTTTTCTCATATTGACCAATTTGTTTGATTTATGTGTGAGGGAAATTGCAAAGGAGCTGCTATGATCCTTGTGGACCATAGCTTCATTAACATAGATTAGGTTTTCATTGCTTTCTTAGATTAAGATTTGAGTGAAATTGTAGTGAGGCCATTGTAAATTTGATGTCAATTTTATTTAATTTTTAAATCTGTTGTGATAATATAGGGCAAATGTGGGGCATGGTGGTCCACACTTAATCATCATCGGACCCCTCACTATGAGCAATCCTCACCCAATTTTTAATTTTTAGGATAAAGTGCATTTAGTATAATTTTATGTTTGTCATGGTAGTATAATTCATATAGATTAGGGTCATGCATTGATAACTATTGTATAATACTTATGATTATTGCATCAGTTCAAGCACTTATTCAACAAAGATTAGCCAGAGCTCGGCTATAACCAAAGCATAGGTTGCATGGTTATAGTGTCCTATCTATTAAGGTGCTTGATCCTTTGTTAAGCAGCATATAGTTAAGCGTTAGTTTATTATTATTTTTGTATTGTATATTTATATTTTTATGGTGGAATCAAACTTTATGTTAGTAAGAGCCCCATAGGAACCCTTAAGGACTGGATTTCATCAATAGCTCCTTGGACCACCTAGGAATCAATCAAAATCCTTGTACATTATGATCCCAACCCATGAAAATTAATTTAAAATAAAGTGGAAAGAGACTTAGGGTATCAAGCTCATAGGACCCTTTCAAAAGGATGGGATCTATTTTCACTCCTATGGCTTCTGAGCACTATGCTTATAGTGGGTGCACACCTTCTATTGATGTTAGTTGAGGTCTAAGTGCCTCCTAACACAAGAATTGTATTAACCACTTTAGAGTAGAACCCAACTAGTAAGCAGTAGTTAGAGTTTTTAAAAGATAATTAAGATATTGCTCTATTAGTGAATATTAGGATTGGTTATGCATCATTGGGCTTGGGACTAACATTTAGGTTGCATCATATAGTTGGAGTTTAAAAAAAACATACAAAAAAAATCTCATTCATTGCATGTAATGATTTGGTTCGTTGTATATGAAGTTGAGAACAAAGGCTTATTAAGAAGGGGATAGATTTCATAAATTAGATACATCAAAGGATAGGACAGATATTATGGAAACATAATTGTTCAGGATGATAACTTCTAGGAAAGCTGCTCCACAACCTCAATGCAATAATCACTACGACTATTTTGAACCACAATATCTAACTCTTTCATGGCCATCAAGCTCCACATGCAATAAATACTATTATGAGCCAGTGGATGCAACCACTGCATTCATATACCCTAGCAATGACTACTATCTTAAGACAGACTATCAAAATGGATGGTCTAGGTATTATGGGCAACCATGGTCTTAGGATTAACAATATCAAGAAGAACCAAAATGGTCTCACCCTAATTCACTCTAATATTATTATCAAGAATATCAAGGTCAACAATCATAGATTCAACCTGATCAACCCTTTTTCTATATTCCAATGCCACAACAATACTAACCCTATGAGTCATTTCCTATACAACATGAAGAACCATTATTATAAGAGAATATGCAATGGCTTAGTGACTTAATAGATCAAAATTTTGCTGCACTTCAAAATGGGGCTGTGTTGATAAAAGAAATTAAGGAAGATAGTGAACAAACACTTGAAAGAATTTCAAAGGTGGGAATTATCAATTCTTGCTAAACCTCAAAGTTTTTCACCAAACTTGATGATTGATGATGATAATAGGATGAACATATCTTATGATTATTCTAAGCCACAAAGCCCACAATCATCCATAGAAATCTCCCTCTCATAATTGCTTGGGCCATTTCATGATTCTTGTAAAGACTATGATGAAGAGACTTCCATTGTTGAAGAGGATGAAACTATAGAAACATCCAATCCAGATTCTCTAGAATCGTGTCCTGTTTATTTTTATGAATTTGATGAAGATACATCTATTGAGAAGGTGAATAAGTTGTTGGATATTGTGCCTTTGATGGACACTTCTCAATGGCAAGTTCGAGTAGAAACCCCTACAAAGCTTGAAATACTAATTGAGCCTTACAATATAGAAGACATACTTGATAGGGACCTACTGACCTTATTTGAACAAAGATTAGATAGTGAGGTAAGCCCATTTGAATCCTTAACTGTGCCCACAGAATAAGAAGAAGAGTCAATTGATGTACTATGCCTCTAGTAATACAAGAACAACCTTTTTGAGAAGGCCAGAGTTAGCATATGCCCTTATTTGAAGACAATATAAGGGAAACAGAGGAAAAAGATAAACTGAATACAATGGTCATTATTCTCCTTAAAATTGGTCCCAAATGAGACAATTAATCCGAAGCAATTCATGGTGGGCCAAAATGTCATTATATTACCACCTCCTTAAAATACAAGGTGGAAGAAACATATTAAATTTTGTGAAATTTTGAGGATGGGGGATCATGAATGTGATTTCATTATAGTTTAAAATCATGATGGTCAATTGTGTTATAATGACATCATCACCAAAAATCTCTAGGTGGAGGCAATATATAGACTACCACAAGATGCTTAAGTTGCATAAGAAATCTTGACAGTTCATTGTTAGGGTTAGGATTAAGAAAAATTAGTCAAATTAGTTTGGTCCAGGTTTAGATGGTTGGATCAGGTCATATCTGGCTAAAAATGTTAAACTTAGTGCTTATTGGGAGGCAACCCAAGGTTTTTTAGAAAGTCTCATTAGTCTACAATACCCATCTATCATTTAAGTTTCCTATACTTCAAAACATTGAGAAAAATATTTAGTTCAAGTTGGAGGGTGTAGAGGTACATAGAGATTTCAAATAAATTTTCTTTTTTTTTTTTGGGTTTTAGTTTTAAAAAAAAAAACATTTTTGAGGTAGAGTTCCCTTATTGTGATGAGAAATGGATTTTCATAAACTTAGTAATTCTGCTATTTTCACCTCTTAATGGAAGTTCCTATGGTTAGTTTTGCATATTATTCATGCATTAAAGCATTTTATGATGGTTAATTCTAGAAAAACAATAATACACAGCACATAGTGAAGACTAATAGATAGGTATGACGTAGAGACCCTAAAGAAAATTAGTGGAGACCTAACCTAGTGAGGTTTTAAGACTATCGTCTTTTCAGAGAATTATAAATAATTTCACAGTTTCTCGAGTGTATAAATTTTAGTGTCATCTTGTTATCCTTGTTTTGGTTAACTACTAAGAATGAATAGGAGCAATAGCTTTTTTTTTAGAAAATTTATTGAATATGATAGGTTTAAGAAACCTAGGGGATGATATAGGCCATTTTTGTTCAGCCTAGGGACACAAAACCTACCCAATATAGTACACCACTAGTTAGCCCCTTAAGCCTATTATTAATCCATTTTTCTTTCTTAACTCTATTTACCTTAACCTAGAAAAGAAGTAAGAAATAAACATCCATTATCCATTTTCAAAACGAGTAGAGTTAGTTCAAAAAGGATAAAAAATTAAAGAGGTGAAAAAAACTAGAAATCTATTTCTCAAAGAAGTCAATAGAAAAGAAAAGTGCACAGACTTTTATATCAAAAATAGAGGAGAAAAATTGAATGGAAAAGATAAGAAGACAAAAGATATTCACTTTAATATAGTTAAGGATCAATTGTCCAACAATCAAAAGAAGACCACTACTCAATTTTGAACCTTTGAAACCATTATAACTTTCTTTCCTAAACCTATCCCAAGCCTACATTTTATCCTATTTAAAGGCTTGTGGATCTTAGGTGGAACATAGCCTTAAAGTGGATATAAAAAGAATAAATTAAAGTAAACTACCCCTACTATTCTTGGTGACAGCGTTCACTCTTATGGATCACTTTTCATTGTCTTGTCAACATTTAAAAAGTTATGTGGACCATTAGCTTATTGGATCCAGTTGCACAATGAGAGGAATATGTTTAATCCTTTTATGAGAGCTTTAGTTTTTTAGAGTATACCTATAAGGATTTTAGGTCAAAACATATTTCCAATGCATTTAAACATATCTAATTAGAAGTCATGACTATGTGAGTGTACACACACATGCACCCCAAGAAGTAACTAGAATAAGATGTCTTTAGTATGTGTATAATTTGTAGAATATTCAATCACCTCCATTAAGTTGTAAAAAACTAGTAGAGTGCTAATGAATAAGGAGTCTCTGAGATAAAATGGGGGACTCAACCTTAAGAAATTTTGTGGGTATATTCTCTGCAATCCCGTATGAGGCCAAATTCATCCACTAGGAGTAAGCTAGGGTTCAAGGGCTTGTTGCATGTTCTAAATGCAATCGCGAGTACCTTTGAAAGTGGCACTTTGTATCAGTTTTTGAAAAATAAATTTTTTATGTTTTTCTTGAGTAGAACACTACTTGGGGAGGTTTCATAAGTGTTCAATTTCACATAGAAACCACCAAATTAGTTACCATGTGTTAAAACTTATAGGGGTAAATTTGGATTTTTAAACAAAATTTGTAACACATGCATTTTTTACCTAGTGAATTAAATTTTTGATATTTTATTAGTTTAGAAGCTAATATAAGGTAAGTATGTGATAAATCATTTATAATATTTAATTAGAGTTTCTAAATTTTTGTAGAAAGTGAGATGATGATCCAACAGTCGAGATCTATCAGGATAAAAATGGAAGATCAAGATAAAAAAAGATCAAGTCAAAACATAAAAGTCATCAATCCAACATGAGATCAAGGATGAAGATTAATTTTAGGACAAGCAACATATGAAAGTAGAGGAGCTAAAGGTGACCAAAGTGGGCCCGTACAGAAGCCATGCAAAGTCCACCACCTTTGCATGGGTTTCACTTAAGCCACTAAGCCACATTCAAGCCATGAATAAGAGGACAAGCTATGGAGCTAAGCCAGCCACCAAAGCCCAAGATTTGAGCCATCAAACTAAGCTAAGAAAGCCATATAAGCTAGTCAATGGGGCTTCCAAAGTCTGCCATCAAAGCCACATACGCCATGCTAAATGGAAGGCCATGATAGGAGGAGAATTTAAAGAATTTTCCTAGGGATTTATGGAGATATTTTGAAGAGAATTAAGAGAAAATTATCTATTATAAGGTAGCATGTGGACCAATAGATGCTTCAATTTTTATATTTTTCCATTTTTTCCAACTTTTTCCTTCATTTCCACCTCACCACTGAGATGCACTACGAATTTGTGACATCCCGGGTTTCATATGATGCAAATTTCATAAAAAGGCGAGATCTCTTGCTTTAGAAATATGAAATGCATGAAAATATTTTGTTTTGGAAAGCAATCTTTCGTATAAAACCTCAAGTGTCAAAACACATTTTCAAATCATATAGCCATGGCATAGTTTTAAATCAACTCTATTCCCAAGAAAGTGTTAGTCACAGCCCCAGCTACAAAGAGTAACTACAATCAAGTAACATTCACTAAAAGATAAGGTAGGGATTTACTTACTTATACTTAATTTGGATGTTCTCTGTCATGGGTGTATCCTGTCCTTAAGTGTTTACTTGTATCTGAAAAATATTAAGGATTGGGTGAGTATACTCTATACTCAGTAGGAGTCTATCACTACTAGTTTTACAACGCATGCCATGTTTTAAACCATATGTTCTTTTAAACCATGTGCATGTTTGGACACTCATGTTCAATATCGATATTAAAAGCCATTGTCAAAATAGAATACTGATGACTTAAAGAATCGCATAATCCAAGTCAAAAGTAAGATAGATATCATAAACATATATTATGATATGCATAAGATGCTCAACTGAATCCAACTCATGGATCTATGGTCGACCATACTTATGTCATGCCATATGCATGCAAGTAAATCGTCAAAAACATAGGGCACACTATGCCTACGACCTCAGCACCGTGTGGTCCCCGGGTACCTAGGGACTCGGTCATAGCCTCCACGAGGCATATGACACTTCGACGGGTGCTGTGACACCTCCAGTGGTAGTCCTCGTTTACCACAGCAATTGAAGTGAGGACAAGCCTTTTTGGCATGGTACCCTTTCCACGTATAGTGGTAGAGGCTAGGAGGCCACCCCGAACCTCTCGGCATAGTGCCCACGAGCTTACTAGCCCAAATCATATACTATCAAGCAGGCAAGAACCTTTTTTTCAAAACATGCCTATGCATGTATCATGCAAACAAGAATCCTTTTTCAAAACATGTCTATGCATGTAACACATGTCGTGGCAATATATGTGCAATGTATTTTTCATATGCATGCTAAGTTCATTTATGAAATCAATTCATGCTAAACAGGCCATGTGCATAAGGATGTAACATAAGTTTATATGATATACGTATAAAGATAGGACATGTAACTTAAAAGCTTAAAACATGCATTAGAAAAGCAACCATGATTCAAAACATGCATTCTCAAAGCATCATGGGTTCTTTTTAAAAGTCAAGTAGCAATAGGACACCTACCTGGTTTGATCACACTAGTCCCCTTGTCCTCGTACGTTCCTGGACATGGTTTAGGGGAAAAAGGTTAGCTTGGCCTATTTCTATAGGTTCTAGAATAGTTTACCTCACTACTTAGGCATTAAGGGTTCATTCTCATGCCTAAGGGCCTCCTAAGGTCCCTAACTGGGCCTTGGTATAGTCAAGTATGCAAAGTTTTAGTGGCCCCGCGCCACTATCATGGTTTAAGGGTCATTCTAGCCTTAGATAGGGACTTGATCAAGTATTTTATGATTTGGGTGTGTCCATGCCATTGATACAGAAACAATGCCTCTTGCGGTGCCTCAATCGGAGTCCTAGAACTCAAGTTATGGGTATTTTAGTGTTAAGAATACATAGAAGGCCCAAAAGGGGCCTTGCGTCACTGCTCCGAGGACGCACTTGAGTCCCGGTCGAGCGGCGACCGGCCCGCACGTGCGGTCGTATGCTCCCAGGCATCATCGGGCTGCGCATTCCGCTTACGTAGAATGCGCGACATCACCATTACAGGACCACACGAGGCGAGGTTGTGAGCATAGTGGTTCCTATGTTTTGAGGATTTACTTGCATTGCATATGGCATGACATGAGGTTGGTCGACCATACCATATATCCATGAGTTGGATCCAGTTGAGCATTTTATGCATATCATTATGTTATGATATATATATATGATACTTTCGACTTGGATTATGTGATTCTTTAAGGCATCAATATTCCAATTCGACAATGGTTTTTTAATATCAATATTGAACAGGAGTGTTCAAACATGCACATGTTTTGAAAGAGCATATGATTTTAAACATAGCATGCATTGTAAAACTAGTAGTGATGGACTCCTACTGAGTATAGTATATACTCACCCAATCCTTAACATTTTTCAGACACAAAGTAAATACTTAAGGACAAGATATACGGTGACAGACCAGTGGTAGAGAACGTCCAAGCTAAGCACAAGTGAGTAAACCCCTACCTTATCTTTCAGTGTTACGTGATTGTAGTTACTCTCTGTAACTGAGGCTGTGACTAACACTTTCTTGGGAATAATGTTGATTTAAAACTATGCCATGGCTATATAATTTGAAAATGTGTTTTGACACTCGGGGTTTTATACAAAGGATTACTTTACAAAAAAAAGAAGAATTTCATGCATTTTATATTTCTAAAACAAGAGATCTCACCTTTTTATCAAATTTGAATCATATAAAACCCGGGTCGTCACTATTGGTATCAGAGCGCAGTTTAACGTTACTCACAGCCCAGTTATGAGGAGAATAACTTATAATCAAGTTTCATCCATGAAAGAGTAAGGGGTAATAGGATAACACATACTAAGGTCTTGTGAATTACCTTGTGATTTACAGATGCCTAGAAAGAAAGGAAGCAATGTTCCAAGACCTGAAGCCACACTAGTGGACTCCACTGGGTCGGGCAATGGGATGGTTGAATTATTCCAACAATTTCTACAACATATGGGACAATACATGAGTAGTCAAAGCCAAACCCCTACCACCCGAGATCCTTCCCCTGATAAAGTAATAGATAGGACTGAGTTTCAGTTAGAAAGGTTTTAGAAATTAGCTCCCTCATTCACAGGAGAAGATGAAGCATCTACAGCTGAAAAATGGTTAATTGATATTGAAAAGATATTTGAAGCCATGAACATAGCTAAAGAAAGAAAGGTACCCATGGCCACATTTGTGTTTAGATGAGAAGCTACCTTTTGGTGGGAAACAGCGGAAAGGACTTATTTTGACCAGAAAGAAAAGGAATTTATGGACTTAGAATAAGGGAACATGACTGTCCAACAGTATGAAAATAGATTAATTAGCCTCCGAAGATTTGCACCACGTGCTTGTGCTGATGAGGAAGATGCAGTAGAAAGATTTGTAGATAGGCTCAACCCAAGACTCAGGAACAGAGTTCTAAGTTTCCAACCTTCCACCGTAGCCAAGGCAGTAGAGATGGCCTCCCTATACGAAAAAGATTATCAAAGGAATCAGGCGATGAAGGAAACTAAGAACATCAACACCATGAGAAATAAAGGAAAGAGACCATTTCAGTCATCTAGACGCAGGCCACCTTTCAAGAAGCCATTTGAAAACAAAGGAAAAAGGCCAGATTGGAAGACATGCCCTAGGTGTAACAGGAATCATTCAGGCAAACCATGTCCCACTTTCAACATCACTTGCTATAGTTGTGGAGAATTAGGACATTTTGCTAGTAATTGTCCTAAAAGGAAAGTTGAAGAGCGTAAAGAAGATCAGGTTCCAAGGAGCCAAGGATGTGTCTTTGCCCTCACTTCCAGTCAAGCCCAGGCTTCAAATGCAGTAGTTGAAGGTATTCTTTCTATCTACAATACACCTGCTAAAGTTCTATTTGATACAGGCTCCACTCATTCTTTCATATCCCGGGAGTTTGCATCAACCTTAGACATTATACCACAGGACCTGGACTTCACTCTAGAAGTCATGACTCCTGTAGGCCAGGCACTTCCCAGCTATTCGTATCTCCAGGATGTTCCCATTTTGATCAAAGATCATTTGCTACTTGCCAACCTTATTCACTTAGATATGAATGACTTCGATGTCATCCTAGGTATGGACTAGCTAGCCTTTCATCAAGCCTTTGTTGATTGCTGCCAGAAACGTGTCACTTTTACCCTACCTAATGGATACACTTTCACCCTCCAAGGAAGAAAGGATTATTCTGGAGCATGTGTTATTTCTGCCATGAAAGCAGTTAAGCACATTGCTCAGGGATGCCCCTTCTTCTTAGCCAAAATTGAGTCTGTCGAGAGTCCCCAACCAAAGCTAGAGGATGTCGAGGTAGTCCAAGAATTTCCTAATGTATTCCCTGAGGACTTACTACGTCTACCCCCACCAAGAGAAATTGATTTTATCATTGACCTTGTACCTGGTACTTCCCCCATTTCCAAAGCTCCTAACCGAATGGCTCCTGCAGAACTAAAAGAACTGAAGACCCAGTTACAGGAACTACTTGACAAAGGGTTCACACGACCTAGCGTATCTCCGTGGGGAGCTCCAGTCCTTTTTGTTAAGAAAAAGGATGGCTCCATGAGATTGTGCGTAGACTATCGGATGCTAAATTTGACAATAAGTACCCTCTTCCCCGAATTGATGATCTTTTCGATCAACTTCAGTCAGCCAGAGTCTTCTCTAAGATTGATCTATGATCCGGATACCATCAACTTCAAGTTAGAGAAGAAGATATTCCCATGATAGCCTTTAGGACTCGATACGACCATTATGAATTCAGAGTGATGTCCTTTGGTTTAACTAATGCTCTAGCCGCGTTTATGGACCTCATGAATAGGGTGTTCAAGGAGTACTTAGATAAATTCATCATAGTGTTTGTTGATGATATCTTAATATATTTAGAAACTCCTAAAGACCATAAGGAACATCTAAGGATAACATTAAGCACCCTACGAGCACACAAGTTATATGCAAAATTCAGTAAGTGTGAGTTTTGGCTGGAAAGGGTTAATTTCTTAGGACACATTATTTCTCAAGATGGCATAGCAGTCGACCCCACTAAGGTTGAATCAGTACAGAAATGGGAAAGACCTAAGATAGTCACAGAAATAAGAAGCTTCTTAGGACTTGCCGGATATTACAGGAGATTCATCGAGGGTTTTTCACAAATTGCTTTACCTCTAACTAAGCTGACCAAGAAAGACACAAGATTTGAATGGATTGATAAATGTGAGGAAAGCTTCTAGGAACTAAAGAGAAGGTTAACTACAGCACCTGTCCTTACCTTACCTTTAGGAAGTGGCGGATTTGAGTTATACAGCGATGCCTCGCAACAAGGACTAGGCTGCATACTTATGCAACATGGGAAGGTAATTTGCTTATGCTTCTTAGCAACTCAAGAAGCATGAAGTCAATTACCCGACCCATGACCTAGAATTAGCGGCCATAGTCTTTGCCTTGCGAATCTAGAGACATTATTTATATGGGGAAAAGTTTGAAGTTTTTACAGATCATAAGAGTCTCAAATATATCTTTTCCCAACAAGACTTAAACATGCGACAAAGAAGATGGATGGAATACTTAAAAGACTATGACTTCTCCATTCATTATCACCCTGGAAAAGCTAATGTGGTAGCTGATGCATTAAGTCGAAAAACCCAAGGGATGTGTATAAGTTTATTGAGTAAGAGATGGAAGCTATTACAAGAAGTAATAACGTGGAAACCGGACATAAGTAAGCACAAGATCGTTATGGCAGGTCTAACAATAAAGTCGGCTGTTAATGAAAAGGTTATGCAAGAACAAAAAGGAGATCCGGATATATAAGCTTTCATTGGAAAACTAGGGTTTACTAAAGGGGAAGATGGTAGCGTCTACATGCAAGGAAGATTAGTGGTACCGACTAATGAAGAGTTAAGACAAGAAATCTTAAAAGAGACTCATCAGTCTCAGTATACTATACACCCGGGAGGAACTAAGATGTATCAAGATTTAAAGAGACAATATTGGTGGGATGGTATGAAAAGAGACATTGGGGAATTTGTGGCAAAGTGTCTAACATGTCAAACAAGTAAAGGCCGAACATCAAAGACTCGCGGGATTGTTACAACCCCTTGAGTTACCCAAATGGAAATGGGACCATATTACCATGGACTTCATCGTAGGGTTACCCAAGACCTCAAAGGGTCATGACATGATCTGGGTAATTGTTGATAGATTGACTAAGACAGCCCATTTCCTTCCTATACACCATACCCAATCCACTGACAGCCTATCTCAGCTATACATCAAAGAGATAGTGAGTTTACATGGCATACCCCTTAGTATCACCTCAGATAGGGATAGTCGCTTCACTTCACAACTATGGAAGTCCATCCAAAAATCCTTAGGATCTTCCTTGAACTATAGCACAGTCTTCCATCCACAGACCGATGGACAGTCAGAGCACACAATCAAGATAGTCGAAGATATGTTGCGAACTTGTGCCCTCGATTGGAAGCAGAGCTGGGATGAAAAACCTACCACTAGTAGAGTTCGCGTACAACAACAACTTTCAGTCGAGCATTGGCATGGCTTCGTACAAGGCGCTCTCCGGGAGACCCTGTCGATCACCCACCAGTTGGAGTGAAGTTGGAGAGTCCAGGGTGCTCCAGTCTGAGCTGGTGGAGCAATGCGCTGAGAAGGTCAAATTCATAAGGAGACGCCTCCTCACAGCTCAAAGCCAGCAAAAGAGCTATGCTGATCAAGGGAGGAGACCATTAGAATTCGACATAGGAGAGCACGTTTTCCTAAAGGTATCTCCCACTAAAGGAGTTATGCGGTTTGGTATCAAAGGCAAGCTTAGTCCGCGTTACATAGGACCTTTCAAAATCATGGAGAAAGTGGGAAAAGTGGCCTATAGGATCGCACTACCCCCTCAACTACCTGAAGTGCATAACGTATGCCATATATCTATGATAAGGAGGTACGTGCTTGACCCTACTCATGTCATCAACTAGGTACCCATAGAGTTGACGGAGGATCTCAAGCTAGAGACGAGACCAGTTGAGATTCAAGATCATAAGAGTAAGAAGCTACAGAACAAGGACATACAGTTAGTCAAAGTTTTGTGGAGAAATGCGCACATGGAAGAAGAGACTTGGGAACCGGAGTCAGAAATGCGAGAGAAGTACCCCGAGATCTTTTGACTGTATATAGTGTAGAATTTTGAGGGAAAAATTCCCCTAAGGGGGTAAGAATGTAATGACTCCAATTTTGTAACATTGAAATCCCAAGTTAGCAATGAAAGTTCTCTTTTTGGAGAAAAGGGTATTTTGGTCATTTCACTATTCACCCTGACTAGACTCAGAAATTTGGTCCTAATAATTGTACCATTAACTGTGTCTCAGAAAAGAGAATCCAACAAGACCAAAATCACCCAAAACGGAGTTAAAATGAGCAAGTTATGGCCCTTTGAAATTCAGGGGCAAAAATGTAATTTACATTAAAAACGGATTTAGCCTGAGAAACACAGGGGCCTGTTTTGATACGGGCACCCCTCTTCTTCAACCTTGTGGAGGGTTCTAGAATGATGGTGTTTAGGGGAGAAACCACCGCCATTCTGGAGGTTTCTCTGCCGCCATTCAATGGCGGTAAGAACCCCCTCCAGAACCCTCTTCTAGCTCTATAAATAGAGCTCTTGAGTGCCTCTAATGGCAGCCCAAAAGCTTGGGAAAAACCCATAGTGGAGAAGCAAACAAGAGGAGAAAACATGGGGAAAACCTGGCCACGAACTAGGTATGCCCAAAACCCCTCCAAACCCGTCTCCCCCTTAGTCTTAAGCTAAGTTTCCCCAAGTTTTTGCATGAAAAATCATCCAAAATGGGGCTCTAATAAGCCACAATGGACCCAGGGACGGTCCTTGGGGTGCACTGGTTTGACCCTGTCAAACCAGGGCATCCCTAGGATGCCCAGGTCCCCATCAAACCAAAACGCGCCTTGTGCGTTGAGAAAACCCGATGGGTGCGTCCGGGGATGCGCCCGCAAATGGGAACAACTGGTTGAAACCCAGTGTATCTACAAACGCAGCGTCCCGGGCTTCCACCTCGTTTGTAACTCCCAGGCTTTTTCATGCATTTTTAAATGCAATATCTAATTCCTAAGGCAGGATGCATCCCTATTTGAAAACCATTTTATAAAAACCATGCAATGCAGCGGAAAAATCTTTAGTTTTAAACTCATTTTGAAAACCCGGAGTGTCATTTGCTTTCACAACCACCAAAGTAGTTTTTTAAAAACTTTAGAAATCATAAATATTTTGCCCCAGGTCTATCCAGTCACAACACACAGTCCAACTATAAATAAATACAAATACATGTCCAAAGGGTAGAGAGTTTACTCACATGTATAGTTGTCTCCTTTGTTTATTCACTTGCTCGTAGCACTAACATAGGCGTCCTCTACCCATGAATGGAACTATCCTGAAAAATGTTAAGGATAGGGTGAGTATATACTATACTCAGTAGAAGTCTATCATTACTAGTTTTGCAATGCATGCTATGTTTAAAAATCGTATGCTCTTTAAAACATGTCCATGTTCGAACAACCATGTTCAACATCGATATTAAAAACCACTGTCAAATCGGAATACTGACGACTTAAAGAAATATCATAATCCAAGTCAAAAGTATCATATATCATAAACATAATGATATGCATCAGATGCTCAACTGAATCCAACTCATGGATATCTGGTATGGTCAACCAACCTCATGTCATGCCATATGCAATGCAAATAAATCCTCAAACCATAGGGTCCAACTATGCCCACGACATCGCCGCCGTGTGGTCCCTGGGTACCTGAGGACACTCGGTCATAGCCTCAACGGGGCATAAGACACGTCGACCCAGTGCTGTGACATCAGTGGTAGCCCCCTGTACCACATGCAGTCAACGTAGGGACGTTGCCCTTTTTGGGCCTGATACCCATCCACCTAATAGTGGTAGAGGCTGGAGGTCAACCCAAACCTCTCGGCATAACGCCCACTAGCTTATCAGCCCAAATCATATCAGATCAAACAAGCGAAAACCTCTTTTTCAAAACTTGTCCTCTTTGGGTCCCTCACAACTGCCTGGCCCTCACAACTGCCTACCCAGCGTCTTTTGGGCACTCCAGCATCTTTTGGTAACCCTCAAGGACATGCAATCTTTCAAAAACTCAATGCTCACAAATCATACAATGTATGCAATTGTTTGCAAAATATATCTATGCATAATGTATATGCAATTATTTGTAAAACATATGTATGCCAAAACATATCTATGCATAAAGCATTTTTCATATTTATGCTGAATTAATTCATGCTAAACAAGTTATATAATTTATACTTAAAACATGCATAAAACAATCATGGCTATTTTAAAAAGTTTAGTAGCGATAGAGCACCTACCTCGAAGTCTCCCAGAGTTGTGTCCTTTATCACTTGAACCTGTCCCCGAGTCTCATTTATAAACTCTTGGGTATGAATGGATGCAAGGAGTCCTTATTAATTTCATTCTATATAGACATTAGTTCACTAGATCTGCCTATTGGGTCCATGGTCCTTGCCTAATTCATTCGTCATGCTAGATCCTATGGTGTGGATCTACTTTCCCATAGTTAAACTTTGTAATTTATCCTCTAATCCTAACTTTAAAGTCTCATTAGGCCCGCGTGCGCCAGTTCCCAGGACACCCGTGTATCTTGGTTGAACTACGACCGCCTTACGTGCGTGCGCACCCAAAGGCCGTGCTAGGGACCTCGTTTCGCACGCGCACAAGCATGCTCAAGTGACGCACATCATCGCATGGACGCACCTTGTAGCATGGCGCATCTCAGCTCCCAGGGCACCCCGTGCACCCTGGGACAGTGTATGCACTCGCACATGCATGCCCAAGTAGCGCGCTTCAGCACGCGTCCCAGTCAACGTCTTGCAAATGCATCTTCGACGCAGGCGGGCCGCGTCTTGGTGCCCAGGATACCCCGCGCATCTTGGATGAGTTAAAAGCCTGTTGCACGCTTGCGTACGCGCGATGCTGGCCCCCAGGGGACGTGTCACTAGTGTGCGTCACAGGGTGCGCCCTGTGACAACTGGTTTTGGACGAGTTTCAGAGGATGGGTGCGCCCTGTCACAGGGTGCGCGAGGCCACTAAACCTTTGTAAAACTGACTATACCAAGGCCCAATTAGGGACCTTAGGAGACCCTTAGGCATGGGAATGAACCCTGAATGCCTAAGTAGTGTGGTAAACTATTCTAAAACTTATAGAAATAGGCCAAGCTAACCTTGTTTCCCTAAACCATGTTCAGGAGCATACGAGGACAAGGGGATTAGCGCGATCTAGCCAGGTAGGTTCTTTATCGCTACTAGACTTTTTAAAAGAACCCATGATTGTCTTGAGAATGCATGTTTTAAGTTTAAGTTATATGACTTGTTTAGCATGACTTAATTTTATAAACAAATTCAACATGCATATGACAAATACATTATGCATAAGAATGTTTTGCAAACAATTGCATATATTGTATGATTTGTGAGCATTGAGTTTTTGAAAAATTGCATGTCCTTGAGGGTTACCAAAAGATGCTGGAGTGCCCAAAAGACGCTGGGTAGGCAATTGTGAGGGCCAGGCAGTTGTGAGGGACCCAAAGAGGACATGTTTTTGAAAAAGAGGTTTTTGCTTGTTTGATCGTATATGATTTGAGCTAGTAAGCTCGTGGGCGCTATACCGAGAGGTCTGGGTTAGCCTCCCAGCCTCTACCACTATTAGGTGGAATGGGTACCCCGCCCAAAAAGGGCATGTCCCTACGTCAATTGCATGTGGTACAGGGGGCTACCACTGATGTCACGGCACTGGGTTGATGTGCATATGCCCTATGGAGGCAATGACCGAGTGTCCCTAGGTACCCGAGGACCACACGGCAGCGAGGTCGTGGGCATAGTGGGCCCTATGTTTTGAGGATTTACTTGCATTGCATATGGCATGACATGAGGTTGGTCGACCATACCATATATCCATGAGTTGGATCCAATTGAGCATCTTATGCATATCATTATGTTATGATATATATATATGATACTTTTGACTTGGATTATGTGATTCTTTAAGTCGTCAGTATTCCAATTCGACAATGGTTTTTTAATATCAATATTGAACAGGAGTGTTCAAACATGCACATGTTTTGAAAGAGCATATGATTTTAAACATAGCATGCATTGTAAAACTAGTAGTGATGGACTGCTACTGAGTATAGTATATACTCACCCAATCCTTAACATTTTTCAAACACAAAGTAAACACTTAAGGACAGGATATATGGCGACAGACCCGTGGTAGAGAACGTCCAAGCTAAGCACAAGTGAGTAAACCCCTACCTTATCTTTTAGTGTTACTTGATTGTAGTTACTCTCTGTAATTGAGGCTGTGACTAACACTTTCTTTGGAATAATGTTGATTTAAAACTATGCCATAGCTATATAATTTGAAAATGTGTTTTGACACTCGGGTTTTTATACGAAGGATTGCTTCACAAAAAGAAAATAGAATTTCATGCATTTCATATTTCTAAAACAAGAGATCTCGCCTTTTTATCAAATTTGAATCATATAAAACCCGGGTCGTCAGAGCTTCTTACCCTTACGATCCAGAATCTCAATTGGTCTCATCTCCATCTTGAGATCCTCCGTCAACTCCATAGGTACCTAGGTGATGACATGAGCAGGGTCAGGCACGTACCTCCTTAACATAGATATATGGAATACGTTATGCACTTCAAATAACTGAGGGGGTAGTGTGATCCTGTAGGGCACTTTTACTACTTTCTCCAAGATTTCAAAAGGTCCTATGTTACACGAACTAAGCTTGCCTTTGATATCGAACTGCATAACTCCTTTAGTGGGAGATATCTTCAGGAAAACGTGCTCTCCTATGTTGAACTATAATGGTCTCCTCCTTTGATCAGCATAGCTCTTTTGCCGGCTTTGAGCTGTGAGGAGGTGTTTCTTTATGAGTTTGACCTTCTCGGTGCATTGCTCCACCAGCTCAGACTGGAGCACCTTGGACTCTCCAACTTCACTCCAACTAGTGGGTGATCGACAGGGTCTCCCGTAGAGCGCCTTGTACGAAGCCATGCCAATTCGTGAAAAACCCTCGATGAATCTCCTGTAATATCCGGCAAGTGCTAAGAAGCTTCTTATTTCTGTGACTGTCTTAGGTCTTTCCCATTTTTGTACTGATTCAATCTTAGCAGGGTCTACTGCTATGCCATCTTGAGAAATAATGTGTCCTAAGAAATTAACCTTTTCCATCCAAAACTCACACTTATTGAATTTTGCATATAACTTGTGTGCTCGTAGGGTGCTTAATGTTGTCCTTAGATGTTCCTTATGGTCTTCAGGAGTTTCTAAATATATCAAGATATCATCCACAAACACTATGATGAATTTATCTAAGTACTACTTGAACACCCTATTCATGAGGTCCATAAACGCGGCTGGAGCATTAGTTAAACCAAAGGACATCACTCTGAATTCATAATGGTCGTATCGAGTCCTAAAGGTTGTCTTTATGATATCTTCTTCTCTAACTCTAAGTTGATGGTACCCAGATCGTAGATCAATCTTAGAGAAGACTATGGCCCACTGAAGTTGATCGAAAAGATCATCAATTTGGGGAAGGGGGTACTTATTCTTAATGGTGACCCTATTTAGTATCCGATAGTCTACGCACAATCTCATGGAGCCATCCTTTTTCTTAACAAAAAGGACTGGAGCTCCCCACGGAGATACGCTAGGCCATATGAACCCTTTGTCAAGTAGTTCCTATAATTAGGTCTTCAATTCTTTTAGTTCTGTAGGAGCCATTCGGTAAGGAGCTTTGGAAATGGGGGAAGTACCGGGTATAAGGTCAATGGTAAACTCAATTTCTCTTAGTGGGGGTAGACCTGGTAAGTCCTCAGGGAATACGTCAAGAAATTCTTGGACTACCTCGACATCCTCTAGCTTTGGTTGGGGACTCTCAACAGATTCAATCTTGGCCAAGAAGAAGGGACATCCCTGAGCAATGTGCTTAATTGCTTTCATGGCAGAAATAACACACACTCCAAAATAATCCTTTCTTCCTTGGAGGGTAAAAGTCTCTCCATTAGGTAGGGTAAAAGTGACACATTTCTGGCTACAATCAACAAAGGCTTGATGAAGGGCTAGCCAGTCCATACCTAGGATGGCATTGAAGTCATTCATATCCAAGTGAATAAGATTGGCATGTAGCAAATGATCTTTGACCAAAACGGGGACATCTTGGAGATAAGAATAGGGGGGAAGTACCTGGCCTACAGGAGTCATGACTTCTAGAGTGAAGTCCAAGTCCTGTGGTATAATGTCCAAGGTTGATGCAAATTCCCGGGATGTGAAAGAATGAGTGGAGCCTATATCGAATAGAACTTTAGCAAGTGTATCATAGATAGAAAGAATACCTTCAACTACTGCATTTGAAGCCTGGGTTTGACTGGAAGTGAGGGCAAAGACACGTCCTTGGCTCTTTGGAACCTGATCTTCTTTATGCTCTTCAACTTTCCTTTTAGGACAATTCCTAACAAGATGTCCTAATTCTCCATAAGTATAGCACGTGATGTTGAAAGTGGGACATGGTTTGCCTGAATGATTCCTATTACACCTAGGGCATGTCTTCCAGTCTGGTCTTCTTCCTTTGTTTTCAAACGGCTTCTTGAAAGGTGGCCTGGGTCCAGATGACTGAAATGGTCTCTTTCCTTTATTTCTCATGGTGTTGGCATTCTTAGTTTCCTTTATCGCTTGATTCCTTTGATAATCTTTTTTGTATAGGGAGGCCATCTCTATGGCTTTGGCTACGGTGGAAGTTTAGAAACCTAGAACTCTATTCCTGAGTCCTGCGTTGAGCCCATCTACAAATCTTTCCGCCACGTCTTCCTCATAAGCACAAGCATGTGGTGCAAATCTTCGGAGGCTGATGAATTTATTTTCATACTATTGGACAGTCATGTTTCCTTGTTCTAAGTCCATAAATTCTTTTTCCTTCTGTTTTCTTATGTGCTTAGGATAATATTTGCATTTAAAGACCTTTTGAAATTCATCCCATCCTATTATTTCTTGCTGGTCAAAATAAGTCCTTTCTTCTGTTTCCCACCAAAAGGTAGCCTCTCCCCTAAACAAAAACGTGGCCACTGGTACCTTTCTTTCTTTAGCTATGTTCATGGCTTTCAATATCAATTAACCATTTTTCAGTTGTAGATGCTTCATCTTCTGCTGTGAATGAGGGAGCTAATTTCTAAAACCTTTCTAACTGAACCTCAGTCCTATTTATTGCTTTGTCAAGGGAAGGATCTCATGTGGTAGGGGTTTGGGTTCGTTGATTACTCATGTATTATTCCATATGCTGTAGGAATCGTTGGAATAATTCAGCCATCCCATTGCCTGATCTAGTGGAGTCCACTGGTGGGGCTCCAGGTCTTGGAGCATCGCTTACTTTCTTTCTAGGCATCTGTAAATCACAAGGTATTTCACAAGACCTTAGTATGTGTTATCATATTACCCCCTAATCTTTCATGGATGAAACTTGATTATAAGTTATTCTCCTCATAACTAGGTTGTGAGTAACGTCAAACCGGGCTTTGATACCAACTGTGACGAGCTGGGTTTTATATGATGCAATTTCATAAAAAGGCGAGCTCTTGCTTTAGAAATATGAAATCCATGAAAATCTTTTTGTTTTGGAAAGCAATCTTTCGTATAAAACCCCGAGTGTCAAAACACATTTTCAAATCATATAGCCATGGCATAGTTTTCAATCAACTCTATTCCTAAGAAAGTGTTAGTCACAGCCCCAGCTATAGAGAGTAACTACAATCAAGTAACATTCACTGAAAGATAAGGTAGGGGTTCACTTACTTGTACTTAATTCGGATGTTCTCTATCACGGGTGTATCCTATCCTTAAGTGTTTACTTGTATCTGAAAAATATTAAGGATTGGGTGAGTATACACTATACTCAGTAGGAGTCTATCACTACTAGTTTTACAATGCATGCTATGTTTTAAACCATATGTTCTTTTAAACCATGTGCATGTTTGGACACTCATGTTTAATATCGATATTAAAAGCCATTGTCAAAATAGAATACTGACGACTTAAAGAATCGTATAATCCATGTCAAAAGTAACATAGATATCATAAACATAAATTATGATATGCATAAGATGCTCAACTAAATCCAACTCATGGATCTATGGTCGACCATACTCATGTCATGCCATATGCATGCAAGTAAATCCTCAAAAACATAGGGCACACTATGCCCATGACCTCAGCGCCGTGTGGTCCCCAGGTACCTAGGGACTCTCGGTCATAGCCTCCACGGGGCATATGACACTTCGACGAGTGCCTTGACACCTCCAGTGGTAGTCCTCGTTTACCACAACAATTGAAGTGAGGACAAGCCTTTTTGGCGTGGTACCCTTTTCACGTATAGTGGTAGAGGCTGGGAGGCCACCCCGAACCTCTCGGCATAGCGCCCACAACCTTACTAGCCCAAATCATATACTATCAAGCAGGCAAGAACCTTTTTTTCAAAACATGCCTATGCATGTATCATGCAGACAAGAATCCTTTTTCAAAACATGTCTATGCATGTAATACATGTCTTGGCAATACATGCGCAATGTATTTTTCATATGCATGCTAAGTTCATTTATGAAATCAATTCATTCTAAACAGGTCATGTGCATAAGGATGTAACATAAGTTTATATAATATACGCGTAAAGAGAGGACATGTAACTTAAAAACATAAAACATGCATTAGAAAAGCAACCATGATTCAAAACATGCATTCTCAAAGCATCATGGGTTCCTTTTAAAAGTCTAGTAGCGATAGGATACCTACCTGGTTTGATCGCGCTAGTCCCCTTGTCCTCGTATGTTCCTAGACATGGTTTAAGAGAAAAAGGTTAGCTTGGCCTATTTCTATAGGTTCTAGAATAGTTTACCTCACTAGTTAGGCATTATGGGTTCATTCCCATGCCTAAGGGCCTCCTAAGGTCCCTAACTGGGCCTTGGTATAGTCAGGTTTGCAAAGGTTTAGTGGCCCCGCGCCACTATCATAGTTTAAGGGTCATGCCGGCCTTAGATAGGGGCTTGATTAGATATTTTATGGTTTGGGTGTTTCCATGCCGTCGATACAGACACAACGCCTCTCGCGGTGCCTCAATTGGAGTCCTAGAACTCAAGTTATGGGTATTTTAGTGTTAAGAATACATAGAAGGCCCAAAAGGGGCCCTACGTCACCACTCCCGGGACGCACTTGCGTCCTGGTCGAGCGGGGACCGGCCTGCACATGCGGTCGCACGCTCCCGGGCGTCATAACAAGTAAATATACTAATAACATTCAACCATAAATGAATTATAAATTTAAAGCATAAAAAAATACAACCCCCAAAATCCTCCAAAAATGTATTCTAATGAGAAAGTAGAGTTTCATTACACAAATAAGAATGGAGTACTTTGGACTTAATTAGTAAGGGCTATAGTTAGTAGGACAATATAAGGATTATCAAGTCCTTGGCCCAAATTAGGAAAAGAATAATAAACCCCATGAATGACATTATAAATATTCATGGACTTAATTAAAATCCATTAGAAAGAGTACTTAGGGTAAACATGCTTATAGGAACCTTATGAAAGGTTGAGCTATGGTCATTCTAGTGAATGATGAACATAGTGGTTAAGGGGGTTATCTAATAGAGCCTCGCTCTTTCCCTACCTTCTGTTGACCTTTGTGAGGTCTAAACGCCTCCTGACATGAGGATTGAAGTAACCACTTTGTGTTCACCCATTCAACTAGTAAGCCTTAGCCAATTGGAAATAAGAGGAGCAGTCTAGATTTAGGCTTGAATAAGCTACCTTCAACCAGCACATTAACTGGTTGAATAATAATAATAATAAGAGCATAAAAGGTTAGTAAATTACCTAACCCTAATAAAAACAGTAAGTAAGATAAGGATGATCAAACAAGATCCATTAGATCTTGGATGATCAAGAACAATAAGAATAAGAACGTTATATTGTACTTAGTATGCATGTTTATTAGTATACTTGTTATAGTTCATTAGATTAGATAATCCAAACCCTTGATCAAAGATGATTCAAGGAAGAAAACCAAGATCATCCTCCATAGGGATGATCCAATAACTGAACTTAGATCAAAGAAGAACTAGGACCTTGATCTTTATCAACATGTGTAGATTGTCAATCAATGGATCTATGAAAGATCAAGATCAAGGAGATGGACATACAAAGACTTAGAGATAGAAAAATACTTAGATATGAATGATCTAAAGATCATTCTAATCATCAGATCTAGTGATCAATAGGATTGTTCATAATTTATATATTGACAATATGTGTGGATGTACAGATTACATGCGTTAGTCAGGATCATGGAAGATTGGGGAAAAGAGATCAATCCTTAAAGGTAGGAGGATTTGATGAATGCATACATGATTGTACGCATGATCTTATGTTGACAAGAGTAATGATAATACTTGTATTAAATCTCTTAAAAACCTCATGATCCAACCAAACACATATAAGATGGTTAAGGACTAAACTATAAGTGAATAGGGAACTAGGAAATATTTCAGCCCTAAGTAAACAAACATATGGTCTGATATATATGAAATCTATTTTACATACAAGCTTGGAGGATTGTGAGTTTGTTTTAATAGGCATAAGCCTAGGGGAATGCTATTGCTAGAGGAGTTATGAGGGTTTGGCCACCCTCTCCTTGAAATTTGATGATATGATGATACCTTGCCCTATGAGAGGCTAAAAGTCAGGTGGTAGCAATTATGGGAAGGCCACCACTGTGAAAGTCTTGCCCCCCTCATACGGGCAGTGACATAATATTTTCCACCATGGTATCAGTGGTGAATAGGGCAGTTATCCTAGCTCGCTAGTACGGATCAGACTGTAGCATAGTAACCTTTCTGATTATTTTGCACTATGATGCATATGAGAATAGGCATAGTGAAATACCTTATGTTATAGCATAATGAAATGCTAGGTAATTGTATATTACCAATATTTCCCAAGGGAAATTCTCAGTATAAGATTAGCTGTAATACTAAATTCTCAAAATAAGGAGAATTGATCAGCTTAGTTGGGAATGATATTTGACTATTTTCACAAATTTAACTGGTTTACCCATGAAGGGTATGTATGTATATAGATATACATAACTTACAAAGTAAAGAGTATGTTTAAGGATAATGAGATTATGAAGTATTGGAATTACCTTGTCAATTATTATGTTTCTTGAATCCCCTACCAAGCATTGCTTGCTTAGATATTGTACTTGTTGCAATATCTCAAATACCGAGAAGGAGAGTTAGGAGCTGAAGATGATAGAAGACTTGAAGAGAATAATCTTCAAGGTATACCCTTGAAGATATGTATTTTTCTTTGTTGAGAGTTTTATTGTATGGTGAGCTTAAGTTTTGGATTATGTAATTTGGACAAGTATTGTACTAGATTTGGTTGTACTGTGAACCACTGGATGGATCCTGAAGTTTAATAAAAGTACATTCCTTCAATGGAATTTTATTTTGTACACAAATTGTACTTATGTTATGTATGAAGTGGTGACTTGGGTTTTCAAAACAAGTTTTAAAGAAAAGAATTTCCGCTGCTTTGTTTTGTGAAATTTTTTTTACACTCTTAAGGGCCCTGCCTTTCAAAATACTTTACAAATCATGTTTCAAAAACCTGGGTCGTCACAGTCTATAGTCTTATAGTATTAGGGTCATAACTAGATGTATGACAGTCTAGTAAATCAAAGATGATTTTAGTACGTTAAGACTCATGCTCTACCAATTCCACTTCTAATTCTTTATTGTCTAAAAGTCTTAACGAACATTAAGAAATATGATTGCTAGTTCCTTTTCTCCTTCTCCATGTGAATACAGCTGACATACCAGTTCTTGGTCAAAGATCTATTAATTGATGTTTCAAGGTGTACTACTCACAAGCTCACTATCTAAGCCTAGAGTTAAAGCAAACTAATTAAACCAAGTCTTTCCCAAGACTATAGTGGTCGTGAAGGGAGCTCATGATGGACCAAAATTGGAGAAAATATCAGAATAAGAAATATATTCTTCTTTTAATAGGCAAGCTAGGATTAAAGTAACCTACAACATTAATGTTGGTTTACAGAGCCAAGACCGACTTAGCGACAGGATTAACCCCAACAGGAATTAATTTCTCTAAGTGCATGAGACATTGATCATTAAATAGATTTACTTATGTGCTGAGTTGAAAATTCAAAAAAGTACCACTAATAACTTAGGCTTAAGAAAGGTAAGACACTTTTACTTTTCATAATCTTATATTTTCCTATAGCTTTTTATGGATCCAGGTAAAAGATGGTGACCTGTAGAAGACCTTAGAAGTTCTTTAATACCAAGTAGGGGGCTTTGGAACTCTCTAAACTAGGTTATACAAATAATCATGCTAGCTTTGAAGGAAAAATGAGGTGCTTTTGCATGATTTGTAGCATGACTTTGCATGAGTTTCAAATGGTGTTTTGTGCTACCTTATATGTGGCTTTCCATTTGTGTTTTGCACTGATCTTGACATGTGCTCCCATTGAGTCTTTTATGATGAATTAACAAATGTTGAATGTTGAAGTATATGTAGTTTTTATGCCATGTTAATATGTTTTAAGAGTTGGGAATTAGGATGAATCTAAATGTGCATTTTCAATTTCCAAGATGGCATGTTGCTATTATGGATGTTTTTACATGGGTAAATGAACTTGTTTTTCTTGGAACCATGATTTTTTTAAACTAGATGACTGAAATAATGAGTGAAAAACGTGTGAGAAATATGTTCATTTTCATGTCATATTGATTGAGTTTTATAGAGGTTTCATTGTTGGAAATTTTGAAGCATGTTTCCTATTTTCAATCCTATGATGTCTTTTGATTGGGGTCTGATTGGAATGTAATTTTTTAGTGAAAATTTACCTGAAAATGTGTTTATAAGTTCTGGTAACTATTATAAAATATCTCATATTCATAGGTCAAAAATCATGAGTTTTAGAGCAAAGTTTCCACATGTGTTCTGGTTCCCTATGGTATAGGTTTTGGAGCTTAGAAAATCTAGCGTTTTTTAGTGTCTTTGGATTCCAATTTTTTATGAATTAATTTTTAAATATGAAGTATTTGGGGTTTCTAATTCCAGTAGAAATTTGGAATGGAAAACAGGTTGTTAAGTATAAGTTTTCATCAAAATGTTTCTGTCCATTTTTTAGTTAAATTATGGACAATTTTACTCTTAGTTTTACACCTACTTTTCAAACGTGTTGTTGAGCTTTAGGTATAATTTTATAAAAAAAAAAATCAATATTTTCAATAAAATTATCTAAAAGGAAAGAATATTTGAAAAGGATATTTTGCAATCAGTGATTTTTAAAAAAGTTCAAGACTGCTAAATTTATAAGTTTCTACCCTAGAGTTTGAGGTGTAATATAATTACCAATGAGACTAATTTTGGTAGGTAGACTATAACTAGAATTTTTTTACTAGAATTATTTGTAAACCCTCAAAACATCTTAATTTGGAAATTTATCTTAAAGCCATGAAAAGTTGGGAGTTAGAGGTTTTGAATAGCTATGTGAATGGAATGTTTTAAATGTGATCTATATGAATACTATATGTGATTTATGAATCTCTTATGTGAAAGTATACTATGCTTGACATGTTATATGGCATGCTACTATCTTTATGATTGTGTGACTCATGATAGTTCATGAGTGAGTGTATGTATTGGATAGATTCATTTTGTTCATGAGAGTTCATGAGTGAGGTGTGCTTCATTTTCCTCATAATAGCTCATGTGTGTTGTGTGCTCCATGATGGCTTGTTTGGGAGTAATTAATCTATAGGTACCATGTTAGGGGCTTCAGGTGGCTCTAACCAATGAAAAGGATGTGCCCAAAGACCATAGACCTTTTGAAAGTACACGTCTTGGCAAACTACCCTTTGTTAGATCTGGCAACACCATGAGAGTTAGTATTTGATCATTTGTATCCATGGTCAATCATAATTGGGAGAAGAATTCCTCTAGATGCATAGTTACCTATCTATTTGTCAATTGACATGTAAGTGGACATGTAGGTTGTAATAACCCCAATTTTTGTAAATTGATTGAGAAAATCAATTTAGTTTGAATTTTCAGAAATTTTGGGCTGGAATATTAGATTATTGGAAATTCTATTTTCATAGAGATCAAAACATGCATTAAAACTTAGAAATTATTAATGTACTCAAAAAACCGATCAAAATGACACTAAGTACATTCAACTCCGAGTTAAAATGAAAAAAACCTAATTTTCTCCATTTTTATGAATAAAAGGGTAAAATGGTATTTTACGCATAAACCAGATCTAAGACTTTGATATTTAGAATGTACTTAGAAATAAGATTCCAACGCCACTAAGTATGCTCAATTCTGAGTTCAGGGGAATCAAGCAAATTTTTCTCCATAAAAGGGCAAAATGGTCTTTTCACACCTCTGTGGGGCCCACAAGTGAATCCAACGGCCAGAAAACATGTAATGAGTGGTCAAACAACTACCATTTAATAGTGGAGAAGGAGGTGGTAGTGGAGGATCCAATGTTAATTTAATATTCAAAAGAATTAAAATATAATTATTATAAGTAATTATGAAATTTTCAAAAACATCTATAAATACACCTCCAAAAATCCTCCAAAAATGTTCATTAAAATTCTCACAACATCATCTTGCTTACCTTGAAAAACTGGATCTAAATTCAGGAGACCTAAATTCAATTGGGCACTCTGTTCCAAATCAAATCTCACAAATCCCACCATTCATACGATCCTAGAATACCTTATCTACAAAACCCCCAAATCAATTTCAAGATCCAACAATGCAATCAACAAGAAATCACAAAATGAGCAGCTATTAGGCTATCTTATCATCTAAGGGATATTTATTTAAAATTGGGCTACAAATTTATGTTTTTCCCTAATCAGGTAGGTGGAAACAGTTCTTATACTTATCTCATGTTAGTTTATGTAATTTTTATTTTTTTGAAATTAGTTTTAGGTTAAAATTTATAAAATCAAGTAAGGACCAAAACCCTTCAATTTTGGATGATAGAGGGCTCATATGGAAAATCTAAGTTATCCAATCGATCCAAAAGAGTCCACAACTAAAACGGATTTTTCTCCATAAAAGGGCAATTTGATCTTTTCACACTCATGTGGGGCCCACATGGGGCCCACAAAGGGATCCAACATCTGGAAAACATGTAATCATTAGTCAAACCACTACCACCTGCTAGTGGAGAAGGAGGTGGTAGTTGGAATCTAATATACATTAAATAATAAAAAGGAGAAAACATAATTATTGTATGTTATTATGAAAACCACTCAAAACACCTATAAATAGACCTCAGAAAAATTCTCCAAAATCTTCATAAAATCATTCACAAGGTCCCCTAGTATGCTGCAAAATTTCAGATCCAGAAACCTGACCAAACTCCCCCAAGTTCTTCTTCTTTCTTCTCTTATTCTTTTTCACTCAAGGAGCATCCACAGACGCACCCGGCTCTCCAGACTTAGCGGAGACGTCTTGCGCGTCCCGGGATGCATCGTTCCCGTTGGAACTGGGTTTCTGCCTGGAAAGCCAATTTCAATTAGTCATCGCGTTGTACCTGTTGAAACCCCATCTTAACCGTTGGATGGAGTTGAACACGGGATATTTACCAAAGCCCTTTATGTGGAGGATGATCCACCTCCTGGATCGCCGGAAAATGGAAAATGGAATTCGACCCAGTAAGGGTTACCGTCTCCGGCATCTTCTTCAATGTATTCTGGACAATCGACTCGGTAAATGTGGATCTTGTACCATTGGCATCTTCATCATGAGGTGAGGTACTAAAGCCCATGGTAGCCCACCTTCTCCGGCAACGACAACGTAGAATTCTGTCTGTATATTTTCTGGCAAATCTAGGATTTTATCCGTATTATCTGGCAGATTTTCTCCCTCTCTAGTTATGACTACCCAGGTTTTCCCATGCATATTTAAATGCAAAAATCTAATTCCTAAGGCGGAATGCATCCCTATTTGAAAACCATTTTATAAAAATCATGCAATGCAGCAAAAAATCTTTAGTTTCAAACTCATTTTGAAAACCCCGAGTGTCATTTGCTTTCACAATAACCAAAGTAGTTTTTGGAAAACTTTAGAAATCATAAATGTCTTCCCAGGTCTATCCAGTCACAGTTCACAACCCAACTGTAAATAGATACAAATACATATCCAAAGGGCAGAGTGTTTACTTACATGTATAATTGTCTCCTTTTGATTTTTCTTGCTCGTAACACTAACACTTCCTGAGGCATTTTCTACTCGTGAATGGAGCTATCCTGAAAAATGTTAAGGATTGGGTGAGTATATACTATACTCAGTAGGAGTCTATCACTACTAGTTTTACAATGCATGCTATGTTTAAAATCATATGCTCTTTAAAACATGTGCGTGTTTGAACAATCATGTTCAATATCGATATTAAAAACTATTATCGAATTGGAATACTGACGACTTAAAGAATTGCATAATCCAAGTCAAAAGTATCATATATATATATATCATAAACATAATGATATGCATAAGATGCTCAACTGAATCCAACTCATGGATATCTGGTATGGCCGACCAACCTCATGTCATGCCACATGCAATGCAAGTAAATCCTCAAACCATAGGGCCCACTATGCCAACAACCTCACCATCGTGTGGTCCCCGGGTACCTAGGAACACTCGGTCATAGCCTCCATGGGGCATATGACACTTATTCGTCGTAAATGATGCAATTTATGCAATCGGGTTCAAAACATGCATGCAATGCATAAAATCTACTCATGCTAGTATCACATTCAAAGTCATAACCCTACCTAGAAGCCTGACAGCCTAGAAGCCTGCCAGCCTAGAAACCTGTCAGCTCTCTCTGGCCCGCCCTCATTGGCCAAGGCTACACTTATAATGCAATCTATGCATGTAGCACATGTCTTCGCAATATATGCAATCGTTGGCAAAACATATCTATGCATAATGTATTTGTCATATGCATGTTGAATTCATTTATAAAATTAAGTCATGCTAAACAAGTCATATAACTTATACTTAAAACATGCATTCAAAACAATCGTGGGCTCTTTTTAAAAGTCTAGTAGCGATAGAGCACCTACATCAAAACATCATGGTTCTTTTAAAAAGTCCAGTAGCGACAGAAAACCTACTTCAAAACATCATGGGTTCTTTTAAAAAGTCTAGCAACGATAGAGCACCTACATCAAAACCTCATGGGTTCTTTTAAAAAGTCTAGTAAGGATAGAGCACCTACATCATAACATCATGGTTCTTTTAAAAGTCTAGTAGCGATAGAAAACCTACTTCAAAACATCATGGGTTCTTTTAAAAAGTCTAGCAACGATAGAGCACCTACATCAAAACCTCATGGGTTCTTTTAAAAAGTCTAGTAAGGATAGAGCACCTACATCAAAACATCATGGTTCTTTTAAAAAGTCTAGTAGCGATAGAGCACCTAACTGGCTAAATCGCGCTAATCACCTTGTCCTCGTATGCTCCTGAACATAGTTTAGGGGAACAAGGTTAGCTTGGCCTATTTCTATAAGTTTTAGAATAGTTTACCACACTACTTAGGCATTAAGGGTTCATTCCCATGCCTAAGGGTCTCCTAAGGTCCCTAATTGGGCCTTGGTATAGTCAGTTTTACCAAGGTTTAGTAGCCCTGCACCACTATTATGGTTTAAGGGTCATGCCTAGCTTAGATAAGGCCTTGATCAGGTATTTTATAGTTTGAGTGTGTTCGCATCGTCGATACGGACACAACGCCTTTTGCGGCGCCTTAATCGGAGTTCGAGAACTCAAGTTATAGGCTTTTTAATATCACATGTACATAAAAGGCCCTTAAGAGGTGGAAGCTCGGGACGCTAACACCGGGCTTCCGCCCGTCGTTCTCAATTCCGGGCACGTCCAAGGACGCGCCCGTCGGGTTTTCTCAGTGCACAACATGTGTTTCGGTTTGACAGGGACCTGGGCGTCCTAGGGACACCCTGGTTCGACCCTATCGAACTAGTGCACCCCAGGCACCATCCGTGGGTCCCTTGTGGCTCTCTACACCCCCGTTTTGCATTATTTTTCATGCAAAAACTTGGGGAAACTTATCCTAGGACTAAGGGGGAGATAGGTTTGGAGGGGTTTTGGGCATACCTGGTTCGTGGCCGAGTTTTTCCCACGTTTTCTCCTCTTGTTTGCTTCTCCATGATGGGTTTTTCCTAAGTTTTTGGGCTGCCATTAGAGGTGCCCAAGAGCTCTATTTATCGAGCTAGAAGAGGGTTCTGGAGGGGGTTCTTACCGCCATTGAATGGCGGCGGAGAAACCTCCAAAATGGTAGTGGTTTCTCCCCTAAACACCACCGTTCTAGAACTGTCCAAGAGGTTGAAGAAGAGGGGTGCCCGTATCAAAACGGGCCCCTGTGTTTCTCAGGCTAAATCCATTTTTTAATATAAATTATACTTTTGCCCTTGAACTTCAAAGGGCCATAACTTGCTCATTTTAACTTTGTTTTTAGTGATTTTGGTCTTGTTGGATTCCTTTTTCTGAGACGCACCTAATGGTACTACCTCAGAAATAAATTTATGGGTCCAGTTAGGGTGAATAGTAAAATGACCAAAATACCCGTATCTCCAAAAAGTGAACTTTTCATTTCCTATAGAATGTCCAATTCATTTTTGTTAAATAGCATAAATTGGTTGGGGTATTACATTATTACCCCCTTAAAAGAATTTTGTCCTCGAAATTCCATAAATTATCATCTTCAAGGTATTTTGTCTCTTAGATAACTTCTTGGTGAATGCATTCTCCCCTTAGGAATCAAAGCTAGGCTCAACCTCAATTTATCATTTTTATTGTTCCTTCTACAAGGCCTTACATATATATATCGTGTCAATATATCTCATCCGTTTTCTTTAAGTATATATGGGCCGCTTTCGCTATGTACTCTGATACATAGTCCCATGCGTGCCAATTTATCATTACTGGTTTCTATCTGTATTACCCATCCTTAGATGCTCATATTCCTCTGATCATGTATAGGATAGTCTCCTTAGATGACCATACTCTCTACTCGTATACTTTATACTTCTTTGAGATTATATGATCTTATTTCTCATAGTTCTTTTTGAATAGCATGGGATAATCCCCTCTTTCCTCTTGTCTTCCATCTAGTGATCTCTTCATCATCCACATCTCCTTTTAATGGTTGGTTGTATGTCATTAGTAAGTGTCCAACAAAAGGGTCACATTCTGTCTAACTTTGCTTCTTGTCTTTTATATTTGTCCCCAAGATACTTCAATAACTGACATAGTATCATGTGCTCTATGCCCAAACCCTTGATTAACTTCGAATTTCAACTATCTGTCACTTTTCTACTATAACTTGGGTCCTCAACCCATATTATATACGGAATAAAATAATTTAAGTAGCATCGTCCATTACTAATACTATCTCATATTATGATTTTGGATATCTGAACTGTACCTCAAGTTATGTTGAAGCTGTTAAATCATCAAATTTGAAAAACACTCAGGTAAGCATGGAACATTTTCGTAGACATATAGAAAGACTTTATTTGATTACTTATTGGTCTCTTTCCAAATATATCTATGTCATAAGCTCAAGGGTCTCTAAAGTGATCGGTACTTACCTACCTTTCTTTTCAATCCAAGTCAGCAGCATCTTTCAGACCCACAGTGGTTTCTATGGTTTGTCATGGCATCTATTCAGGTTTGGAAAAATCTTTCACATTGGTTTAGATAACTTCTTATGTTTGCTCTTATCTCAGTTGCTACTATCCTCATCGTACTCGTAGCTCCTTCATGATGTGGCCTAATCAATTGACCTCATACCCTCAAATGACTTAGTCTAACAAGTACTTCTTTCAGGGACAACTTATGTCTAAATACTTATAATATTCCTCTGAGTTTAACTTCGACCACTGTCTAATAGATACTAACATATTTGATTAAATATGGTGGGATACCTTTATTTAGTCAACAGTACTCTAAAGGTAATGACTAAATATTGGTCTTAAGATATTTGCTCTTCCAATCTATGATAGCAAGACCTCAATTTGATCCTTGATGGTACCCTACTTGCTGAAGAAAGACAAATGGACTTGTCCTGACTTAATTCCTTTTTCAATATACTTTATTGGCAAGGTGGGATATGACCAAATTTTCCTTTTTATGGACTATATCCATTGGTGTTCCCCAAAAGCTAATGGATCCGATAAGAATATAATTGTAATAATTGATATCAAACCATTTGTAGAATTTAATTTCTAGTTGGTCACCATTCCTCTTCGAAAATTTCTTGTCGCATAATCTCCTGAAATTCGATACTCTACTCAAAGTCTTAAACCCCATATGCTTTCTCTCTTTTATACTCTTTTACAATAAGATCACCAACTCATCTATCATCATTCCTTCGAAGTTGTTTGGTTTATCTTCCCACTCGATTCAAGATGAAAGATTTGTATGTATCTTCATAAAGTCATGATCTTCTTCTTTTGAATATTCAATATACATTGAACACTGGTAGTTACATGTCTACCTCTTTCTTTCTTTTCTTCAAAATCATCATTTTTGTCTACCTAGATCAATGTCTTCATGTGCTTTGTTGCATATAATCGATACTACATCTACTCCTTTACTTAATAGATATGATAAACTGAGTGGTTCCAAGAAATTCTAAACTGTCTTAAGGTCATTGAAATCCTCAATTGCCTAGAGCCTCAATAAAATTCATACAATGTCTTAATAATGGCATTGACATTTTGATCATGCTATACTTTTCTTACAAGTTCATGTTAGGATCAATCTATTATCATCCTTAGTATTATCATCAAAAAAATTTCAAAGTCTCTCTTTTACATCCCCAATCATACTCATATCATATCCCTTGTGATAGTGTACTCATATTATGATATTCTTTATGATGGTAAGATAGCCATCTAGGTTCTTCGATGTTCTTATCTTTGGTGAGATTGATCTCTTACAGGTCAGAACTATCTATTAATAAGTTCACCAACATCTTCCTTCATCATTCTTATCCATATATGAGTTTCCTTGTTTACACCACTGCACAACAATCCTTATTGATAAGATTTAAGCCATCCAATATCTAAGTATTTGCTAGACCCATCTCATTTTTCACTTATTTGTTTATGGTGAAATGCCTTGAGCATTAATATTGTCATCTTCCAATAGAAGTAGTCATCTCTACTACTTCTATTTATACTACTTCTTCTTGATTGTCTCTATTGTCTATGACCCTTGAACATGCTAGACTAGCTATGAAAGGATAAAACCTGGGCTCTGATACCAACTGTGATGACCCGGGTTTTCCCATGCATTTTTAAATGAAGAAATCCAATTCCTAAGGCCGGATGCATCCCTATTTGAAAACCATTTTATAAAACCATGCAATGCAGCAGAAAATCTTTAGTTTTAAACTCATTTTGAAAACCCCGAATGTCCTTTGTTTTCACAATAACCAAAGTAGTTTTTGAAAAACTTTAGAAATCATAAATGTCTTCCCAGCTCTATCCAGTCATAGCTCACAGCCCAACTATAAATAAATACAAATACATGTCCAAAGGGCAGAGTGCTTACTTACATGTATAATTGTCTCCTTTTGATTTTTCTTGCTCGTAGCACTAACACTTCCTAAGGCATTTTCTACTCGTGAATAGAGCTATCCTGAAAAATGTTAAGGATTGGGTGAGTATATACTATACTCAGTAGGAGTCTATCACTACTAGTTTTACAATGCATGCTATGTTTAAAATCATATGCTCTTTAAAACATGTGCGTGTTTGAACAATCATGTTCAATATCGATATTAAAAACTATTATCAAATTGGAATACTGACGACTTAAAGAATCGCATAATCCAAGTCGAAAGTATCATATATATATATTATAAACATAATGATATGCATAAGATGCTCAACTGAATCCAACTCATGGATATCTGGTATGGTCGACCAACCTCATGTCATGCCACATGCAATGCAAGTAAATCCTCAAACCATAGGGCCCACTATGCCCACAACCTCACCGTCGTGTGGTCCCCGGGTACCTGGGGACACTCGGTCATAGCCTCCATGGGGCATGTGACACTTATTCGTCGTAAATGATGCAATTTATGCAATCGGTTGCAAAACATGCATGCAATGCATAAAATCTACTTATGCTAGTATCACATTCAAAGTCATAACCCTACCTAGAAGCCTGACAGCCTAGAAGCCTGCCAGCCTAGAAACCTGTCAGCTCTCTCTGGCCCGCCCTCATCGGCCAAGGCTACACTTATCATGCAATCTATGCATGTAGCACATGGCTTGGCAATATATGCAATCATTGGCAAAACATATCTATGCATAATGTATTTGTCATATGCATGTTGAATTCATTTATAAAATTAAGTCATGCTAAACAAGTCATATAACTTATACTTAAAACATGCATTCAAAACAATCATGGGCTCTTTTTAAAAGTCTAGTAGCAATAGAGCACCTACATCAAAACATCATGGTTCTTTTAAAAAGTCTAGTAGCGATAGAAAACCTACTTCAAAACATCATGGGTTCTTTTAAAAAGTCTAGCAGCGATAGAACACCTACATCAAAACATCATGGGTTCTTTTAAAAAGTCTAGTAGCGATAGAGCACCTACATCAAAACATCATGGTTCTTTTAAAAAGTCTAGTTGCGATAGAGCACCTACCTGGCTAGATCGCACTAATCCCCTTGTCCTCGTATGCTCCTAAACATGGTTTAGGGGAAGAAGGTTAGCTTGGCCTATTTCTATAAGTTTTAGAATAGTTCACCACACTACTTAGGCATTGAGGGTTCATTCCCATGCTTAAGGGTCTCCTAAGGTCCCTAATTTGGCCTTGGTATAGTCAGTTTTACAAAGGTTTAGTGGCCCCGCGCCACTATTATGGTTTAAGGATCATGCCCACCATAGATAAGGCCTTGATTAGGTATTTTATGGCTTTAGTGTGTCTGCGTCGTCGATACAGACACAACGCCTTTCGCAGCGCCTCAATCGGAGTCCTAGAACTCAAGTTATAGGCTTTTTAATATCACATGTACATAAAAGGCCCTTAAGAGGTGGAAGCCCGGAACGCTAACACCGGGCTTCCGCCCGTCGTTCTCAATTGCGGGCGCGTCCACGGACGCGCTCGTCAGGTTTTCTCAATGCACAGCATGCGTTTCGGTTTGACAAGGACCTGGGCGTCCTAGGGACACTCTGTCGAACCAGTGCACCCCAGGCACCATCCCTGGGTCCTTGGTGGCTCCCTAGAGCCCCGTTTTGCATGATTTTTCATGCAAAAACTTGGGGAAACTTAGCCTAGGACTAAGGGGGAGACATGTTTGGAGGGGTTTTGGGCATACCTGGTTCGTGGCCGGGTTTTTCTCACATTTTTTTTTCTTGTTTGCTTCTCCACAATGGGTTTTTCCCAAGCTTTTTGGCTGCCATTAGAGACGCCTAAGAGCTCTATTTATAGAGCTAGAAGAGGGTTCTGGAGGGGGTTCTTACTGCCATTGAATGGTGGTGGAGAAACCTCCAGAATGGTGGTGGTTTCTCCCCTAAACACCACCGTTCTGGAACCCTCTAGGAGGTTGAAGAAGAGGGGTGCCGTAACAAAACGGGTCCCTGTGTTTCTCAGGCTAAATCCGTTTTTTAACTTAAATTACACTTTTGCCCTTGAACTTCAAAGGGTCATAACATGCTCATTTTAACTCCGTTTTGAGTGATTTTGGTCTTGTTGGATTCCTTTTTCTGAGACGCACCTAATGGTACTACTCTTATAACCAAATTTATTGGTCCAGTCAGGGTGAATAGTGAAATGACCAAAATACCCTTATCTCCAAAAAGTGAACTTTCATTTCCTATAGAATGTCTAATTCACTTTTGTTAAATAGCGTAAATTGGTCTGAGCATTACACCAGTAAAATCCTCCACTCCAGACTGGAACAGGTAGGTGCCCTGTCCACCCCTCTTTCATTTTGGGTAGATAGGCAAGGTTTTCCGACCATGAAGAGATCACCCCAACCGTAGATTCATTGGAGACGATGGATCTGGCTTGGGTGATGGAGATCTCATCACAGACGGCTCAGATGAATCTTCTGAGCCGTTGGATGACTTCCTGGGTCCCAAAACCCCAGGAGATGAAATTTGGGCTTTTGATGTTAACGGACAGAGGAGATTCAACCACAGGCGATCCGACGGTCCGGATCGGACAATCTTGCCTGTAGCCGGTGACCTCTACCCAACTACCTGGGTTAGGCGGTAGCAGGCACGGGACGGTGATCGTTTCGTACCTGTAACTCAAATCTGATCTGAGCCGTCCATTCAATTAACTAAACATTTATTTCTTCAATTCAGAGCTCCATATAGATCTGATTTTAGATCCGAAAGTTTCTACAGATTCCTTGTCACTTGATCTAGATATTGAATGTATTATATCCATGTTTCAAATTGTTATTTTATATGTGATTTGGTAAAATCAGTATCCATGATCTTAGATCATGGACCAGATGACTTTAAAATACAAATCTGAACCGATTGATGTCTTAATGGACCACCTAATTTCGTAGGATCATGTTCACAGTTAGATATATGTTCTTATATATGAATAAATTGATCAACAACAGTAAAGATGGAATTCAGCCCTTAAAACGGGCTGAAATCTTAAAATCTTAATTTGGATTGTAATTGTCCTCAAAATTTAGATCAAAAACCTTCCATGGATTACTCATTGTGTTATTTATCCACTGAACATCTTAGATAATTTTTTAAAGTAGTATCTACATGATCTATTCAATGAAATCCGTGCCATTAATTATGGATCATGGCCCACATGACCCCAAACATAAAATTGGAACCATTGGATGTGTTTATAAGGTTCCAAAACCTTAAAAACCATGTTCATAGTAGAATTTTTATGTCTCTATATCAGTCCAATTAACCAAAAACAGTAAGGTGAAATTCAGCCCTTAAAAAGGGCTGAAATCTTAAAATTTCAATTCCGATCTCAATTGAGATCCAAATTGAGATCAAAAAGTTGTGATGGATTTCTTGTGATAATAAAAATGGACCGAATCTATAAAAGTTTAATTTCAATTAATTAAAATTTCTGTAATTAAGTGGATAAGTAACTAACATCCTTGATCTACAAGATCTAGGATGATCAGACCACTAATACCTTGTTGGATGATGATTTTATAACATAATAAATAATATCAGTTGATTAAATGGTATTAATTAGGCATATCCTAAGAGATCTAGCCTTAAGAATTACTAAAATCCCTAAAAATGAATATCATCTCCAAGATCAAGATGATCCATGATGATTGTATAGTATGGATGTATTTTGATGATGATCTTGAGATAAGATTATATGGATTTAATGAATGGATGATGTGGATTTGGGCTAGATCAAGATCTATACCCTTAAATGTTACAAAGTAACCTAAGATCTCCTTGATGGGGTAGATCAAGGAAGATCAAATCAATGGATGAGATAAATCCATGATTTAATAATTAAATTACATCAATATAAAATGTTGGATCTAAAATAAAATGAAGGATCAATATCTAAACCCTAAAGAAATGAAAAATGACTATGGATCAATTAAGACCCTTGGATCATGATAACATGTTAGATTTTTTTTTCATTTATTGAACATTATGATAATTGTCTTTCATTTCTTAGTTGAATTATTTTTTTAATTGGTGATTTAATTGTTTATTTAAGTGTTTAGTTAATTGTTTATTCATGCTTTAAATTTATGATTCAATGCTTAAGTAATTGTAATTTCATTAAAATGGAAATTAAATGAAATTAGAAGGAAGGGACATTCACATGAAATGTATGACATAGACTTAATAAGGACCATAGTTAGTAGGATAATATAAGGAATATAAATTCCTTGGTCCAACTTAGGAGAATAATAAATCTCCATGAATGACATTTTAGTTCATGGATTTAATTAAAAACAATTAGAAAGAGTACTTACGATTAAATGCTCATAGGAACCTTTTAAAAGGTTGAGTTAGGGTCAAGCTAGTGAATGATGGACATAGTGGTTAAGGGGGTTATCTAATAGAGCCACGCTCTCCCCCCACCTTCTGTTGACGTTTGTGAGGTTTAAACGCCTCCTTACATGAGGATTGAAGTAGCCACTTTGTGTTCAACCATTCAACTAGTAAGCCTTAGCCAATTTGACATAAGAGGAGCAATCTAGATGTAGAATGAAATAAGCTACCCTCAACCAATAAAACATTAATTGGTTGAGTAATAATAATGAGAGCATAAAATGTAGTAAATCATCTAGTCTTGATAAAAATTGCAAATCAAGATAAGGTTGATCAAACAAGATCCATAGGATCTTGGATGATCAAAAACAAATACTAATGTAGTATTGTATAGTATGTATGCATATGTAGAAGAACATAGATAGAGAATCCCAAACCCTTGATCAAATTTGATTCAAGAAAAATTAGGGTATCATCTATAAGAATACATACTTGAATAGGGAAATAACCTTATATATATGGTATGACAGATGGATGAATCCAGACCATGATGGACATTGTGGAAGAATACACTGGAGATGTATGAATCAAGATACTACTTTGAGGTAGGTGGATATACAATGATATATTAGAGATTCATGTATAAATATATATGATTATCTGTCTAAAAATATAGACCTTCATTATATCAGTATGCTTAGTACCTTAGCATAGTCATGATCCAAACAAGTGGTCCAAAACTTATGATCCAAAACACATGATCCAACTAAGTGATCCAAACTACATGATCCAACTAAGTGATCCAAAACATATGATCCAATTAAGGGATCCAAAACAAATGATCCAATTAAGGGATCCAAAACATATGATCCAATTAAGGGATCCAGAACATATGATCCAAACAAATCCAAAATCAAATGATCAAACAAAGAGATCTAACCTCATAATCTAATCCACTTGATCTAATTTAATTATCAAGTATAATGAGGTGAAAGTACTGAGATATGAAGACTAAGGAAACCTTATGAATAGGGTATGTATAATATTCCAGCCTTAGTTAAACAGATAGATCGTCTGATATGTACAATATATTTTCCATACAAGTATGGAGACTTGTGGTTTTGTTTTACACAGAGATAGAGACTGGGGATGCTATGCAAGGGAAGTTATGAGGGTTTGGTCACCCGCTTCCTGAAACTTATATGATGATACCATGCCCAAAAAGAGGCTAAATGTCAGGTGGGGCAGTAATGGAAGGCCCCACTGTGATAGCTATGGTCCAAGCTATGAGGACATGGATTGATTATTCCACAGTTGGTGTCAGTGGAGGATTATACAGTTATCTGGGCGAGCTGTATGGATTGAGACTGTGAGCATAGTAGTCCTAATGTATTTTGCATTATCATGTACATATGATAGGTATAGTGTGATGCCATGGCATGATGATATGCTATTACATTGGTTCCTAGAATGAAAACGCCATATGAGGATTGGCTAGGTATTGCTCTCCTAATTGAGAGTATAGCCAGGGGAAGGAACAAGTGTTGAATAATCTTTGGCTAGGTATTGCTCTCCTAAGTGGGAGTATAGCCAGGGAAAGTAACAAGTTTTGAGCAATCTTCACTATATTAACTAATTTGTCATGTAATACATAAATAACGTATGTACCCTATGTGGAGATATCTTATGAATGGATAATTATGATGAAATAAGGACTGAGGTATGTACTCTTATGTTGATGAAGTAGTATGTTCTTTTGTATTCCCCTACCAAGCATAGCTTGCTGAGGTATTGTACATGTTTCCATGTTTACAATACCTTAGATACAGAGAAGGAGGGTTAGAAGCTTAAGACTATAGAAGACTTAAGAAGATGTGGATGAATAATCAAACAAGATACCTCCTCTTGAAGACATGTATTTTATTTGAGGGAATTGTATTGTACTAAGAGTTTTTAATGTATGGTGAGGCTTGTAAATTTTGGATTATGTAATTTGGACAGGTATTGTACTGATACCGTGCTGTACTATGAACAACTGGATGGATCCTAAAAGTTTAATAAAATTATATTCCTTCAATGGAATTTTATTTTGTACACAAATTGTACTTATGTTATGTATGAAGTGGTGACTTGGGTTTTCAAAATAAGTGTAAAAAGAAAAGAATTTCCAGTCACAAATCCTCATCCTTGAATTGGATATTAATCTTCATCTTGGACATGGTGGTACTATACTGTGACTAGATGAAAAGCTCTGATACCAACTGTAACGACCCGGGTTTTTAAAACACATTTTATAATATATTTTTCAAAGGCAAGGGTGTCCCCTCAGTAAAAAAAATTTCACAAAACAAAGCAGCGGAAGATTCATTTGAGTTGTCTGTCATGAGATCTCCATCACCCAAGTCGGATCCATCGTCTCTGACGGATCTACGGCTGGGGAGATCTCTTCATGGTCGGAAAACCTTGCCTATCTATCGAAAATGAAAGAGGGGTTGACAGGGCACCTACCTATGCCAGTCTGGAGTGGAGGAATTTATTGGAGAAGGAGAAAACCCGCAGGATAATACTGAAAAAACCCTAGGTTTGCCGAAAAATATACAAACGAAATTACTTCGTTGTCGTTGCCGGAGAAGGTGGGCTACCATGGGGCTTTAGTACCTCACCTCATGATGAAGATCCCAATGGTATAAGATCCCCATTTGCTGGGTCAATCATCCGGAATACATTGAAGAAGTTGCCGGAGATGGTAACCCTTACTGGGTTGAATTCTGTTTTCTGTTTTCTGGAGATCCAGGAGGTGGATCATCCTCCACACAAAGGGCTTTTGTAAATATTCCGTGTTCAACTCCATCCAACGGTTAAGATGGGGTTTCAATGAGTACAACGCGATGACTAATTGCTATAGGGTTTCCAGGCAGAAACCCAGTTCCAATGGGAACGACGTGTCTCGGGACGCGCAAGACGTCTCCACTGAGTCTGGAGAGTCGGGTGCGTATGTGGACGCTCCCTGAGTGAAAAAGAATAAGAGAAGAAAGAAGAAGAACTTGGGGGAGTTTGGGGAGGTTTCTAGATCTGAAATTTTGCAGCATACTAGGGGACCTCGTGAATGATCTTATGAAGATTTTTGAGAATTTTTGTGACGTCTATTTATAGGTGTTTTGAGTGGCTTTCCTAATAACATGTAATAATTATGTTTTCTCCTTTTTATTATTTAATGTATATTAGATTCCCACTACCACCTCCTTCTCTACTAGCAGGTGGTAGTGGTTTGACTAATGATTGCATGTTTTTCAGACTTTGGATCCCTTTGTGGGCCCCACATGAGTGTGAAAAGACCAAATTGCCCTTTTATGGAGAAAAATCCATTTTATTCTCCTAGGCTCAGAATTTGAGCGTACTTAGTGGCATTGGATTCGTATTTCTGAGTATATTCCAAATTTTGAGGTCTTAAGTCTTGGTTATATGTGAAATTACCATTTTTCCCTTTCATTCATTAAAATAGAGAAAAATACAGATTTTTCATCCGTATTCAGAAGTTGTCGTGCTTACAGTCATTTTGAAGCATTTGTCATATATGTTTTCAATTATACATCTCTCATACCTTGGTTTCACTTCTATGAGAAGTGCATATTTCATAACCCTAATATTCCAACTTGATTTTCATTAAAATTCTTAATTTCAATATTTATTTAATTTCTTTATAAAAAATTAGGGGTGTTACAGGGGACGCCCTTGCCTTTGAAAAATATATTATAAAATGTGTTTCAAAAACTTGGGTCGTTCCAACAACCCCTAGGGTAGAATTTTTATGAAATTTAATATATTTTTAATGCTTTGATTGAAGAGGAATTGATTAGACATCCAAAACAGATTGTTTGACCTTCCTATTGAGATCAAATCCCAGGACATGCTGCTAGACGCCACATGGAAATGCACCCTGTTGGACTATCTCTGTGTGCATCGCCATTCCAACTGAACAACAGCATGACAATGCCGGTCCTAGGGAGCATGTTTCGACATGCGTCCAAGTGATGGGAGAGCATCCGTCATTCTACCTGAACAATCTAGGCCATCCATTTTGCTAGGCCCAAATCAAATATGGACCCTCAAAAGGACTGTGAACTTTATTCTTCAATTGTGGAGTCATTTGAACTCCAAATTGAGATCAGAAATAAGCTATGGAAAGCTTGTAACATCTATTTTCTTTTGAAATCGTAACATTTATAAAATTCTCCATGAAACTTTCTGTATTTAGGAAATAAGCTTCTAATTTCCAAGATCTTAGATTATCAGATCTTGGGGATCTATTTTAATGATGATATGATGTTGAAATCAAGTAATATCCATGATTTATTTTGACAAATTTAACATAAAATGAAGAACCTACCCTTTATGGTAGAAAAACCCTAAAAATAAAAATGGACCCACTTGATTAATGAGAACAAATATGATCAAATCCTTGGGATGAATTGAATGAATGATATTATGATGGAATCTAGTTAGATCATGGATTAAATATAACAAAAACAAGTGGTTATGATCTTTGGATCTTAATAGAGTAAAATTCCTAAATGTAATTAAAACCCTTGATCTAAAGGAAAAGATCTAAGATCTAATGGTTGGATCATAAGTAAAGGTTTTTAATCATATTAATTTGATTTGTTTCATTGACTTTTATTCAATAATAGTATTGTAAATGTGATTTATGTTATAAATTAGGAAGCATGATAGTGTAATTCTTAAATTTTAGCATGCTATGTTCTATATGTTATTAGATTTTTACAATAGGTTGGTAATTTAATTATCTTAGGGTCATGATAGTTTGAAATGAAGATTTTAGCATGATTCAATTGGATTAGAAGTAAAATTTCATGTATTTCATAACATAGGATCATGCTAATTTATGTATAGGTTTATTCCATTAGGTTAAGTTACATTCATATGAAGCATGTTAGTTGTTAAACTTATATTGGATTTATGCTTTAAGTTTATGAATCAATTATTGTCAAATTTTTTAGTAGATTCAATTGTTAAGTAGTTGTTAAGACATAATGAGCATAAATCACCAAAAATGTAAACTAATGGAATATAGAGATTCATGGACAATTAAGATGAGTGAATGACTTTGACTTAATATTAGTAAGTGCTATAGTTAGTAGAAAAATGTAAGGATTATCAAATCCTTGGCCCAAACTAGGAGAATAATAAACCTCATGAATGACATTTTAAATGTTCATGGACTTAATTAAAACCAATTAGAAAGTGTACTTAGGGTTAAAATGCTCATGGGAACCTTATGAAAGGTGGAGCAAAGGTCACTCTAGCGAATGCTAAACATGGTGGTTAAGGGGGTTTTCTAATAGAGCCTCACTCTCCCCTTACCTTCCATTGACGTTTGTGAGGTCTAAACACCTCCTTAGATGAGGATTGAAGTAACCACTTTGTGTTCAACCATTTAGCTAGTAAGCCTTAGCCAATTGGAAATAAGAGGGGCAGTCTAGACTTAGAATGAAATAAGCTTCCTTCAACCAGTAAAGCATCAACTGGTTGAATAATAATCACAAGAGCATAAAAGGTTAGTAACTTATCTAATTCTAATAAAAATTATAAGTAAGATAAGGATAATCAAACAAGATCCATAGGATCTTGAATGATTAAGAACAATAAGAATCCTAATGTTGTATTTTATTATGTATCTATGTATGTATGTTGTAGACAAATCTAGATAGAGAATCCAAACCCTTGAACAAATATGATTTAAGGAAGAGAACTAAGATCATCCTCCTTAGGGATGGTCAAACAACTGAACTTAGATCAAAGAAGAACTAGATGATAGAAGATCTAAGCCCTTGATCTTTATTAACAAGTATAAATTGTTGATCAAAGGATCTATGAAAGATCAAGATCAAAGAAAGGAATACAAAAAGGCTTAGAATAGAATATACTCAGATCTTAAAGATTAGAAGATCATTCTAACCATTAGATCTATTGATCAATAGGATAGACATTGTCTGAGGAAGATAGATCATGATAGGACACAAGATCTAGATTCTTTATATCAAAGGACAAGATTAGACAAAGAATATAGATAGGATCAAAAGCATAGGATTATTCAAATTGTATATATTGACAGTATGTATGGATTTATAGATTACATACATTAGTCAGGATCATGTAAGATCTAAAGAAATGGATCACTACTTGAAGGTAGGAGGATTTAATGAATGCATCTCCATGAGAAATACATGTATACATGATCATATGTCTACAAATGTGACAAGTACAATGTAAATACTTGTATTAAACCCATTGAAAACTCTTATGATCCAACCAAAACACATATGAAATGGTTAAGTTAGAATTGAGGAAAACCCTAAGTAAATAGGGAACTAGAAGGTATTTCAGCCCTAGATAAATAGACAAATTGTCTGATAAGTATAAAATCAATACATGAGAATCATTTATATAGAATGGGGATCCCTGAACTTATATGAACATGGGTATCATTCATTGTAAATGATGATCCCTAAGTTTGTGGTTTTTGTTTTAAACAGGCATATGCCTGGGGATGCTATGCTAGGAGGGTTACTAGGGTTTGGCCACCTACTGTCTGAAATGTGATATATATGATGATACCATGCTCAAAGAAAGGAAAAAGGTTAGGTGGGGCAATTATAGGAAGGTCACTACTGTGACAGTTTGTCTCCCCATATAGGCATGATATAGATGATTTTCCACATTTGGTATCAGTGGAGTATGAAAGCAGTTATCCGAGGGTGCTGGTACATATTAGATTGCAGCAGAGTAGTCCTTTGAGTATTTTGCATTATGATGGATGGCATAATGAGACGCTAATATTGCCCAAATAAGGGAGTATTTTCCCAACAAAGTTTGGAGGTTTTATCAACTCAGATGGCTGAGTGTGATGATACTACCCAAATGAGGGAGTATTTTCCAGCAAAGTCTTGATGATTGATCAACTTAGTGTGTTTGAGTTTGACTATTGATGTTTAAGATATTAACTATTTTTTACTATTTTTATCATATATATCCATATGACATATACAGTATGTATTTGTAAGGATGTACATATATGACAAAGTAAAGAGATTGATCCATGAGTATGAATAATGGGATTATGAAGTATTAGAATTATAATTTCAAATTATTATGCTTCTTGAAATCCCCTATCAAGCATAGGTTCCTGAGATATTGTAAATGTTTGAATGTTTATAATATCTTAGATACACAAAAGGAGAATTATGAGCTCAAGACTTAAGAAGACTTGGAAGAATAATCAATTAAGGTATATCCCTTGAAGAAAGGTATTTTTATTTGAGAGTATTGTATTGTATTGTATTGATAGTTTTTAATGTATGGTGAGGTTTGAAATTTGGATTATGTAATTTAGAGAAGTATTGTACTGATACCCATGATGTATTGTGACCCATTAGATGGATTCTAAAATTTAATAAAAGCATATTCCTTCAATGAAATTTTATCTTGTATGAAAATTTACTTATGTTATGTATGAAGTGATGACTTGTGTTTTACAAAACAAGTTCTAAAGAAAAGAATTTTCACTGCTTTGTTTTTCGAAAAATTTTTACTACTAAGGGAGCCCTATCTTTGAAAAATGTATTACAAAATGTGTTACAAAAACCCAGGTCACCACATAGGTCATCCTCTAAGGCCAGACCACCCACCTTAATGGAGTCAAGATACTATTTGATAAGTGATTTGGATACATATGATAGATGTTGATATATTGATAGTATCCATCATGCATACTTGTTGTGGATGTTTTATAATTAAGAAAATGTTATATACATTTGTTTTAAAATATTGAAATTTGATTTGCCAATAGTTTTCAAAACTAGTTTAGAGGTTTCTAAATTGAGTTGTTGCACTCACCTCAAAAACATTTCAAGTGACATATCTAAGGAGTAGATGAAACTAATAGGAGAAGAGTTTGTGTAGATGAAAAGAGAACCAAAGTACAAGGAGCAAAAGTAGAAGACTAGTTATAGATTATATGTTTTACTTTATTTTGAAGGATTTTTTACTACACATGTAATAGGAACTGAAGTTTTATTTCATGTTTGAATTATTCATTATGTGGTTGTTTAGGCAGTTACTAGTGGATGCTGTATATGTGCTCATATCATCTCAAGGATTATTTTATATGGATATGTATGGATATTTATTTACAACCTCAGGATTGAAGAAGTGCTTTTGAATGTACTCTATAGTATATTTTCTAAAGGCTCTGATGAAGAATTTCCTAATAGTTATAAAAAATGATTTATTAAAACTATTTCTAAAAACTAGGATCATCAGAAAATTGCAGTTATTATATTGTTTAGACGTTTGCTTATAGTATTAAGTAATGGTAGTTGATTTCTAAATAGTAGTCTAGGAACTTTGTCAAGTGTAAATCCTTTCGCTCTTATATTGAAAACCATGACTGTCAACTCCCATAGTTTTGACTATGAGATCTAGCCTTCCTAACAAAAAATAACTAAAATGTTGAGTACCAATCCACTAAAAATGGATTAATTAAGTCATCTTGTAGGGCCACTAAATGAGATTTGGAAAATAAAGGTAAAATTGAGGAAATTCTTAAAGGAAAATTATTTTTGTGGTAACTATATACATTAACATAGCTCTACCTCATATGGGCATTTTTCAATGTAATATTAGCCTAGTGTCAAAATTTCAAATAAATGAAAAATATTAAAAAGAAAATGTCTAAACATAGACTAAGAGAGAGAAAGAAAAATCAAATGAGGGCCTAGAAATCCCCTTCTTTGGTTGAAATCATTTTGGAAGAAATGTGATAAACCAAATAAGAAACACCCTTAAGGGAAAGCAAAACTATTGCACAAAAATAAACTTAAAGAGTTTTTATTTTTTCAATGAAATGATATAACAAAGAATATGTAAAATGTGAATGTTGTGTTGGTAGGGTAAAGCAACAATGGAAAAAGAGATTTTATGAATTCAGACATCTCTTTTTTTTCAATAAAATAATTGCAATTAAAAACATGTACAATGATTACAAACTAAATGGTTAGAGGAGTTATTGCGAATTAAAAAGATTTGAAGAGTGGTTAGAGAGAAAATGATGATGGTGAAGATAGATAAAATCATGAGATTTTTTTTTGGAAGATCTGTTAAAAGCATATGAGAAAATTAGATGAAATTGAGAAGCAATGATTGCAAATGTAAAAAACCATAAATTTTTGGAAATTAAAATCTTGAAAGAAAGTGATTCCAAATCCAAAGACTTCAATTATTGTAAGCTAAGTAGCTTGAGCAACATGGCAAATTGGAAAACATGAGGTAGACCAAGCCTTAAAACATTAAAGAATTGCAAGATTTAAAGCTTGAAAAGGGTTGAAAGTTCAAAATTAGTTAAGCTAAATTGATACATATAGAGAAATATTACATATATATACCTCTATATTTAGAAGGATTTAACCCTAGAAATCACTTAAGTATCACTTAAGGTTAATTCTAATATTTTGCAAGTCTAGGGTACAAATGAAAAAATGTACAAAATTACCATTTTTTTCCTGAAAAGACCTATTTTACCTCTCAAACTACATCATGGGTCACATATAAAAAAAATGCGAACCTGGAGGTTTAGATTGACCATTGGGTGTCATTGTCAAAGTGAAAGCAGCCAAAAATTCCATGCAAAATTCCTACTTAAATAAGGGTGAAAAGGTGGCAAAATTACAAGTCATGCATATTTGTATGTATTTCACCACCTTAAGAAGCTTATGAGAGAAGTTCAATTCACATATGATAGAATTATATACAATGAAAGCTTCTCAATAATAAAAGAAAATTAGGGGCCAAATGAATTTTTTTTACTTATTTTCTTTCTCCTACTCAACCAAAGGGAGAATATCAACCAATGATTGGATATCTTATCCATACAAGTCATTGAAGCACAATTTGTCCATGAACATATGAAGATCTATAAGAATTAAAGCCATTCATCGTAGGTCAATCCAATCCATTGGTGGAGAGAAAATGATGTTTTGAGGAAGATCTAAATGGGATCCCATCCATCCAAGTAAGGGTGAGTATGATCTAAGGACTAGGATTAGAGTTAAGGTAAGAAGGAATGATAAGTATTCAATTTTTTATAAAAAGTACCCAATTAGCAGCTCATGTGTTATTAATTATAGGCATTATCATAGGATGTTTTCAAAAATTCATAACACGTGTTTTTGACCTAATGATTCAAAAGTTTGATATTTTATAGGTCCAGAAGCTAATCCGGAGTATGGAAATCGACAGACAGTTGAAATTCAAAGTTAATCAAGGGTTTAGCTGTAGAGCACATGATACCATGATAGTTGTTGAAGTATCTTGGGGACAAATATAAAAGGTAAGAGGCAAAGTTAGACACAATAGAAAGAAGGTAACTTTTTTTTTAGACTTATGGATGATGAAGAGATCACTAGATGAAAGACAAGAAGAAAAAAGGGATTATCCTATGATATTCAAAAAGAAATATGACAAATAAGATAATATGATCTTGAAAGAAGTATGGAGAAATTTATACATGAATAAAGAAGCATGATCTTACGAGGAGACTATCCTATTCATGATGAGATAAGTATAGGCATCTAAGGATTTCGAGATAGAAACCGGTATTGTTAAACTGGCACGGATGGGAGTATGCATCAGAGCACGCAGCGAAAGCGGCCCTTATAAGTAAGGCCTTATAGAAGGAACAATAAAAATGATAAACTGAGGTTGAGCCTAGATTTGATTCCTAAAGGGGAATGCATTCACCAAGAAGTTATCTAAGAGACAAAATACCTTGAAGATGATAATTTATGGAATTTCAAGGATGAAATTCTTTTAAGGGGGTAATAATGTAATGCTCGAGCAATTTACGGTATTTTTAACAAAAATTGGACATTCTATGGGAAATGAACTGTGGTGAATGTTTGACTTTATTTAAAATAGTAAACAAAGGAATTTGATAGGAAACATAGTACCATTAGATTCTACTCGAAAAATGGAATCCAATGCCTCAAAAATCACCAAAAATGGAGTTCATATGAAGAAGTTACGACCATTTAAAGATAGGGGTATTTCTGAAATTTAAACAAAAAAACGAAAAAGACGAAAAACGTAGGGGGCCCTTTTGATAACAGCACCCCCTGTCGTCTTCCTCCCCAGATTTTTTCAGAAACCCTCAAATCTCTATTTTTCCAGAGGGATCTGCCACCACCATTGGTAGCACTGCCATAGCAGGGCTATAAAAAGCCCCATCTCCCCTCTCAAAAACACAATTTTTTGGTAGGCATGGAGGAAAATACACCATCGGCAATAAGCTTCTGCAGACCACCCAGGTGAGCCCCCACCCCTTCCTATTTAGTTTGCTTTCTTCCCTACCCAGATCCACGCTGGATCTGGGAGTTTTTTGGCTAAGAGATGCTGTGGAAACCGGAGAAGACGAGTTTCCTTTGAAACCCGTCCAAAACTAGTTGTCACAGATGCACCCCGTGACGCACACGAGTGACGTGTCCCCTGGGGCCAGCATCGCGTTAAGGCAAGTGTGCGGTAGGCTTTTGACTCGTCTAGGATGCGCAGGGCATCTTGGGCACCAAGACGCAGCCTGCTTGCGTCGAAGACACATTCCCAGGACGTTGACTGGGACGCGTGCTGTAGCGCTACTTGGGCATGCATGCACGATAGTCCGTACACTGCCCCAGGTGCGACCTTCAGGTGCGCGCACAACATGGGGCATGGGTCCTGGTTCGACAAAGGTGCACAGGGTGCCCTGGGAGCTGAGACGCGCCATGAAATAAGGTGCGTTCGTGCGATGATGCGCGTCATAGAGCGTCACTTGAGCATGCATGTGCGCGTGCAAAACGCTGTCCCTGACAGAGCCTTTGGGCGTGCACGCACGTAAGGCGGTCGCGGTTCAACCAGGATACACGAGTGTCCTGGGAACTGGGGCACGCGGACCTAATGAGACTTTAAAGTTAGGATTAGAGGATAAATTGCAGAGTTTAACTATTGGAAAGTAGATCCACACCATAGGATCTAGCCTGACGAATGAATTAGGCAAGGACCATGGACCCAGTAGGCAGAGCTAGCGATCTAATGTCTAAATGGATTGAAATTAATAAGGACTCCTTGTAGCCATTCATACCCAGGAGTTTATAAATGAGACCCAGGGACGGGTTGAAGTGATAAAGGATGCGACTCCAGGAGACTTTGAGGTAGGTGCTCTATCGCTACTAGACTTTTTTAAAAGAGCCATGATTGTTTTGAGAATGCATGTTTTAAGTATAAGTATATGACTTGTTTAACATGACTTAATTCAACGTACATATGACAAATGCTTTATGCATAGATATGTTTTGCAAATAATTGCATATACATTATGCATAGATATGTTTTGCAAACAATTGCATACATTGTATGATTTGTGAGCATTGAGTTTTTGAAAGATTGCATGTCCTTGAGGGTTACCAAAAGACGCTGGAGTGCCTAAAAGACGCTGGGTAGGTAGTTGTGAGGGACCCAAAGAGGACAGGTTTTCAAAAAGGGGTTTTCGCTTCTTTGATATGATATGATTTGGGCTGATAAGCTTGTGGGCGCTATGCCGAGAGGTTTGGGTTGGCCTCCAGCCTCTACCACTATTAGGTGGATGGGTACCATGCCCAAAAAGGGCAACGTCCCTACATCGACTACATGTGGTATAGGGGGTTACCACTGGTGTCACGACACTGGGTCGACGTGTCACGTGCCCCGTTGAGGCTATGACCGAGTTTCCTCAAGTACCCGGGGACCACACGGGGTGAGGTTGTGGGCATAGTTGGACCTTATGGTTTGAGGATTTATTTGCATTGCATATGGCATGACATGAGGTTGGTCGACCATACCAGATATCCATGAGTTGGATTCAGTTGAGCATCTTATGCATATCATTATGTTTATGATATATGATACTTTTGACTTGGATTATGCTATTCTTTAAGTCGTCAGTATTTCAATTCGACAGTGGTTTTTAATATCGATATTGAAAGTGATTGTTCGAACATGCACATGTTTTTAAGAGCATATGATTTTAAACATAGCGTGCAATGCAAAACTAGTAGTGATAGAATCCTACTAAGTATAGTATATACTCACCCTATCCTTAACATTTTTCAGGATAGTTCCACTCACAAATAGAAGACGTCTCAGGAGATATTAGTGCTACGAGCAAGTGACTAAACAAAGGATACAACTATACATGTGAGTAAACTCTCTACCCGTTGGACATGTATTTGTTTTTAATTATAGTTGGGCTATATGCTGTGACTAGATAGACCTGGGGAAAAACATTTATGATTTCTAAAGTTTTTCATAAACTACTTTGGCTGTTGTGGAAGCAAATGACACTTGGGGTTTTCAAAATAAGTTTAAAACAAAAGCTTTTCCCCTACATTGCATGGTTTTCATAAAATGGTTTTTAAATAGGGATGCATCCCGCCTTAGGAATTAGATAGTGCATTTAAAAATGCATGCGAAAACCCGGGTTGTCACATATCCATACAAGATATTGAAGCACAATTGGTCCACATGTGCAAATGAAGATCTACAAGAATCAAGGTCATTCATCTTAGTCTAATCCAATCCATTGGTGGAGAGAAAATGAAGTTTTAAGGGATGTCCAAATGGGATCCGATCCATCCAAGTAAGGGTAAGTATGATATAAGGGCTCAGATTGAAGTAAAGCAAAGAAGGAAACCCTAGCCACCTTTCTTATTCTGAAAATCAACCTAAAACCCTAAGAAAAGGAAAATCTCAACCATCTATCATCATCCAATCTCATTACATCTTCAAGGTTTATAAAAGCCAATCACACACATCCATTCGACAAATACACCTATCCCCTCGGTCCCCCCTCATAACAATTTCTAATTTTGAAAAATCCTAGATTCCCGTACCTCTTATCCTTTGTTTTGCTTTCTTTCCCATCTATTTCTTTTCCTACTTATTCCTTATCTTTCCATTCTTTTTTCTTTATGTTTCCAATTTTTAATTCTTTCCATTTTCCACTCCACTTTCCTTAATTTGAAAAACATTGCTTCCCTTCTTTGTAAACACTTTCTAATTCTAATCCACCTTCCTTCTTTTCCTCCTAAGTTAGTCCTTTATTTCTTCCTTACCTTTCTTTCCTTTTCCCACTCATTCCCGTCATCGCTTAGCATTTCCTCTTTCTTTTCCTTTCTCTTCCCATCTTATTCCCTTCCATCTCCACTCCACTTTCCTATATTTGAATTCATGCTCCCCCATCTAGCTATTCATTCAAATCAATATGAGTGGATTAATCTCAATTATTGAAATCTCTTAACGCCCATTCTAAAAATCTATAAATAAAGGTGTTTTCAATGAGTTTACATTCTTTTGACTTTCTTTAGATCTCAAGTCCAAAGCTAGGAGAAACAGAGGAGGAAGATCTCCCTCATCCAAGCTCCCTCCAAGCTTTCATGTTCAAATCCTTTGGGTCTCAACCTATTTGAATCCCTTTTCTTGGCTATTTTCTTTTATTTCTCTTCCATTCACCTTCTTTTAGTATGCATTCACTTAGGTTTTTGCTTAAATTACATTTTTCATGCACATTAATGTAGTTGCACACATACTTCCAATTTAGCTTTCCTTTCGTTTTTCATTGCTTTATAGTTCATGTATAGCATACTGGCTTCTTTCATCTTAGAGTAGTGTAGATGCATAACCATGATTCCATTCCATTCAATTTTGTTTTATATGCATATAGATGTTAGGTTTCAAACACATTCCATCCATTTTGGATGGATGCATCATTTTCTAGTTTACATTCATCTTTTATTTTGTGGTTTCCTTAGGTTGTATCCAATTTAGTTTGATGAGTAAATTATGTTTCCTTAGGTTATGTTTTACTTAGTATATCTTGTTTGCAGTATAACTTTCTATTTAGCTTCTTTACTTTCCCTGTTTTAAGCACTTTCCTAAATTAGAAGTAAGGTAGTTTCTAATTTTATATTCCATATTTAGAACTTAGATTTATAGCATTTTAGTTTTAGAAACTTGCCAATTCCATTCCAATATATTTTAGGATTGCTTTGAGCTTTTTTGAGAATAATTTTAGAAACTACTTGCATGGTAGATTCATAGCTTTAGCACTTACCCAATTTAGAAATTCATGTTTGACTTAGTTTGACTTTCTAATTTCCATTGCATACATTCTAGGATTAGTTTAGAAACTTCATAGATGTTAGCTTATTAGATATAGAACGCATTCTTAATTTAGAGCAGCTTAATTTCATGCATCATAGCCAAATAGTGTAAGCATCTCACTTTCTAATTTTGATTTACACAAACACACATTTGCATAGTTGCACAAATGGATATTTCCATGCTAGGTACCATCCATGTTCCATTCTTACATCTCACTTTCACTCTCCCTCACTCTCACACATCTTCTTACCATGTTTCCTTATTCATTCACTTTCTATTTCCATATACACCACTTTCTAATTTTAGAATTCATGCATGATCCATGTTAGGTAGTTTATGTGCCATTCCTCTTTCTATTTTTTCTAATTTCTTTTTATGGAATTGGAATAAGAAAAAGCTTCTTATATCTTCTTATGATATTAAGTGTAATTTCTAATTTCTTAATTAAGGATGAGGAAACATTCAAATCCATCCATAAAGCCTCTATTTTCTAGCTAAGGGCTTCATGACAAGATTATGCCATGTATTTATTCCTTACTTCATCTCCTAAGGCTAGAATTAGTGAGCCCTAATACAAGGGACACAGTCTCCATTTTTTTTTTTTTTTCCCCTTCTATTTCATGTTTAAAGTAGGAAACCCTTTCTATGGATTCCCTATTTTAAAGTTGAATGACCTCTAATCCCCTCTTTGTCTAAACCCCTTGAAGTTATAGTTATCCTCTTTTATAGTTTCTAGCTAAGGAAGAATGTCATAACTTTTTAGGTTTCCATTTCCATTGTCTTCTTTCTTTCCTGGCATGGTGATTGTTTAGGAAATGTGTTAAGGCTTCTCTTCTCTTGGCTGTTCCAATAATTCATTCCTAAGGATCATTGGATGAGATACATTTTGGTTTGTAGCATGTCGGGTTAAAAAAGTGATAAAATCTTGATAGTAACTTTAGTGTATTTTATGTTGAAGATGAGTGTACAAGATCCTATTAAGTGATACAACATGAGGGCCCTATAGTGAAATTCAAGCCCAAATTTGAAGAACCTTTATTTGCATTCTTTTTCTTGCTTATGCTACAAATTCTTATAAGTTTTCCATTTTTCATTAGTGTAGTTGTTCTTTCCTTTTCTTAGTTACCATGTTTCCTTATTTTAATTCCTTATTAATGATAGTTTTAGAAAGTTTCCTTGTCTATTTTCTTTCTTATTTAAATAGTTTCCTAGTTTCCTTAATTGCTTGCTTTCTAATTTAGTGTTTACTTTCTAGTTGTTTAGTTAGTTTAGTTATTTCCATTTAGTTAGTTGTTTCGTTTTTAGTCAAGTCCTTACTTCTTTCTTTTTATTGACTTGCTTTATGTCTTGAATTTCCTTGTCCTTAGTTTTAGTTAAAAATTGTCCTTCTTTTGAATGCTTGGCTAGGTTAAATTAAGATGATCAAAATTTTAATTAACTTAGTTTATCAAAGAGTCTTTGAGGGATCTACCCATATTTTGCATATGGTTGTTACATGCTAGAATTGCGTGATCTTAAGGCCACACAATGCTATGATTTGTGATATGATTAATGATGTTTTATGCATGCTATAAAACCTTAGTATGGATCATGTTTAACTATGTAATGCTTGATTTTATGTGCATGGTTTAGACCTCGAAGGGCCAAGTTTTCTATAAGTATTGTCAAACCTCTCTTGTGCATGTTTTTATGTATGGTCTTATGCTCTTGTGTAGGCCTTCTACAACTAATATCTTCCATGTTTTAGAGCTACTAGATGCATCACTTTCTAGTCTCACAAATGACAAGGCTATATGCAAAGTCTTTACATGATATATGTGCATTACATAGGAATACATTGGCTCTTCTTCCATTTTTGCTTTCACCCAAGATTAGTGATTATGATCTAAAGGCCCTAGAAAGCCATGTTTATAACTTGAAAGTATTACTAAGGTGCACATGTTTCAAGGTCTTGGAAGGTCCAAGAGTTCTTTCTAGGATCACATGAATCATCCATACTCTATTGAGTCTCTGAGGAGACTAAGGTGGCATCCCATATGGTGTGGTATGTGTGCATGAATGTGGGAAACTAAGAAATTGGAAAAGACCTTTTTAGATTTAAGTCATGTGAGGACAAAATGGAGCTTATGAAGGACTTAGATTCATCATACATTATGATGATAATAGTGTGCACATGAGTGGAACTTAAGAGGTTTAAATCTTGATATTATTCCTCAATGCTATTAGACTTATGATATAGGGGTGTAAATCCTAAGTATGACTAGTTCCATCACTTAAGTGACAAAGATTTTGGTAGTAGGATGAAGGTGGTTTTGTAACGTGCAATTTTGGGAAGAAAGTCATACTTTCTAAATCTATTTTTAGAATAAAAACCCATCATGGTAACTATGTTTTCAAATTTAACAATGAAACATGTTTTGCAAACCCAAGGATAGAGTCCTAAAGTAGTAAACTTAGCAAGTTACTAAGGTGAGAAGACTAGAGTTTTGGAGACAAAAATGAAAACAATTTTGAAAGTGTCATGCATGCCTAACTAGAGGTATTTTGTAAAAAATGATTAGAGGTAAGAATCATGCATAACATGGGCATAGGTATTTGTTCTGTCATTGAAGTGCCATTAAGTTTTCAAAGCTAAGTAAGGTGGTGTCTCACCTAAGTGAGCCAACTTGATATTGTTTTGAAAAAGGATTTCAAAATAGACTTTAGCTTCAGAGTAAGTTGTGAGAGTGCATTGGCTTTTGGTTGAAAGTGCTTGTAAGATTTCAACCTATAGTATACGTTTACATAATAGATTTGCCAATAGTATACATAAATACATACGTGTGTACATATATACGGTTATAGTGTTATCAAGTTTTCTTTGTGTGAGCTAGGCTAACTAACCTATTGTACATTATGCTAGGAGGTTTAGACAGTGTCACGACCCGGGTTTTTATATGATGCAATTTTGATAAAAAGGCGAGATCTCTAGTTTTATAAGTATGAGATGCATGAAAACCTTTTGCTTTTGGAAAACAATCTTTCATAAAAACCCCGAGTGTCAAAACATACTCTCAATTTATTTAGCCATGGCAAAGTTTAAATCAATATTATTCCCAAGAAAGTGTTAGTCACAGCCCCAGCTATTAGAGAGTAACTACAATCAAGTAACATTGAAAGATAAGATAGGGGTTTACTTACTTGTACTTAGCCTATGTCTCATAGTACAAACGTTCCTTGCCCTTAAGTATTTACTTTGTATCTAAAAAATGTTGAGGATTGGGTGAGTATATACTATACTCAGTAGGAGCCTATCACTACTAGTTTTATAAATGCATGAGATGTTTTAAAATCATATGCTCATTCAAAACATGTGTATGTTTGAATACTCGAGTTCAATATCAATATAAGAATCTAGTATCAAACTGAAATACTAATGACTTAAAAGATCACATAATCCAAAATTGAAAGTATCATATATATATATGATAACATCATGATATGCAATAGATGCTTCATGGAGTCCAACTCATGGATCTCTAGTATGGTATGGTCGACCAACCTCATATCATGCCATATGCAATGCACATAAATCATCAAACCATAGGGTCCACTATGCCCATGACCTCCTCGCTGTGTGGTCCCCGAGTACCTGAGAACACTCGGTCATAGCCTCCACGGGGCCTATGACATGTCGACCCAGTGCCGTGACACCAGTGGTAGCCCCCTATACCATATGTAGTCGACGTAGGGACTTGCCTCTTTTTAGGCATGGTACCCATCCACCTAATAGTGGTAGAGGCCGGGTGGCCAACCCAGACCCCTCGGCATAGCACCCATGGGCTTACTTGCCCAAATCACATAAGATTAAATAAGCCAACACCTCTTGTTAAAACTTGTCCTCTTTGGGTCCCTCACAACTGCCTGGCCCTCGGCACTCCAGCGTCTTTTGGCAACCCTCAAGGACATGCAATCTTTGCAAGTACTTAAATCATGCAATGTATGCACTTGTTTGCAACACATATATGTGCATAATGTATATGCAATCATTTTAAAACATGGCTATGTACAAAGTATTTATCATGCATGCTGAATTAAGTCATGCAAATCAAGTCATATATTTAAAACATATGTTCTCAAAATAATAATAGTTCTTTTAAAAGAATCTAATAGTGATAGAGCACCTACCTGGCTAGGTCGCGCTAACCCTTTTGTCCTCGGACGCTCCTAATCATGGTTTGGGGAATCAAGGTTAGTTTGGCCTATCTTTTATGGGCTTTAGAGTAATTGGTCTTATTACATAGGCATTAGGGGTCCATCCCTATGCCTATGGGTGTCCTAAGGTCCTAATTGGGCCTTGGTATCCTTAGTTTTCCAAAGTTCTAGTGGCCACGCGCCACCATCCTATTCTAAGGGTCATTCCTACCTTTGATTAGGCCTTGATCAGGGATTTTATAGTTTCGATGTGTCCGTGTCGTCGACACGGACACAACCCCTTTTGCGGTGCCTCAATTGGAGCTCTAGATCTCAAGTTGTAAGCGTTTTAGTGTCGTATGTACATAGAGTCTTAAAGATAAAAAGACAGAATGCTAGGGCGTTGCGTGTCTGCGACGTGCGCCCCAGCTTCCTTAAGTACCCAAAAGAGGACACGTGGCTAGCGCACTGCGCGTCTATGGGGTGCGCCTCAACGGGTGCTTTTGCAGACACGCCGATTTTTTCGCCCGTCTTCCTCTTTAGCGGGCACCTCTACGGACGCGCCTGTTGGTTTCCTCTCAGACGCGTTCGACACGTCTCGTCCATATTGGGGCGTTTCCGTTGTTGGGGGACCGGGGCGTCCTTGGGATGCCCTGGTTCGTCCCTGAGGAACCAGTGCAGCCCTGGGGATGTCCCAGGGTCCTTGGTGGCTCCCTAGAGGCCTATTATCCATGGATTTTCATGCAAAAACCTAGGGAAACTGAGCTTAGGACTATGGGTGAGATGGGTTTGGGGAGTTTTTGGGCGTACCTGCTTCATGGCTGATTTTCTCTCCACATTTTCTCCTCTAGGTTACTGCTCCACGATGGGTTTTCTCCAACATTTTGGGCTGCCATTAGAGGCACCAGAGAGCTCTATTTATAGAGCTAAGAGATGGTTTTGGAGGGGGCTCTCACCGCCTTTAAATGGCGGTGGAGAAACCTCCAGAATGGTGGTGATTTCTCCTCCAATCACCGCCGTTCTAGAACCCTCTAGAGGTTGAAGATGAAGGGGTGCCCGTATCAAAACAGGCCCCTGTGTTTTTCAGGTTAAATCGTTTTTGTAAAATTTATAATTTTGCCCCTGAACTTCAAAGGGCCATATCTTGCTCATTTTAACTCCGTTTTGGGTGATTTTGGTCTCGTTGGATTCCTTTTTCCAAGATGCATCTAATGGCACCACTTTTAGGACCAAATTTCTGGTTTCAGTCAAGGTGAATGGTGAAATGACTAAAATGCCCTTTTCTTTAAAAACTGAACTTTTCATTGCTATACTTGGAATTTCAATATTACAAAATTGGAGTCATTACAGATAGGGTAGCTCCCTAGACTCTGACCACTAGCAATTGGAATGGCATCCAATGCTAATCAGTGGCATTATCTAAATTGGTGGCTCACACGCTCCTTTTGAGACAGCTGTAGACTTGTGAGGTTACAAGTGGAGTCCCCCTAAGGAGATTAGTGGGCACATGTGTCAACAAAGTTGGTGCGGGTACAGTAGTCCCATGACATTTTTTAAGGTTTTGTACTGCATTGGGATTAATATTGTGGTTTGATAGATGGACCAATAGATGTGTCAATATCAAAGTAGTGAGATTTTCTTGGCACTGAACTATGGTTGTTGTTATTTGATATTGCTATTTTAAGATATGTTGTTATTTTTTATGTATTTTGTTTGTGCTAGAACTATCAAGTGACCTACATGGTCTATAATTAGAGTTGATAATTGTATGTTGATCCATGTGGACATGGATGCATTGCATGAAACAACTAGGTAGCTACTCATGGTATTTCTTGCATTTATAAGAAAATGATTTTGAATGCATGTGTGTATCAGCAGAATGGATGCCACATTTTTCATTTTTGATGTTGAGTTTTGCGTATTGAGTATATCCCCATATATTCAACCAATGAAAAACCCTATAGATTCATAAGAAAAGTTCATTTCTTAGAGTAAAAGGACAACGAGGCTAAAGACATATCCATTTAGCTTATGTGAGGATTAGTCACCAAGGATATTCATTTAATTGATACATTTGGCTATTGAGCTATAAAGAACTAATGTGTTAGTAACATTTGATGACATTTGAAAGTAACTTTGACTTATTATAGTTAAATGCATGTGATTGACTACTTAAGGAAATGTTTTGAAATTGATAATAGGTTAGCACTCAAATGCATATTAGTTTTTGAATATATGGTTGGCTTTTAAAAATAAATTTTGAAAAGAATTAATTTTGAAAAAAGAAAATTTAAACATGAGATCCTAGACTTTGTTTATAAATATATTTAATCTTTTAAAATTGTGCTTATAAAACTCTACACTTCACATATTGGTATTACAACCCAAGAAGGGTCATCACTACTAATTATATTATAGAAAGACATTAATAGCCAATAATTCATGCACTAGTTTATTGGGAAAAAACCCTAAATATAAATGAGGAGAGAGAGAGAGAGAGAAACTTTCATTAGATTATCTCACTGTAAAAAGATGAAAACAAAACAACATAGTTAGGCGATCTTTGGATGCACCAATGGCCATTGGGTGCAGGTGACAATGCTTTTAGCAATGTAGTATAGCTATTGGTCCAACAATTGGGATAGTACCTACTACTGATAGTGCAAAATGGCAGGGTAGGTGCATAGGGTGCCAATGGTGGTAGGCCATAAACCAATTGAACCAATTTAAAAAGATGGCCCCACCATTCTCCTAGGAGGATGAGCCAAACACTATGAAGACTTGGATGTTTTAGGCAAAGAAAGTCTACAAAGCTATGGATATTCTAGATGAGAAGAAAGTTTTTATGACAACCTTTGTCATGATAAGAGAGGCTACCTTCTAGTGGTAGATAATTGAGCAGGAGGTTGTGCCATGGGATGATTTTTGCATTGCATTCTTCATCAAGTATTCTCCTACCCAAATTCACTAGTAGAAAGAGAAGGAGCTTCTCTCAGTCTCAAATAATTGGACTTGAAAGCAATCCAATATGAGAATAAGTTCACTAGGCTTAGGAAATTTGCTTCTAATGTTTTTGCTTTTGATGAGAACATCAAACAATTCAAGCATAAGGAATCAATTGAAACCACAAATTTTATGCAAGGAAATGACCCAGATCTAAATTACTTTAATGAAAGAATCATTTCATAACAAGAAACCTCAATGAACTCTATTGAATCATCTCCAAATTAAACCCAAAATTGGATGCATAATACGTGTTCTATTGCTGAAAATTGCATCTAATTTCTAAGCATAAAATCCTATCTAAATAACATCAACAATGCTATCCAATGCCTGCAATTAAAAGCATGCTGACATGCAAAGAAAACCCAAAAAGGAATTTGAGAGAAAAGAAGGCTAAAAGGGTGAAGTATCCAATGGAAAATGGACCGAAACTAAAGTGGTGAACAAGAAAAAAAGTGTGGAATTCAAGAGGGGATTTCCATGTTTTAAGCTGGCTTTTCTCTTGGCTGTCACTACAAGAGAATAATTAACATAAATCTTGGTTGACTAACAAAGAATAACTAACGAATTGAAGCAAGAAATGAGGGATATTGAAGGCTGGAAAGTTGCATATAATCTAAGGAAGAAAAGAAGGAAAACCTAAAGCAATGAAGCTAAATCAAAACATGTAAACCACTATCCTGAATTGCAGAGCAATTATCCAAGATAGTAATTAGAAAACCATAGGAAGAAGAAGAACACCAAAGAAGTCCCGAAGACCAGCAGCAATAAAAGACCAAAATAAGCTATGTTTCAAGGTGTCTCACCACCTTTACTTGGAAAATTTGTATGAACCATGGAGGTATATATAGATGAGTTGGTTCCTAACTTAGGAAAGAGTGACTCCATGAGGAAAGTTGTAATAACCCCAATTTTTGTAATTGATTTAGAAAATCAATAAAGTTTGAGTTTCAGAAATTTTGGGCTGAAATATTAGGGTTATTTAGAATATACTTCTTATAAAATTATAATCAAAGAATAAGACATGTACAATTGAAATTAAACTAAGCAAAACCCTTCAGAATGACTGTAAGCACGACAAATTCTGAATTCGGATGAAAAATCTTTAATTTTCTTCATTTCTTGGACAAAAGGGTAAAATAGTAATTTTACCCAAAAAATCAAAATCTGAGACATCAAAATTTAGAATGCACTAAGAAATACGAATCCAACGCCACTAAGTGCACTCAAATTCGAGATCATGGGAATAAAACCCTAATTTTTATACATAAAGGGCAAAATGGTCTTTTTACACCATGTGGGGCCTACAAGGGACCCAAAAACGAATCCTATGGGCAGCCCACGTGAATTCATGGGTCAACCAACACTAGCTAGTCTTGGGGAAGAAAAATGGAGCATGGGAGACTTCCATGCCAATTTAATAATAAAAAAATTAAATATCATTATTACATTTCATCATTAAAGAAGACCCAAAATGGCTATAAATACAACCCCAAAAATCCTCCAAAAATGGTCATAAAATTCCCACAAAATTTTCTTTACTTTCCCTTAAATTTTAGACCTAGATCCATCCCCAAAAACCCAAAACTCCTAAAAAATCTCTCTCTTTTCATTTTCTTTTTCTTTCTAGATTGGAACAAGAGGCCTAAAATCAATTAAACACTCTGTTCCAGATCTAATATCATAAATTTCACTGTCCAAAACTTCCCACCATACCTTAGCTACAAAACCCCCAAATAAATTTTGAGATCCAATGGTTCAAACAATTGAAATCGCAAGAAAGGTGGATCTTGGGCCATATCTTCATTAAAAGGGTATTCTTTTAAATTGGACATATAACCAATGTTTTTTCTCTAATCAGGTAGATGGAAATGCTTCTTGGACATGTTTACTAATGTTTTATGAAATTTTTATTTTTCTGTAATTTCATTTTAGTAATAAAATGGTAAAAATAAAGTAAACAACAGAACCTTTAATTCAAGATGATTGAGTACTCAGATGAAAATTTGAACCCTACCAATCGATTCGAAAGGGTCCAAAACCCCTAGGGTAGAAATTTCACAAAGATTGGATAAGTTTTGGGCCCTCAATTGATAGGGGATTGATTGGACAGTCCAGAATGGACTGTCCGATCTGCCGATCAGACGGGGCCCAGGACATCGCATGCGATGCACCATAAAAATGCCACACATGAAAGCATTTCTACATGCGCTGCCCTGCGATGTCGTCCCAAGCTGGACGATAGTGTTTCTGTAAAAACAATGAGCGGACGTGCTCGCCTCACGTCCCGATTATGGGTGCGTGACGAGGAGCGTTCCGCTCGTCCCTCACACGTCCGTATCGCCTATGCGATGAACACGCCCAACGAACTTAGCATTCTACCCGGCTCGTTTTCGCCAAGAAATCTGGGTCATCCATTCCGTTGGGCACAGATCAAATCTAGGCCCTAAGAATGACTGTGAACTTCCAAATTTGATTCTAGAGTCATATGGACTCCAAATGGAGATCGGAAAGAGGCTATGGAAAGCTTACAACCTCTATTTTCTTATGAAATGATAAAATAGAGAAAATATATAATACAAATTTCTATATTTAGGAATCAAGTTTTCAATTGCTAAGATCTTCAAGATCTGAGTGATCAGATCTTATAGATATGTTTTAATAATGATATAATATTAAAATAAAGTTATCTAAATGGTTTATTTGGACAGATCTAAGAGATATTTAGGGTTTTACCCACTATGAAAGGCAAAATCCTAAAACATTTAAAGAGACCCACTTTATCAATAAGATCAAGTGTGATCAGATCGTTGAGATGGATGGAATGGATGTTGATATGAAGAAATCCAAGGAAATCATGGATGGATTATGACAAAAATGGATCAATATGATCTTTGAACGTTAATAAAGAAAACCTCCTAAATATAACTAAAATCCTTAATCGAAGGAAAAGATCTAAGATCTAATGGTTGGATCATAAGTGAAGGTTTCTAAAAATGTTAATGTAATTAGTTTCATTTTATATTAATTGAAAATAGCATTTTAAATATGATTTATGTTGTAAAGTATGATAGTGTAACTTTTAGACTTTAGCATGACATGTGATTAGATTGTTATCATAGGTTGCTAGATTTAATTATCTTAGGGGCACTTTACTATGATTTCATGCCATTGTAACTTTGTACCATGCTAGAATTTCATATAAGATTATACTATAGTATGAGATTATACCTTAGGTCCATGTTAGTTTAAATTGAGTTATTAAGGTATATTAGTTAGAAATCATGCTAGTGTAATTTTAAGTACCTTACCTCATTATCATTAAGTGTTCAATTATGTAGTTTTATTATTTGAATTTATAATTCATTTATGGTTAAATTTTATTAGTAGATCTATTTGTTATGAGATAAAGAGCATAAAACACCAAAAATGAGATCTAATGAGAAAGTAGAGTTTCATGACACAAATAAGAATGGAGTAGTTTGGACTTAATTAGTAAGGGCTATAGTTAGTAGGACAATATAAGGATTGTCAAATCCTTGGCCCAAACTAGGAGAATAATAAACCCCATGAATGACATTGTAAATATTCATGGACATAATTAAAATCTGTACTTAGGGTCAACATGCTTATACGAACCTTATGAAAGGTTGAGCTATGGTCACTCTAGTGAATGTTGAACATAGTGGTTAAGGGGTTAAGGGGGTTATCTAATAGAGCCTCGCTCTTCCCCTACCTTCCGTTGACGTTTGTGAGGTCTCAACGTCTCCTTACATGAGGATTGAAGTAACCACTTTATGTTCACCCATTCAGCTAGTAAGCCTTAGCCAATTGGAAATAAGAGGAGCAGTCTAGACTTAGGCTTAAATAAGTTACCTTCAACCAGCAAAACATTAACTGGTTGAATAATAATAGTAAGAGCATAAAATGTTAGTAAATTACTTAACCCTAATAAAAACTGCAAGAAAGATAAGGATGATCAAACAAGATCCATTAGATCTTGGATGATCAACAACAATAAGAATAAGAATATTATATTGTACTTAGTATGCATGTTCTCGTTCATTAGATTAGATAATCCAAACCCTTGATCAAAGATGATTCAAGGAAGAAAACCAAGATCATCCTCCTTAGGGATGATCCAATAACATAACTTAGATCAAAGAAGAACTAGATGATAAAAGATCTAAGACCTTGATCTTTATCAACAAGTGTAGATTGTCAATCAATGGATCTATGAAAGATCAAGATCAAGGAGATGGACACACAAAGACTTAGAGATAGAAAAATACTTAAATATGAATGATCTAAAGATCATTCTAAATATTAGATCTAGTGATCAATAGGATTGTTCATAATCTATGTATTGACAATATGTATGGATGTACAGATTACATACATCAGTCAGGATCATAGAAGATTTGGGAAAAGGGATCACTCCTTGAAGGTAGGAGGATTTATGAATGCATTTACATGAGATATACATGATTGAACTCATGACCTTATGTTGACAAGAGTAATGTTAATACTTGTATTAAATCCCTTAGAAACCTTATGATCCAACCAAACACATATAAGATGGTTAAGGACTATACTATAAGTGAATAGGGAACCAGAAAATATTTCGGCCCTAAGTAAATAGACAAATGGTCTGATATATATGAAATCTATTTTACATACAAGCTTGGAGGCTTGTGAGTTTGTTTTAATAGGCATAAGCCTAGGGGGATGCTATGTTAGAGGAGTTATAAGGGTTTGGCCACCCGCTCCTTGAATTTGGATGATTTAATGATACCTTGCCCTATGAGAGGCTAAAAGTCGGGTGGGGCAATTATGGGAAGGCCACCACTGTGAAAGTCCTGCCCCCCCATATGGGCAGTGACATAATATTTCCCACCGTGGTATCAGTGGTGAACAGGGCAGTTATTTGAGCGCGCTAGTACGGATCAGACTGCAGCATGGTAGCCCTTTTGATTATTTTGCACTATGATGCATATGAGAATAGGCATAGTAAAATGCCTTATGTTTTAGCATATTGAAATGCTAGGTAATTGTATATTACCAATATTTCCTAAGAAGGGAAATTCCCAGTGTAAGATTAGCTAAAATACTAAATTCTCATAAAGGAGAAAATTGATCAGCTTAGTTGGGAATGATATTTGACTACTTTCATAAATTTAACTGATTTACCCATGTATAGTATGTACGTATATGGATGTACATAACTTACAAAGTAAAGAGTAGAGACATGAATATGTTTAGGGATAATGGGATTATGAAGTATTGGAATTACATTATCAATTATTATGCTTCTTGAATCCCCTACCAAGCATTGCTTGCTGAGATATTGTAAATGTTGCAATATCTCAGATATAAAGAAGGAGAGTTAGGAGCTGAAGACGATAGAAGACTTGAAGAGAATAATCTTCAAGGTATACCCTTGAAGACATGTATTTTTCTTTGTTGAGAGTTTTATTGTATGGTGAGCTTGAGTTTTGGATTATGTAATTTGGACAAGTATTGTAATAGATTTGGCTATACTGTGAACCATTGGATGGATTCTAGAATTTAATAAAAGTATATTCCTTCAATGAAATTTTATCTTGTACAAAATTCTACTTATGTTATGTTTAAAGTGATGACTTGGGTTTTACAAAACAAGTTCTAAAGAAAAGAATTTCCTCTGCTTTATTTTGCAAAAAAATTTTACACTCTTAAGGGCCCTGGCTTTCAAAATACATTACAAAACGTGTTACAAAAACCCGGGTTGTCACAAAAGTGGATCTAGGGAAGGGTATTGAATGATGAAGGTTAAGAGGAGTTTTGGAGGAGGAAATTTAGATAGAAATGATGTCATATAGATGCCAAAAAAGATATAGGATGTGATTGGTTGGGTGGTTACCAATTTTGGAAGGGGGGAGGCGATGGAACTTAAATCGCGGGAAGAGTGGAAAAAAAGAAAAGAAGATAAGGAGAAAAATCTAGAAGATAACGTAGGGCTTTTACATGTTTGTATGAACTTAGATTTAGAAGGTAAGTCGTCAGTATTCTATTTTGACAATGGCTTTTGAACATGAGTGATCAAACATGCACATGTTTTGAAGGACATATGATCTTAAAACATAGCATGCATTGTAAAACTAGTAGCAATAGACTCCTACTGAGTATAGTGTATACTCACCCAATCCTTAACAATTTTTAGATACAAGTAAACACTTTAGGACAGGATACGCCTGTGACAGAAGACACCCAAATTAAGTCCAAGTAAGTAAACCTCTACCTTATCTTTCAGTGAATGTCACTTGATTGTAGTTACTCTTTGTAGTTGGGGCTGTGACTAACACTTTCTTGGGAATAGAGTTGATTTAAAACTATGCCATGGCTATATGATTTTGAAAATGTGTTTTGACACTCGAGGTTTTATACAGAAGATTGTTTTTCATAACAAAAGATTTTCATGCATTTCATATTTCTAAAACAAGAGATCTCTCCTTTTTATGAAATTTGCATCATATAAAACCCGGGTCGTCACAGTTGGTATCAAAGCGTAGTTTGACATTACTCACAGCCCAGTTATGAGGAGAATAACTTATAATCAAGTTTCATCCATGAAAGATTAAGGGGAAATATGATAACACATACTAAGGTCTTGTGAATTACCTTGTGATTTACAGATGCCTAGAAAGAAAGTAAGCGATGCTCCAAGACTTGAAGCCCCACCAGTGGACTCCACTGGGTCGGGCAATTGGATGGTTGAATTATTCCAGCAATTCCTACAACATATGGGACAATACATGAGTAATCAAACCCAAACCCCTACCACACGAGATCCTTCCCCTGATAAAGCAATAGATAGGACTGAGGTTCAGTTAGAAAGGTTTCAGAAATTAGCTCCCTCATTCACAGGAGAAGATGAAGCATCTACAGTTGAAAATGGTTAATCGATATTGAAAGGATATTTAAAGCCATGAACATAGCTGAAGAAAGAAAGGTACCCATGGCCACATTTGTGCTTAGGGGAGAGGCTACCATTTGGTGGGAAATAGGGGAAAGGACTTATTTTGACCAGCAAGAAACCATAGGATGGGAAGAATTTAAAAAGGTCTTTAATGACAAATATTATCCTAAACATGTAAGAAAACAGAAGGAAAAGGAATTTATGGACTTTGAACAAGGAAACATGACTGTTCAACAGTATGAAAATAAATTCATCAGCCTCCGGAGATTTGCACCATGTACTTGTGCTGATGAGGAAGATGCGGCAGAAAGATTTGTAGATGGGCTCAACCTAGGACTCAGGAATAGAGTTCTAGGTTTCCAACCTTCCATCGTAGCCAAAGCCGTAGAGATAGCCTCCCTATACGAAGAAGATTATCAAAGGAATCAGGTGATAAAGGAAACTAAGAACATCAACACCATGAGAAATGAAGGAAAGAGACCATTTCAATCATTTGAACCCAGGCCAGCTTTCAAGAAGCCGTTTGAAAACAAAGGAAGAAGACCAGACTGGAAGACATGCCCTAAGTGTAACAGGAATCATTCAGGCAAACCATGTCCCACTTTCAACATCACTTGCTATACTTGTGGAGAATTAGGACATCTTGCTAGGAATTGTCCTAAAGGGAAAGTTGAACAGAGTAAAGAAGATCAGGTTCCAAAGAGCAAGACATACACTCAGTCAAAGTGTTGTGGAGAAATGCGCACATGGAAGAAGAGACTTGGGAACCGGAGTCAGAAATGCGAGAAAAGTACCTCGAGATCTTTTGACTGTATATATTGTAGAATTTTGGGGACAAAATTCCCTTAAGGGGGTAAGAATGTAATGACTCCATTTTTGTAACATTGAAATTCCAAGTTGGTAATGAAAAGTTCACTTTTTGGAGATAAGGGTATTTTGGTCATTTCACTATTCACCCTGACTAGACCCAGAAATTTGATCCTGAGAATGGTACCCTTAGGTGCATCTTAGAAAAAGGAATCCAACAAGACCAAAATCACCCAAAACGGAGTTAAAATGAGCAAGTTATGGCCCTTTGAAGTTCAAGGGAAAAAGTGTAATTTAATTTAAAAACGAATTTGGCCTAAGAAAACAGGGACCTATTTTGATACGGGCACCCCCTTCTTCCCAAACATACTGGAGGTTTCTAGAATGGCAATGCACAGGGGAGAAACCACCGCCATTATGGAGGTTTCTCCACCGTCATTCCATGGCGGTAGAAACCCCCTCCAGAACCCTCTTCAAGCTCTATAAATAGAGCTCTTGGGCGCCTCCAATGGCAGCCCAAAACCCTGGGAAAAACCCATTGTGGAGAAGCAGGCAAGAGGAGAAAATGTGAAAAATACCCAACCACAAACCAGGTACGCCTTAAACCACTCCAAACCCATCTCCCCCTCAGTCTTAGGATGAATTTTCTTAAGTTTTTACATGAGAGAACCATGCAAAACAGGGCTCTAGGGAGGCACAACAGACCTAGGGCAAGTGCCTAGGGCGTACTGGTTCGACAGGGTCGAAGCAGACGCGTCCGTGGACGCACCCATAAACGAGAAAATGGGCAGAAGGCCCGATGCGTCAGTGGACGTGCCCCTGTGGGCCTTCCATGTATTCTTAATACTAAAATGCCCACACTCTAGGACTCCGATTGAGGCGCCGTGAAAGGCGTTGTGTCCGTATCGATAGTACGGACACACCCAAACCATAAAATACCTAATAAATCTCCTATCTAATGCTGGCATAACCCTTAAACCATGATAGTGGCGCGGGGCCACTAAACCTTTGCAAACCTGACTATACCAAGGCCTAGTTAGGGATCTTAGGAGGCCCTTAGGCATGGGAATGAACCCTTAATGCCTAAGTAGTGAGGTAAGTTGGTCTAGAACCTATAGAGATAGGCCAAGCTAACCTTTTTCTCCTAAAACATGTCCAGGAACCTACGGGGACAAGGGGACTAGCACGATCAGAGTAGGTAGGTGTTCTATCGCTACTAGACTTTTAAAAAAGAACCCATGATGCTTTGAGACTGCATGTTTTGAGTCATGGTTGCTTTTCTAAAGCATGTTTTATGTATAGCACTAATTGATTTCATAAATGAACTTAGCATACATATGAAAAATAGATTGCACATAGATTGCCAAGACATGTGTTACATGCATAGACATATTTTGAAAAAAAAGGATTCTTGTCTGCATGATAAGTGTAGCCTTGGCCAATGAGGGCGGGCTGATGAGGGCGGGCTAGAGAGAGCTGACAGGCTTCTAGGCTGTCAAGCTTCTAGGCTTCTAGGTAGGTTTATGAATTTGAATGCGATACTAGCATGAGAAGATTTTATGCATTGCATGCATGTTTTGCAATCGATTGCATAAATTGCATGCTTTACAATAAATAAGTGCATAAATTGCATGATTTGTGATTATTGAGTTTTGAATAAATGCATATCCTTGAGGGTTACCAAAAGAAGCTGGAGTGCCCAAAAGACGCTAGGTAGGCAGTTGTGAGGGCCAGGCAATTGTGAGGGACCCAAAGAGGACATATTTTGAAAAAGAGGTGTTTGCCTGTTTGCTCGTATATGATTTGGGCTAGTAAGCTCGTGGGCGCTATGCCAAGAGGTTCTGGGTAGCCTCCCAGCCTCTACCACTATTAGGTGGAAAGGGTACCATGCCAAAAAGGCACGTCCTTACTTCGATTGCATGTGGTACAGAGGACTACCACTGGTGTCATGGCACTGGGTTGAAGTGTCATACGCCCTGTGGAGGCTATGACCGAGTGTCCCTAGGTACCCGGCGACCACACAGCGATGAGGTCGTGGGCATAGTGGGTCCTATGTTTTTGAGGATTTACTTGCATTGCACATGGCATGACGTGAGGATGGTCGACCATTCCATATATCCATGAGTTGGATTCAGTTGAGCATCTTATGCATATCATTATGTTTATGATATCTATATTACTTTCGACTTGGATTATGCGATTCTTTAAGTCGTCAGTATTCTATTTTGACAATGGCTTTTGAACATGAGTGATCAACACATGCACATGTTTTAAAGGACATATGATCTTAAAACATAGCATGCATTGTAAAACTAGTAGCAATAGACTCTTACTGTGTATAGTGTATACTCACCCAATCCTTAACATTTTTCAGACACAAGTAAACAGTTCAGGACAGGATACGCCCATAACAGAAGACACCCAAATTAAGTCCAAGTAAGTAAACCTCTACCTTATCTTTCAGTGAATGTTACTTGATTGTAGTTACTCTCTGTAGCTGGGGCTGTGACTAACACTTTCTTGGGAATAGAGTTGATTTAAAACTATGCCATGACTATATGATTTTGAAAATGTGTTTTGACACTCGGGGTTTTATACGGAAGATTGTTTTTCATAACAAAATATTTTTTATGCATTTCATATTTCTAAAACAAGAGATCTCGCCTTTTTATGAAATTTGCATCATATAAAACCTGGGTCGTCACAAAATTGAACATAACCAGAATTTTGCTAGTCCTACCAAACATGTGGAAAAATCATGAAAACAAAAGTGGTTGCTATTTTTGTAGGCACTCATGATTACATTTAGTATATGCAACATGCCCTAGTGGATGAGTTAAGCCTCATAAAGGTTTGTAGTGAATAAACCCACAAAATTGAATAAGGCTAAGTCATTTATTTTTATCTTAGAGAATTATCATCCATTAGTACTCTACTTACTTTAACAACTTAATAAAGATGATTGAGAAATTCTACAAATTAACCACATACCAAAGCCATTTTATTCTAGTTTCATCTTAGAAAGCAATTTGTGTAGCAGGTGCATAAGTTCGGACTTCTAAATAGATATGCTTATTGTTCATTTGGAAAGATGTCTTGACCTTAAATGCCCATTGGTATATGCTAAAAAATAAAGCTTTCAGAGCAAAGGATGAAAGAAAATTTCTCTTTATATGACCAAATCCAACAATTTGATGGTTCACATAATTTCTTTAAGCACAAATGAGACAAAGGGAAATGATTCCTTAGAATAGATGACAGGACAAAGACCATAAAGTGTAGTTCATCTTAATTCCTTCCTATTTATATCCTCATGAATGCTATCATCCACCTTAAGATCAATAGGTCTTTAGATAAGACAAAATGTTGGCTTATGATAGCTTTCTGATAGAAGGGTATAAGGATTCATGATTGTTCTCCCTGGTATTCCTGATAAGGTAGGGTTGAGCAGGGTGGGACCATGATCATTCTTTCTAATATTCTTGATAATTCTAAGATCATGGTTGTTCATAATTCCTAACCCATCCATTATAATTTGTCTCAAGATCATAATTTCTAGGGTATGGGAATGTAGTAGGTACACCCAGTAGCTCTTGATAATATCCATTATAGGTGGAGCTTAATGGCCATTAAGTAGTGGGATATGTGTGGTCAAAATATGTATAGGAATTCTTGTATTGAGATTGTGCATATGGCATGTATGATTGAGTAACTTGCTTAGAAGCAATTAACCTATTCATTGGGTAATAGCTTAGGAGTAAAATCATATGAAAGTGATGTTTTTCCATCCCTTGTTTGGTAAGCCATTGCACTTAATTTTACCAATAATGAAATAAATCATTCTATACAATGAATGAGCACCTTCTTTTTTAATGGGATGCATCTTGACTAAATGTGACTCCTAACTTTAAATGATGCACAATCAATCCTTAATAGTCCACTAATGAGTTGAATTATTGATCTTTGATAATGAGTAGGGTGGTAGCTTTTAGACTTAAATCTAGACAATTCCTTCTATATGGGCTTGACCATTGCTTATGAGTTAGGTTCTACTTTAAAGTGCTTAATCCAATTCTCATGAAAGAAGGTGTTTATACCTCAATAATCATCAATGAAAGGCATGGAAAAATCACTTGGATTTTGGATACCCACTAGAATCATGGTGTCAAAAGCCACTAGAGTGGAATAGATCCCCTCCTTCTAAAAGTTATCTGTAGGCTCAAAAACCTAAGTTTCTTATTACATGATTTTACATTAAAATTCAAGGGTTGAGATCACGAACATACAAGGAATTTATTTGATTACCTAGGTAAGCCAAGGATCCAGTGATAAAATCTAGCCCTTGTCTTATGGAGGTTCCTGTGGAGCAATTGCTATCAATGTGTTCCATCCACCTTAAAGCAATAAACTTGTAATGCAGGTACAAGGAAAAAAGCTAATGTGTGCTATATGGTATCCAACTAGAGGTTAGATAGTTGCAATCTAATGCAACAACCCAAAATAAACATGCAATAATTAAGATGAATTCCCTAATTTATATGAATTATTCTAAATGTAGCCTAACTACAAAAGTGAATCAAAGTGAGGGATACTTACAGTGGGGTTTTTGATGAGGATCAAGTGTGGGCCTTCAAGCCACAGACTTGTCCTATTTTAATACAACCCATTTAAAATTGAAATAAAGCAATTTTAAGTTACAATGGAACCTTTTTACATGTTCACTCAGAAAGAAGAACCTAATCTAAGAAAGTAATCAAATTTGATGAAGATTTGGCCCACAAAATTGCCACCACTATTTTGCCAAATTTGCCTCACGTGAAATAAGTAAGATGAATCAATTCATGAGGAATTAGAAAATTATGAAAATATGACACAAAAATCCTAATCTAATGCAATAAAAAATGATGACCAAAGTAAAATAATCCAAATAAAAATTCAAGCACAAATATGTTGCTATTCTCAGACAACGGTGCCAAAAACATGGCCTAGACTTAAAATTACTAGCAAGCACAAATCAATATAGTATTTTCATGCAATTGAGGTTGATCCCATGAGGAATCTCATATATTTGCAATGGATTAGATTATATTTAAATTGAATAACTTTAGCGAAAGAGATAAAAATGTGATTATGCTAGGAATTTAAAATAACATGAAATGGGAACATGCATGGAATTAGAAACTAGACTTAAAAGAAGCCTTCTAAAAACTATAGCTAAGTAATTAGAATAAAAATTTTCATAATTAACATGCAAGGAACTAAAGGAAACTAATGCTAATTTAGAATGAATCAAATTAAGCAACTAATTTTAAGGAAACTACTCAAATTAGAAACTTTCATAATTTAACACTTTCCTAAACTAGAATTGGAAACATCCTAAAAGTAGAACTTTCTAAAACCAAATCAGTAAACTTTCTAACACTAAATTAAAATGAAAAACAAGTAACCAATGAGATCTAATTAAATTTAATATGAAATTAGAAACACGCATATGAATGGAAACTATAATTAAAGGGACTTTCTAAATACTAAAACTTCCTAAAGATGGAACTTTCTAAACATCAAAAATAAAATTTTTAAACTTAAAATAATATGAAAAAAAATGAATTAAATACTTCCAAAACAAGATTATACAACTAAACTAAGTAAAACCAGAAAGGAAAGTGACCTAGTACCATGTGCATGATCCATGGATTGAATGCATGGTTCTAGGGTGCAAAATAGACCAGAATTGATGAATCTAAAGTGAAATATACTAATTAATATATCTAATAAGAAACATGAAAATCTAAATAGGTTCCTAAGGATTCAAGAAAATAAGGTGTTTACATGGCTAGAAACAAAGCATAAAGTTAAGGGGAGAAAATTTCCAAATTTCAACTACTCAAGAACATCAAACAATTCAAGATAAAGGAAGGACTTGAAGTCACAAATTTTATGCAAGAAAATGACCCAGATCTAAAATACTTCAATGAAAGAAACATTCCATAACAATAAACTTCAAAGAACTTGATTGAATCATCTCTAAATTACAACCAAAACTAGATGTATAATACATGTTCTAGTGCTGAAATTTGTGTATAATTCTTAAGCATAAAATCCTATCTAAACAACATCATCAATGAAATTTCATGACCAAAATTTAAGGTATGATGGCTGAAAATAAAACCCAAAGAGGAATTTGAGAGAAAAGAAGGCTAAAAGGTGCAGTTAGGGGAAAATGGGCCTAAACTAAAGTGGTGAACATGAAAAAAAAAAGTGGAATTCAAGAGAGGATTTGCAAGTTTTAAGTTAGTTATTATCTTGGATCTCACTACTAGATCATAAATAACATAATTCTTGGTTGAATAATAAAGAAAAAATTAAGAATTGAAGCAAGAAAGTACTTGGATTGAAGGTTAGAAAGATTCATGTAATCTAAGGAACAAAACAAGGAAAACCTAAAGCAATGAAACTAAATCAAAACAAGTAAACTAATAACTGAATTGGAGAGCAATTACCAAGATAACAACTATAAAACCAAAGGAAAAAGAACATCAATGAAGTGCCAAAGTCTAGCTGCAAAAATGCACCAAAAGAAGCTATGTTTCAAGGTGTCTCACCCACCTCTACTTGGAAAATTCATATGAATCATGGAGGTATACATAGATGAGTGGGTTCCTAAGTTAGGAAAGAGTGAATCCATGAGAAAAGTTTCTCTACGGTTATGGTATTGAATGAGGAATATTAGGATGAGTTTTGGAGGAGGGAATTTAGGTAGCAATGATGTCATAAAGATGACATAAGAGAGACAGAAGGTGATGGACTGGCTGGTTACTAAATAGGAAACCACTTGATCTAGCCAACTAAGTAAGAGGGGGCATCCTCCTCTTGGATGGTGGCTCCTTCCTTGACTTAAAAATATGAAACCATAGTAAGATGAGTGGATTAGGGTTAGAAAATGAATTAGGAATATGTATGGTTTTCTCTCTTGATGGGCCCCTTAATTTATGATCATCTTACCTTTAACATAAGATAGTTACTTGAATTGATTCTCCAATTGTGTGGCTCTAAGTGGCACTCCACCTTTGCTTGATGGATCATCCCTTTGTGGTTTAAGTGGTTTCAATGCTTAACGTCAAGGTTTGAGTAGCTTGTATGGTTTATCACCCTTTTTTATGGCTTTACTGGCTAAGTCGCTTGAATGGCTCCCATGCAAAGGTGGTGGAAATGCATGGCTTGGGTCCATTTCTAATCATTTTTTGCTTCTTCAAGTGCCTTCTTGCTTGCCCAAGGATGATCTTGAACCTTCATCACACCTTGGCTTGATGTAATTTAGGCCTTCACTTACTTGGGTTTCCTAGCTACACTGGGAAACCTCATGAATGGCTTCAATTCTTATCTCAATCACGCTTGGCTTTTAGATTATCTTCTCAACACCTATAAAATAAGAAAAACCCTAATTAAATCCTCTCAAATTATGACCATTCACATACTTACTTTGGATTAACTCCTGAACTTGCAAAATATCAAACTTTTGAGTTATTAAGTCAGAAATGTAAGTGTAACAAAATTTTGGCCAAAAACCCTAATTTAACATTATAAGTTATAACACATGGGCTACTAATTGGGTACTTTTTATACAAAATTGAAAACTTATCATTCCCAGTAAAGGCAAGTTTTGTAAGGATAAGAGGCTAATATAGTTTACTAGAATCCAACAGCCATGAAGGAGCTGCTCTAGTATTCATGGCAATACCTTTGATTCTAGACCATGACCTCAGTGCAGGAGGTACCACATAGGCAAGTCTTGTTAAAATTCTACAGTTGTGGAGAGACTGAGATTGCCCAAAGAAGAAGAAGAAGCCCAAGAAGGAAGCATTCCAATATCCTATTCCATGTAGCCTAGGACTCATTTTTGCTATCACTTTTCGATGGGCCCAAACTAATAATGCCATAGTGGAAGTATTTGTTTATGATAGACCTTGTTTAATACTACTTCAAAGCATTCTTCTAAATCACATACATTTACATTATGTGTGGAGAGTCTAGTAAGAAGCTAGGCCTTCACATGAAAGTCATGACTCTAGCAAGTGAGTCGATATGCACTTAGGAGTATCTTTAGGATGTTCAAATCATGGTGAAGATAGATGGATGGATGCTAATCTAATCCTCCAAAGATGATAGACTTTGACATCATCTTAGGGATGGATTGGTTGGCATTTCATTGGAAAACAATCAATTACCTAAAGAAGAGGGTAACTTTTAAGATGACAAGGGAAGTGATGAAATCTTTCAAAGGTAGGAGAGATTACACAAGCATGTATGATATGTATGATGAAGGTGGTTAAATACATTGGTCGAGACCTAAGCTTGATGAGGTGGTGGTAGTTTAGGATTTTTAAGATGTGTCCCAAAGGATTTATCAAGGTTATCAATGAAGCAAGAGATGGACTTTACCAATGAGCTAATACTAGTCATAATTCCTATCTCAAAGGTACCTTACAGGTTGGAACTAGTAGAGCTGAAAGAGCTCAAGCATTAACTCTAGGACCTACTGAATAAAGGGTTTATCCAGCTAAATGTTTCACCATGGGGAGCTCCAGTCCTCTTCATGAAGAAGAAGAATAGATCAATGAGGGTATGTGATGTATCTTAATAAATTATCGGAAATGCATAACTCTATTGGAGTATAGAATAGACAAATATGGGTTAATTCCATGAAAACTCTTTAAATGATGTTAATTAATAAATGAAGCCAAACATTCAAAAGAAGTACAATTTTGAACTAAAACTAAATACAAAGAAAGTAAAAGGAATGTAAAAACATAAAGCAAGTAAATCAAAGAAGGAAACAACTAACTAAAAATAAATTTTTTATTATCTAACTAGTAATCATTATATTAAACAACTAAACTAGGCAACTATCTAAGAAGGAAACAACCAATTAAAAAGGAAGCAACTGAGCTAACTAAGCAACAAGAAAGTAAACCCTATATTATAAAGCAAGCAATTAAGGAAACTAAGAAACTTTAAAAACATAGGAAGGAAATAAAACAAGACTTTCTAAAACTACAACTAACATGAATTAATGAACTTTCTAAAATTACCACAATTGGAAAAGGAAACTTTCTAAAACTACAACTAGTTCAGAAATAAGGAAAATTTCTAAAATTAGAACCAAGGAAACTATCCAAAATTACAACTAACTAATTAAAGTAAGAAACAAAGTAACCAAGAACAGGAAAGGAAAAGAGAGTTATTTCATTAAAAAGAAAATGAAAAAATTACAAGGATTTGTTACATAACAAATGGAAAGAAATCAAGTAATGATCTTTCAAATTCGAGCTTGAATTCAATTATAGGTCCCACATGTTGTTCAGTGATCAAAAGCTTGCACACTTCTCTTACCCAAAATATAGTAAAATTACCACCAAGCTTTTCTCATCTCCTTAATCCAATAAGCCACAAACCAAAACAAATCTCATCAAATGATCCTTTAGAATGAAGTATTAGTGCGGCCAAGAAAAGAGGAGTCATAACAATTTTTCCTAACCAATCACCATCCAAGAAAGAAAGAAGAATTATGAAAAAGGAGGTAAAAAAGGTTACTATAGTTTTCCTAAGCCAAAAACTCTTAAAAGAAAGAGGGAAACTTCAAGGAGTCTAGATAAAGAGGGGATTAGAGGTCATTCATTTTTAAGGAAGTTGAATGATAGAGGAGGCTTCCTTCCTTAAACATGAAACAGAGAAAAAGAAAACAAATTGGAGATAGTATCCCTACCCTCCAATACAAAGCCCTTGGCTAGCAACCTTGGTGCTTATGGATGGATTTGCATTTTCCTCAACTTTACTTAAGAAATTAGAGAGTTTCCTTATCTCTAAGAATTCTTTACTTTTTCTTAGTCAAACTTCATAAAAAAAGAATTTAGAAAGAAGAGGAAGAATGATGCATGAACTAAGTAAATGGAAATATGCTTGGGTCTAAGATTGGAAAGTAGTTGGGTGAAGAACAAAAATAGAAAGTGGAAGATAAAGAAACATGGAAAGAGTGTGTGACTGAAGGAAAGTGTGATGATGAGAGATTAAGAGATGGGAATGGAACAAGAATTGTAACCTAGCATGGAACGTTCCATGCATGTAGTCATGCAAATCTGTGTACATGTGATTATAAAAGGCAAGTGGAATGGTTACACTATATGCAACTAAGATGCACCAATCTACAATGCTATGCATCACTTTCTAAGTTAAGAATGCATTCTATATCAAAGAATTCAATATGAATGAAGTTTCTAAACTATTCCTAGAAAGTAAGCAGAGGAAAATAGAAGGACAAATTAAGTCAAACATGGGTTTCTAAATTAGGAAAGTGCTAATCCTAAACTAGGGAAGTGCTAGATCTAATAATCTACCATGGAAGTTGTTTTTAAAATGGTCCTAAACTAATCCTATAACATACCTAAGCTGAATGGAAAGAAAATTAGAAAGTTATTTAATCTAGGACACAAGGAAATCTAAGATATAAACATGGAAACTAAAATTAGAAATTATCCTACTTCTAAAATAAGAAGTGTTTAAAAACATAAAGACTAAACATGCTAAATGGGAAGCTAGAGTAGACACTAGATCTACAAAGTAAAACCTAATCTAAGAAAACAAGACTAACCCACTAAAATACATTGATAATAACCTACACAAACTAGAAACGATTCCATATATGTGAACTTGAAAAGGATGTATCCATCAAATTTTGGTGGATGCCTTGAAAACCTAGGATCCTAATGCAAGTAACAAAAAGTAAGAAACTAACATGGAAAGCTTAAGGGGAAACTACTATAAAACCATGCAAGTCACAACATGAAAGATGTGTGCAATTCATCAATTGCTTCTAACATGCAAAGATGGACAACAACAATGAATGAGTTAACATCTATGCATGCAAGAGAAGAGATGGAAGAGAACAGAAATTAAATAAGAAAGAAAGAAATTAAAATTTAGGTTGAGAGCTTACCTTTATCTCTAAGGAATTTGATCATAGAAGCTTGAAGGGATCTTGGGTGAGGGTGATATTCCTCCCTTTATTTCTCCTTTGATTTAGCCTTGCACTGTAGGAAAAGTTGAAAGATCCTTAATGTATTCAAAAGCACCTCTATTTGAAGATTTCTAGTATGAGAGTTAGGTTGATTGAATGGTTGAGATCAATCCATTTTAATTAGAAGCAATTCAAGTACTAGATTTGGGGGGGGGGGGGGCGCACGGGGCACATGGAATTCAATTATGAAAGTGAGAGATGAAAATGGAATAAATAATATAGGATTGTAAGGAGAAATGAAAGAGGAAAGGTGAAGAAATGAATGAGGAAATGAAAGAATTAGAAAGGAAGACTAAGGAGATAACTTAAGTGGCAAGAGAAGGGGCTGAAACCAAATAGGAAGTTGGCTGGTGGATGGGGGTAGGCATGGAATTAAAAATAGTAACATTGAGGTGGAAAATAGGAGAAAATAAAAAGGGGAAAAAAGGAAAAAGAAGGAAAACATAAGGAATAAGTAGGTAAAGAAATTAGTGGGTAAAAAATAAAAGAAATATAAAATTGATGGGAGAATCTAGGGTTCTTCATAATTAGAAACTCCTAAGGAGGGGGCATGTAATGCACATGGAGGAAAGTGGAGTGATTTTGGAAACCCCAAGATGCATGGACCTTGGATGAGAATGGATGATTGAGATATTTCTTTCCTTAAGGTTTTGGTTTGACTTCCCAAAATAGGAAAGGTAGCTAAGGTTTCCTCCTTTGCTTCATTTCAATCCTACCTTTTAGATCATGGTTACCTTTGCTTGGATGGATGGGATCCCTTTATGGCATGTAAATCCTCTTTAAACTTCATCTTATCTCCACCATTGGATCAGATTGCTATAGAATGAATGACTTTGATTCTTATAGATCTTCATATGCTCATGTGGACCAATTGTTCTTCAATATATTGTATGGATAAGTCATCCACTCATTGGTTTGATCCTTCATCCTTTGGTTGAGTAGGAGAGAGAAAATAATTAAAAGTCTTCATGTGATCCCCAGTCTTCTTTTACATTTGAGAAGCTTTTTTTATATATGATTCTATTGTATATCAATTGAACTTCTTCCATAAGCTTCTTAAGGTAGTGAAATGTGTTTAATGTACAGAAATTGGAATTTTGCCACCTTTTCATCATCATTTGAGTTGGAGTTGTATATAGGGTTTTTGGCCATTCCGACTTTGATAATGACGCCTAGTGATAATTTTGAACGTACAAGACCATTTAGGGCATATGTGATCCATAATGTAGCTTGGTTTCCAAAATTGCTCTTTCAATGGTAAAATTAGCAAATTTTGGCATTTTTTTCATTTGTACCATGAACCTGCAAATTAGTGGAATTAATCATAATTAGTAATAATCATATGATTTTAGGGGCTAAAACCTCCTAAGTATAGGGATATTTATATAATATTTCTATGCCCATCACTATCTATTGACTATTAAATATTAAATTAAGTGATTAATAAAAATAAGTATTATCTACCACATATTAGTGACCTATTCGATCAACTTTAGGCAGCTAAGGTATTCTCCAAGATCTATCAATGGTCAGGGCATCATCAACTGAGGGTTAGAAAGGAGGATATATCTAAGATGGAGTTTAGAACTCGCTATAGCCAGTATGAATTTAGAGTCATGCCATTTGGTTTGACCAATGCCCCAACAATGTTTATGGACCTCATGGACATGGCACTAAATGATGCACTAGTTATATACCAAGTTTAGCAAGTATGATTTCTAATTGGAGAAGGTAAATTTCTTAGGCCACATTATCTTTAAGGATGCAATGGCAGTGGATCCTGAGAAGGTAGAAGCAGTGGAGAAGTAGGAGACACCTAAGACAATGATGGAGATACTAAGTTTCCTTTGATTGGGAAGATATTACCATAGAATTATTGAGGGCTTCTCATGAATCATTTTGCCTCTAACTAAACTTAATAGAAAGAATGTGAGATTCCTGTGGGATGTAGCTCATGAAACCAACTTTCAAGAGCTAAAGAAGAGGCTAACCACTCTGCTAGTGTTGACATTACCATCTCACAGTGGTAGATTTATGGTGTATAGTGATACCCTTGGCAAGGTCTTGGGTTATGTACTTATGCAGTACGAGGAGATAATTTCTTGTGCTTCATGATAGTTGAAGAAGCATGAGGTCAATTATTAGACCCATAATCTAGAGTTGGATGCTATTATCTTTTCCTTGAACATGTGGATGCACTATTTTTGCATAGAGAAGCTTAATGCATTAACAGATCATATGTGCCTCAATTAGATTTATCTTAGTTGTACCTCAACCTAAGGTAGAGAAGATGGATGGAATATTAGAAGGATTACAACTTCTCCATCTAGTATCACCCATGGAAGGCCAATGTGGTATCCAATTCCCTAAGGAGGCATAGAGTATGAGTGCAAATATGCTTCTAGGAGATGGAAATTGATGCATGAGGTTCTAGAGTGCAAGCCAGAGCTAAGGCAGCATGATGGGAGATGCTTCATACTAAATTTGGTTGTGAGATCTGTTATTGCTAATAGAGTGCTTCAGACACAATAGGATGATGAGGAGACTTAGTCATTGGTAGGTAAACCAAGGTTTACATAAGAGAGGAACTGTAGTGTTTAGGCTAGTGGTTCCAATGAGTGTTGAACTAAGATAAGAGATTCTCAAGGAGTCGCATCAATCTCATTACATGATCTATCCTAGTGGTACTAAGATGTATCAAGACCTAAAGAAGCACTTCTAGTGGGATGGCTTGAAGAGAGATGTGGAAAAGTTCATAAAGAGATGCCAAAGTTGTCAATAGGTTAAGGTTCAACATAAGTAGCTAGCAAGACTACTATAGCCCCCTTAGCTATTAGGGTGAAAGTGGAATCATATCACTATAGACTTTAGACAGGGATTACATAGACACCTAGTAGACTTATGGGTGATGATTTACAGGCTCACGAAGTTTATGAATTTACTTCCCATCCATTAGACCCATAGTACAGGCAGCTTAGTAGGACCATAGATTCTAAAGATAGTAAGCCTACATGGTATGTCTATCATGATTACCTTAAATAGGGATAGCTGGTTCACATCTCAGTTTTGGAGATTTGTACAGGAGTCATTGGGATCATCATTGAGCTATAGTATAGTATTTCATCCCCAGACTAATGGATAATTAGAGAGGATGATCCAGACTTTGAGGACATGCTGAAAGGGTAGTTGGGATGATAACTTACCATTGGTAGAGTTTGCTTATAATATCAACTTCCACTTGAGTATTGTTATGGCAGCATATGAGGCTTTGTATGGATGGCTTGCTGTTGGTCGAATTGCTAGAGTGAAATTGGGGAGGACAAGTCTATATAGTTAGAGCTGGTGGAGTAGTGCATTGGCAAAGTAAAGCTAATCAAATAGCAACTAGTACTAGCATAGAGTTGGCAAATGTGCTAAGTGGATAAGAGGTATAGGGATTTAGAATTCTAAGTAAATGATTAGGTATTTGTAAAGGTTTGACATAAAAGGTCTGACGACTTAGGTTGTTGTAACACATTTTGTAATACATTTTTCAAAGGCAGGGCCCATAGTAGTAAAAAATTTCACAAAATAAAGTAGAGAAAATTCTTTTCTTTAGAACTTGTTTTAAAAAACCTAAGTCATCACTTCATACATAACATAAGTAGAATTTTTGTACAAAATAAAATTCGATTGAAAGAATATACTTTTATTAAATTCTAGAATCCATCCAATGGTTCACAGTACAGCCTAAGTATCATTACAATACTTGTCCAAATTACATAATCCAAATTTCAAAGCTCACCATACAATAAAACCCTCATTATAATATAATGCTCTCAAATAAAATACATGTCTTCAAGGGATATACCCTGATTGATTATTCTTCCAAGTCTTCTTATGTCTTGAGTTCCTAATTCTCTTTTTCTATATCTAAAATATTGTAAACATTGAAACATTTACAATATGTCATCAAGCTATGCTTGGTAGGGGATTCAAGAAGCATAAAAATTTGACAGTATAATCCTAATACTTCATAATCCCATTATTCATACTCATGGATCAATCTCTTTACTTTGTCATATATGTAAATCCTTACACATATAGACTGGAAATACTCCCTCATTTGGGTAGTATCAGTAATCCACTATTACCTGGCATCTCATCATGCCATATCATAGGCATTTCACTATGCCATGCATCTCAAAGGACTACTATGCATGTAGTTAGAATCCGTATTAGCATGCCCGAATAACTGCCCAATAATCCACCTATACCATCCTTGGTGGAAATTATAATATCCATGTTTGTATGGGGAGGACCATGGCTGTCACAGTGGTGGCCTTCCCATAATTGTCCCACCTAACTTTTAGCCTCATTTAGGCTTAGTATCCATGTAATAACAAGTTTTGGAGAGCAGGTGGCCAAACCCTACTAACTCTCCTAGCATAGCATCCCTAGGCCTATGCCTGTTTAAAATAAAACCACAAGCCTCCATCCTTATATGCAAAGTAATTCTTATATGTATTAGACAATCTGTCTGTTTACTTAGGACTGGAATATCTTCTAGTTCCCTATTCACTTAGATCATTTCATATGTGTTTTGGTTGGATCATAAGGGTTTTTAAAGGATTTAATACAAGTATTTACATTACACTTGTCAACATTTCTAGACATAAGATCATGTATTCAACATGTACATCTCATGTAGATGCATTCATAAAATCCTCCTACCTTCAAGTAGTGATCCATCTCTTCATATCTTCTATGATCCTGACTGATGTATGTAATCTATAAATCCATACATACTGTCAATATATATACAATTTAAATAATCCTATATTTTTTATCCTATTGATCAATAGATCTGATGGTTAGAATGATCTTCTAATCTTTTAGATCTAAGTATTTTCTATTCTTAGTCTTTGTGTATTCCTTTCTTTGATCTTGATCTTTCATAGATCCTTTGATCAACAATTTATATTTGTTGATAAAGATCCAGGGCTTAGATCTTCTATCATCTAGCTATTCTTTGATCTAATTTCAGTTGTTTGATCATCCTTAAGGAGGATGATCTTGGTTCTCTTCCTTGAATCATATTTGATCAAGGGTTCAGATCTTCTATTCTATTTGAACTAAATTGTAAGAAATATATATATATATATCATCATCATCATCAAGAAGATAACATGTCTCATCCTAAGTCTAGACTGGTCCTCTTATTTCCAATCGGCTAAGGCTTACTAGCCAAATGGATGAACACAAAGTGGTTACTTCAATCCTCATGTAAGGAGGCGTTTAAACATCACAAACATCAATGGAAGGTAGGGGAAGAGTGAGGCTCTAGTACAAAACCCCCTTAACCACCATGTTCAGCATTCACTAGAGTGACCTTAGCTCAACCTTTCATAAGGTTCCTATGAGCATTTTACCCTAAGTACTCTTTCTAATTGATTTTAATTAAGTCCATGAATATTTAAAATTTCATTCATGGGGCTTATTATTCTCCTAATTTGGGCCAAGGATTTGATGATCCTTATATTGTGCTACTAACTAGAACCCTTACTAATATTAAGTCAAAGTCATTCACTCATCTTAATTTTCCATGAATCTCTATATTCCATTAGTTTACATTTTTGGTGATTTATGCTCATTATATCTTAACAACTACTTAACATTTGAATCTATAAATAAAATTTGACAATAAATAAATCATAAACGTTAAAGCATAAACCTAATATGATTTAACAACTATTTATACTAACATGCTTCCTATAAATGTAACTTAACCTAATGAAATAAAACTAGACTTAAACTAGCATGATCCTAAGTTATGAAATACATGAAATTCTACTACTAATCTAATGGAATCATGTAAAATCTCAAATTTAAAGTAGCATGGACCTAAGATAATTAAATCAACCTAATAACAAACTAATAACATTTAGAGTATAGAAGGCTAAAATTTAAGAATTACACTATCATGCTTTCTAATTTATAAAATAAATCGCATTTACAATTCTATTATCAAATAAAAGACAATTAACTAATTAGATTAAGATTATTAGAAACTTTTACTTATGATCCAACCATTAGATCTTAGATCTTTTTCTTTAGATCAAAGGTTTTAATTACATTTAGGGTTTTTACTCCATTAAGATCCAAAGATGATATCCACTTGTTTTTGTCACATTTGATCCATGATCTAACTGGATTCCATCATAATATCATTCGTTCAATCCATCCCAACGATCGATCATACTTGATCTCATTGATCAAGTAGGTCCCTTTGTATTTTTAGGGTTTTTCTATCATAAAGGATAGATTCCTTAACTTATATTATATATGTCAAAATAAATCATGGATATTACTTTATTTCAGCATTATATCATCATTAAATCAGATCCCCAAGATCTGATCACCTCAGATCTTGAAGATCATGAAAATTAGAGCCTTAATTCCTCAAAATAGAAAGTTTCTTAAAGAGTTTTATCCATTTTATGATTTTAGAAAGAACAAAAAAGACATTACAAGCTTTCCATAGCCTATATTTTATCTTAATTTGGAGTTCAAATGACTTTACAATTAAAGACTGAAATTCACAGTCCTTTCGAGGGTCCAGATTTGATCTGGGCCCAGTGAAACAGACGGCCCAGATTGTTTGGGTGGAACGATCCTGCACTCCCATCATCGGGATGCACACGGTAACGCGCTCCCTGAGACCGGCATTGTCGCACGGTCATTCCGTAGGGATGGCATTGCACGCAGAGATGCTCTCACAAGGCGCATTTCCATGCTGCATCCAGCGGTGGCATCCCAGGAGCTCGATCGTATGAAGAAGATCAGACAGTTCATTTTAGACTATCCAATCAATTCCTCTTCAATTAAAGGATCAAAACTTGATAAAATTTATTGAAACTTCTACCTTAGGGGTTTTAAACCCTTCTAGATCGATTGGATGGCTTAGTGTTAAGTGTTAAATTTTGGTTCTAAATACCTCTAATTTAGCATTCAATTAGATCATCTAACCGTTCAAATTTGCAAAATTTAGCTTGATTATGAATTTAGCGCCAATTGACCATCCAAGCCTTAATTTTTCAGAATCAATAGTCAGATGATCATTGAGCTCATTAAATAATTAATGTACAGTTTAGATTATTCTAATTTGATCTTTTATTTTGTGTATCAACCAAAAGAGGCATGGATGGCTATGATCAAGGATCAATGTTACAGATCATCCATCAAGGATTAATGGGTCAGATCATTCTAAAGAGGATTGGATGGGTCAGATCACCCATATGGCGAAGGCAACATACAATTTTAGAGGAGTTTCCAAAGAAAAAGGAGGGGACCCAAATTAGTAAAGAATAAGAAGAAAGAGGCATTCCACTTTCTTTCTTCCACTCTCTTTCCTTTCCCATCTGGGCCATCCCCATCTCACGTACAAATCTCTCACTTCTTCTCATTCTCTCCACCTTCTATTCTCCTCTATTCTCCCTTCTATTCTTAACCCCCTTCTTTAAACCGTAAGAGGGCAGTCAACTCAACACAACCAGCCTCTTGCCCCCCCTCCTCTATCGTTCCTCTCTCTCTCTCTCTCTCTCTCTCTCTCTCTCTCTCTCTCTCTCTCTCTCTCTCTCTCTCTCTCTCTCTCTCTCTCTCTCTCTCTCTCTCTCTCTCTCTCTCTCATGCACAACTTCCCCTCTCCTTCTCCTTATGTCCCCTCTTTCTCCTACTCCCTACATCTCTCTGCTTCTCCACTTACACCACAACACTAATCCAGCCCCCTATTCTACGGCACACTTTTCACTACACTAGCCGAACAACCCAGCTTCCTTTCTTCCTCTCCACTATGTCACATCTACCTCCACTAGAATCAAGCAATGCCACCACCTTTGTTTCTAGAAAACCCAACTCTACTCCATTCTCTAGCCTTTGCTCCATCACTTAGGTCTATTTTTACTGCCCTCTGTCTTTCTCCTATCCCACGCTCCTCTCTGGGCTCTATTTCCTCCACCACACTAGATGGCCAGTCCCATCAATGTCACTAGCCTAGATCATCACTAAATAGGACGATGCCCAGAGTTGTGCGACGCTCCCTATCTCCTCTACTCCACTAGCCAAGCTAAGCCAAGCTCCAGGCAGCACCTCCACTTCTAGAATCGAAAGGGGTCCAGACCAAACACCCACCCAACTGGCTAGACCTCCTCAGCTAGGTTGGATTGCGTGCCCATCTTCTCCACAGATCTCCATCGCACCCAACAGCTCTACCCCCATGTCCTTCTCTAGAGTTTTTCTCTGTCACCGGCCAACCCAGAGAGGAAAACCTGGCGCGGGTTTTCCCTCTATTTTTCTCTTCCCCCCTCATTTCTCCTCTTATTCCTTGTTTCGTCCTCCTCTGGCTTCCTTGTCCATCTTTTCATTGAGTTCTAGTTTAGACACTAGAAAATACCCTTCTCCCAGTCGCCGTCGTTGGACATTTCGAGGACAAAAACCTGGTTCGGGTTTTCCCTCCTTTTCCCCACCTTCTTCTCCTCTCCCTTTCCCCCTTCTCCTTTAGCTTCCTCTTCTCCCCCCTCCATTACCGGCATTCTTTTTGTTGGGTTTTTGTTAAAAAACTAGCTTTTTGATTAAATTCTAATTTTTCCCTTTGCTCTTTAAATTTAATTACATGTCTGTCTTTTTCTTTTAATTACATCTGTGTCCTGATTTTATTTACATATGTGTCCCCATTTTATTTATATCTATGTCCCTATTCTATTCAAGTTTTATCTTATCCATATTCTAACAATGTTATCTAGGGATAGTGCTCTCCAAGGACAATGTAATTCAGGGATGTTTAATTAGTTTTATATTTATGTTTTCTAGACTTGAAATTTATTTAAATTACATCATTTGAATAAAGCTAAATAGTTAGTTTAATTTTGTTATTTTCTTTAATTTTATATATTTAAATTTTATTGAAATTTCTACTTTTTAAAGCGAGTCCCTGCAGGATCTACCCATATTTGCATAGCTATACAACAATAGTCCGTGCACTTATAGTTAAACATCAACAAGTTTTTGGTGCCATTGTTGGGGACTTGCAAAGGAGTTTTCATAAAATTTAATTAAAAATCCGAAAACAAATTAGGAATTGCAATTTTTAGCATTTTAGGAAATTTTAGGTGTAGTTTTTAATTATTTTTAGGGCATAATCACCTTGTTTCTTGAATTTGGTACTCATTTCTAATTTTATTTTTCAAGAAACTAGAAACTAGAGGAATTTGACAAGTGGATCTTCACCAAAATGGAAATTTCCCTACTTTCCCAAAATAGGAATTTTCTTTTTTTCTTTTGAGTGAATCATATAGTGAGGCTCCTTTGTAATTTGCACATTTAATTTTAATTTTAAAGGGTTGTAATAATACAGGGCAAGTGTGGGATAAGGTGGCCCACACTTGATCTTCATCAGAAACCCCACGACAAGTCTTCTCACTCATTTATTTCCTAGATTAGGGTTTGCATTTAGAATAAATTGAATTGTTTGGTAATGTAACTCATATAGACAACATCTTTTATTATTGTTGCATTTTAGGATTTTGCATTAGTTTATTGCTTTTAATTGCATCTTAGGACACATCTAATGCTTTAAGGTGATTTATAAGCTGATTGAATTTCCATGGTGTATGGAAATTAATTAGTAAGGGCACCTGACCCCACAAGATAAAGGGTGAATTTCATCACCACTCCTTATCTCACCTAGGATAATCACCTCAAGTGCATAACCCCACTATTCACATTAAGTTAAAATCAATTAGAAGATACCTGCAGGGTCATCACATGCTCGTAGGACCATCTTAATAGGACAGATTTACTATTACTCTAGTGGCTTTTGATCACTCTAGTTATTGGAGCTTATCTAATAGAGCTTCGCTCTTCCCCCACCTCCTATTGACATTTGTCAAGGTCTAAATGCCTCCTTACATGAGGGTTGTATTAACCACCTTGGGCGAACCTAACTAGTAAGCAGTAATCAAATCCTAAAGTGTGACGACCCGGGTTTTATATGATGCAAATTTCATAAAAAGGCAAGATCTCTTGCTTTAGAAATATGAAATGCATGAAAATATTTTGTTTTGGAAAGCAATCTTTCGTATAAAACCCCGAGTGTCAAAACACATTTTCAAATTTCTAATTGAACGTCAGTCCTATCTATTGCTTTATTAGGGGAAGGATCTCGTGTGGTAAGGGTTTGCGTTTGTTGATTACTCATGTATTGTTCCATATGTTGTAGGAATAGCTGGAAAAATTCAGTCATCCCATTGCCTGACCCAGTGGAGTCCACTGGTGGGGCTTCAGGTCTTGGAGCATCGCTTACTTTCTTTCTAGGCATCTGTAAATCACAAGGTAATTCACAAGACCTTAGTATGTGTTACCATATTAACCCTTAATCTTTCATGGATGAAACTTGATTATAAGTTATTCTCCTCATAACTGGGCTGTGAGTAACGTCAAACCAGGCTCTAATACTAACTGTGACGACCTAGGTTTTATATGATGTAAATTTCATAAAAAGGCGAGATCTCTTGCTTTAGAAATATGAAATGCATGAAAATCTTTTGTTTTGGAAAGCAATCTTTTGTATAAAACCCCAAGTGTCAAAACTCATTTTCAAATCATATAGCCATGACATAGTTTTAAATCAACTCTATTCCTAAGAAAGTGTTAGTCACAGTCACAGCTACAAAGAGTAACTACAATCAAGTAACATTCACTAAAAGATAAGGTAGGGGTCTACTTACTTATACTTAATTTGGATGTTCTCTGTCACGGGTGTATATTGTCCTTAAGTGTTTACTTGTATCTGAAAAATGTTAAGGATTGGGTGAGTATACACTATACTCAGTAGGAGTCTATCACTACTAGTTTTACAATGCATGCTATGTTTTAAACGATATGTTCTTTAAACCATGTGCATGTTTGAACACTCATGTTCAATATCGATATTAAAATCCATTGTCAAAATAGAATACTGACAACTGAAAGAATTGCATAATCCAAGTCAAAAGTAACATAGATATCATAAACATATACTATGATATGCATAAGATGCTCAACTAAATCCAACTCATAGATCTATGGTCGACCATACTCATGTCATGCCATATCTATGCAAGTAAATCCTCAAAAACATAGGGCACACTATGCCCATGACCTCAACGCGGTGTGGTCCCCAAGTACCTAGGGACTCTCGGTTATAGCCTCCACGGGGCATATGACACTTCGACAGGTGCCATGACACCTCCAGTGGTAGTCCTCGTTTACCACAGTAATCGAAGTGAGGACAAGCCTTTTGGGCGTGGTACCCTTTCCACCTATAGTGGTAGAGGCTGGGAGGCCACCCCGAACCTCTCGGCATAGCGCCCACTAGCTTACTAGCCCAAATCATATACTATCAAGCAGGCAAGAACCTTTTTTTTCAAAACATGTCTATGCATGAAACACATGTCTTGTCAATATATGCGCAATGTATTTTTCATATGCATGCTAAGTTCATTTATGAAATCAATTCATGCTAAACAGGTCATGTGCATAAGGATGTAACATAAGTTTATATGATATACGCATAAAGACAGGACATGTAACTTAAAAACTTAAAACATGCATTAGAAAAGAAACCATGACTCAAAACATGCATTCTCAAAGCATCATGGGTTCTTTTTAAAAGTCTAGTAGTGATAGGACACCTACCTGGTTTGATCGCACTAGTCCCCTTGTCCTTGTACATTCCTGGACATGGTTTAGGGGAAAAAGGTTAGCTTGGCCTATTTCTATAGGTTCTGGAATAGTTTACCTCACTACTTAGGCATTAAGGGTTCATTCCCATGCCTAAGGGCCTTCTAAGGTCCCTAACTAGGCCTTGGTATAGTCAGGTTTGCAAAGGTTTAGTGGCCTCGTGCCACTACCATGGTTTAAGGGTCATGCTAGCCTTAAATATGTGCTTGATTAGGTATTTTATGGTTTGGGTGTATTCGCGCCGCCGATACGGACACAACGCCTCTCACGGTGCCTCAATCGGAGTCCTCGAACTCAAGTTATGAGTATTTTAGTATTAAGAATACATGGAAGGCCCAAAACGGGCCCTGTGTCATCGCTCCAAGGACGCACCTGCATCCCGGTCGAGGGGCCACCAACCCGCATGAGCTGTCGCACGCTCTCGAGCGTCATCAGGCTACGCGTTCCATGTAAAGCAGAACGCGCTGTGTCATTGTCGCAGGCCCACAGCGCGTCTGCCAATGCACCAGGCCTCTGCCCCTTTTCTTGTTTGCGGGCGCGTCCACAGACGCACCCGTCAGTTTCCCTTTAACACACTGGGTCCGTTTTGGTTCTATGGTGACCTGGGCATCCTCAGGATGCCCTGGTTCAACCCTATTGAACCAGAACGCCCGAGACACCTGCCCTAAGTCTGTTGTGGCTCCCAAGAACCCCGTTTTGCATGGTTTCTCATGCAAAAACTTAGGGACATTCAACCTAAGACTGAGGGGGAGATGGGTTTGGAGTTGTTTAAGGCGTACCTAGTTCGTGGCTGGGTATTTTTCACGGTTTCTCCTCTTGCCTACAACTCCAAGACTGGTTTTTCCCAAGGTTTTGGGCTGCCATTGGAGGCGTCCAAGAGCTCTATTTATAGAGCTTGAGGAGGGTTTCCACTGCCATGGAATGGCGGTGGAGAAACCTCCAGAATGGCGGTGGTTTCCCCCCTGCACACCGACATTCTAGAATGTTGGTGATGCAATATGTTTGGGAAGAAGGGGTGCCCGTATCAAAACGGGTCCCTATTTTCTCATGCCAATTCTTTTTTAATTTAATTACAATTTTGCCCTTGAACTTCAAAGGGCTATAACTTGCTCATTTTAACTCCGTTTTGGGTGATTATGGTCTTGTTGGATTCCTTTTTCTGAGACACACCTAAGGATACCATTCTAAGGACTAAATTTCTTGGTCTAGTCAGGGTGAACAGTGAAATGACCAAAATGCCCTTATCTCAAAAAGTGAACTTTTCATTACCAACATGGGATTTCAAGGTTACAAAAATGGAGTCATTACATAAAGAGAGGTAGGGCATTAGATTAGGCTAATTAAAAGCATCGTTCCCACAAAAAATCAAAATATCTATGCTTGTTAGCCTTAAGGGATTGCTTGATTATGTTCTTGATTGTGCATCATTCTAGGAATTTAGATTGCATCATTTAGATTAGTTTTTTTTTTTTTCAAAAAAGAAAAAGAAAAGAAAAAAAAGAAAAAAGAAAAAGAAAAAGAAAGAAAAGAAAAGAGAAAGACATGATCAGTTGCACCTAATGAATAATTTGAACACTGACCAAAAGGGTAATTTACACCCAACATTAATAGAGAAGATATTTCCCCATGGAGAAACAATCCACTCTTTAATGATGATGAACCACCGTTCATCTTGGACAATGATGATGTTTCCTTATGGACGAGCAATCCTCTCTTTAATGCTGATGATCCTCCACCTCTATTTAATGATGATATACATCGATGGAGGAATCATTCTCAACCACATGAAAATAGGAGAAAGTACCAACATAAAACACATGAGGATAATTGGCATAACCAAAATCCTTGTGGGAAGACACTAAGAGACTATTTACAACCTAATTATACCAGCACACTTTCATGTATACTTTTACCTCCAAATACTGGTATGATTGAATGAAAGGTGGGGGTAATTCAATTACTTACTAAATTCTATGGGTTGGATAGTGAGAGTCCTTACATGCATTTAAAAGAATTCGATGAATTGTGCATGACCCAACATACACAAAACATTGAATTAGATATGGTAAGACTTAAACTACTTTCTTTTTCCTTAAAAGAAAAAACTAAGACATGGTTTCATTCTCTGCCATCAGGTTCCATATAATCATGGGAAGAAATGACTAAGATTGAATAAGTTATTTCTTATTGATAAGACAAATGCTTTCCATCAAAATATAATGAATTTTATCCAGACGAATAATAAAACTTTCTATCAATGTTGGGAAAGATTTAAGAAATTATTATTAACTTGTCTACACCATGGATACGAACTTTGGCATATCATTAGCTTCTTTTATGAGAGACTTAAATCTGATATGGGCCAGTTTGTTGAAATGATGTGCAATAGTAATTTTTTAAATAAACAACCCGAAGAGGCATAAGAGTATTTAGAATGGTTGGTATAGAGTGCACAAACTTTGGCTCATTCAGAAAAAGTAGGTTTCCCAAATAAGCCTAAGTCCACCACCACATCCTCTAGGGGAGCAATATATGCTACGACTAAAAAAGATAATATGAAAATAGCATCCCTAGATAGAACAGTTGAGGCCATGGAAATGGAAAAATGTCCCTCTAAGAAAGTCGAACAGGTGTATTATATTTGTGAAAGTAATACACACCCAACTCAAGAATGTTCCATTGCTCTTGCATTTCAGGATGCACTTCATGAATCGACACATTCTTATGAGCAAAATTTTCCCCATTTTTAGAGACATATAATTCTAACTGGAGTAATCATTCTACTGTCACAAGTAAATACAAATGCTTCACAAAAGGCTCAACACGAACCTTATTACCAAAAACAAGGACCACATGCTCCTGCACCTTACCTTCCTCCACATAAGAGGAAAGTGGAGGATAATTTCCATCAAGTCATGCAATACCAAGAGAAGAAAATTGCTCAAATTAAAGCCCAATTTAAAGAGAACACAAATTCCATGACTGAATTGAAGGACATAATGTCTCAACTGCTATAGATCATTAATAAAGAGGAATGTCCTATCCCACCAAATGAATATCTTGATGATATGGATATAGGAAATGAGATTAATTCTTCATTTACAAGCATGGAACAAACAAAGGTAGCTACCATTATTCATAGTGGTAACATAATTGAGCAATCTAGTACTAAAAAGGCTGAAATAGTATCAAAACCTATCAGAAAAAGAGATGAATTTATTGATCAGGAAAATGTCACACCCACTGAGCAATATGACATCCTTGCTCCATTTCCAAAAAGGCTGCATGGAACTCCCACAATTGTCTCTAATTATGAGAAGCAGCCTAATGATAAAATTATCTTACCCTGTGATAAAATGAAAAATTTTTAATTGTAAGATAAATTTATCCATCATTCCTTTTCAAAGGCCTATCCAGCTCATTTTGTACGCGATGCAGGGAAGTTTCAAACTCAGTAATACTTTTCCTCTAAAATTTTCATCTGAAAAAAAAAGTATGTAGCTTAGTTTTTACTTTCTTCTTTTTCTTTTTCAAATTTTTTTCTATATCCCTCAATTTTTTATTTTTTGCATTTCTCAATTTATTATCATCATCCCAATTTTAAACATTGAGGACAATGTTTCTCTTACGTTGGGGGTGTAGAATTCTAGGAAATTCTAGTTTTTTTAGGTTTTTAGGTGATTTTCTTCATTTTTTCAAAAAAAATAAAAGAAGAGTGGGGAGAAAAATTTTGAAATTTTTTTAGGTTAATTCCCACATTATGATGAGAATTGAATTTTCTGAAGTATAATCTGGATAACTTTATCCTTTAATGGAATTGAATATGATTAATTCATCGTTTTACTCATTTTCTAAAGTATTCTATTGAAGCAAAGTCTCAGATCACATCTGTACACGAAATTGCATATAAATAGTCTAAATTGATAAGTGGCTATAACTTAGAAATATTAAAGAAATTCAATGGAGACTCATAACCTAAGTGAGTTTTAGAGAGATTCATTCGTTTTGAGAGGTTAAAATGTTCCTAATTTTCTTCAGCGTGCTTAAGGAAAAGTGATCCCAAACTCTTAAATTTTGGCTAATTACTTGAATAATTAGAGTATTATCTTTAAAATTCTAAACGTTCATTAAATCTGATAGATTATAGGAAACCTAGAAAATGATTTAGGCCATCCTTGTTATAACCTAGAGACAGAAAGCCTACCCATAAAGTATTTTTACCACTTGTTACCCAAGTTAAGCCTTTTATATAAGTAATTTCTTTTGTCACCCAAATTACCCTTTGCCCATATTAAACCAATATAAATCATCCATTACCCATTTTCTTTGAAAAATAAATTAGAGAGGAATGAAAGAATACCTTTTAGTTGCAATGAAAGTAGAAAAGTGGATATCAAGAAAAAGAATATTATTCAAAAAGTGGGAAGAAAAAGAAAAGTGAAAAAAAAAGTTTGAAGAATGCAAAGAAAAATAGAAAAAGAAATATTCACTTTAGAACAAAGCAAAGGAAAGAAAGAATTATCAACTCTAGAAGACCTCTACTTATTTTTAAGAAACTTTGAATATCCTTATACCCTTTCTTTGGTACCATGTCCTAAGCCTATGTTTTGTCCCAATTAATGACTCATTAATTCTAGGATGAATATAGTCTTGATGAGGAAATGAATGGATAGGATCTAAAAGAGTGATATTTCAAAATGTTCAAAGGTAATGGCATATATTCTAAAGGGATCAAAACAATTAAATTCCTTAGTAACTCCCATGTTTCATGAGAATATGTGAGATAATTTTCTTTTATTAACTCTTATCACATAATTAAAAGAGAGATACGATTTGACCCTTCGATCTGAGAGATGTTGTTTCTGAGTATATGTTTATTAGTGAGGATTGAGGTCAAAACATATTTTTGATGGAGTTCAAAAGTTAGAAGTTTACATAGAGATCAAGATGATTATATATGTAGACTGCACAAGCACACACTCACTCTGAGAACTGAGCTTAAGTGGAATGACTTTGGCATATGGGTAGGGTTTTGAATTCTTCAATCAATTTTATTAGTATGCTAAAGTTGATGATTTATTGAAGATAAGTCTCTGAGGAAATAAAGGATTTGACTTAAAAATAATTTTTGAAATCTTCAAATTTGGCATTTTCATGTTTTGCTCGGTACTAACAAAATACTAGTTGGGGTGTGTGTTAAGTGTTCAACTTTGGTCCTAAATAACCCTAATTTAGCATTCAATTAGATCATCTAACCATTCAAATTTGCAAAATTTAGCTTGATTATGAATTTAGCTCCAATTGACCATCCAAACCTTAATTTTTCAAAATCAACAATCAAATGATTATTACAGCTCATTAGATGATGAATGTATGGTTTAAATGATTCTAATTTGATCTTTTATTTTGCAGATCAACCAAAAGAGGCATGGATGGCTATGATCAAGGATCAATGTTACAGATCATCTATCAAGGATTAATGGTGCAGATCATTCTAAAGAGGATTGGATGGGTCAAATCACCCATATGGAGAAGACAACTTACAATTTTAGAGGAGTTTGCAAAGAAAAAGGAGGGGACCCAAATTAGCAAGGAACAAGAAGAAAGAGGCATTCCACTTTCTTTCCTCATTCTCTCTTTCCTTTCCCATCCAAGCCATCCCCATCTCACTTCTTTGCATTCTCTCCACCTTCTATTCTCCCTCCTATTCTTAACCCCCTTCTTTAAACCTTAAGAGGATAGTCAACTCAACACAACCAGCCTCTTCCCCCTCTCCTTCTCTATTCTCATTCCTCTCTCTCACTTCCCATGTCTCACAACTCTTTTGTCATGTTCTCTTCTCCACTCTCTCTCTCATGCACAACTCTCCCTCTCCTTCTCCTTCTTTCCCCTCTTTCTCCTACTCCCCACATCTCTCTGCTTCTCCACTTCCAGCACCGCACTAATATAGCCCCCCTATTCTATGACACTCCTTTCACCACACCAGCTAGACACCCGGTTTCCTTTCTTCTTCTCCATTGCATAGCATCTACCTCCACTGGAATCAAGCGATGCCACCACCTCTGTTTCCTCAAGCCCAGCTCTACTCCATTCTCCAACCACTGCTCCATTGCTTAGGTATATTTTCACTACCCTCTCTCTTTCTCCTATCCCACGCTCCTTCTCTCTCGACTCTATTTCCTCCACCACGCTAGACAGCCAGTCCCATCATCGTCACTAGCCTAGATCAGCACTGAACAGGACAATGCCCAGAGTTGTGCGATGCTCCCTATCTCGTCTACTCCACTAGCCAGGCCATGCCAAGGTTCAGGTCACGCCTCCACTTTTAGAACCGGAAGGAGCCCAAACTAGACATGCATCCAACTAGCTAGACCTCCTCAGCTAGGCTGAATTGCATGCCCATCTTCTCTACAAATCTCCTTCGCACCCAACGGCTCTACCCCCATCTACTTCTCTAGCATTTTTCTCTGTCGTCGGCTGGCCTAGAGGAGAAAACGCGATGTGGGTTTTCCCTCTTTTTTTCTCTTCCCCCCTCCTTTCTCCTCTTATTCCTTCTTTCCGCCTCCTCTGGTTTCCTCACCCATCTTTTCACCAAGTTCTGGTTTAGACGCTGGAAAACGCCCCTCTCCCAATTGTCGTCTTTAGATGTTCTGGGGAAGGAAACCAGAATTGAGTTTCCCTCCTTTTCTCCACCTTGTTCTCCTCTCCCTTTCCCCCTTCTCCTCTGGCTTCCTCTTCTCCCCTCTCCATCACCAACATTCTTCTTGTTGGGTTTTTGTTAAAAACCAACTTTTGATTAAATTTTGATTTTTCCCTACGCTCTTTAAATCTAATTGCATGTCTGTCCTTTTCTTTTATTTACATCTATGTCCCCATTTTATTTACATCTGTGTCTCTGTTCTATTCAAGTTTTATCTTATCCATATTCTGATAGTGTTATCCAGGGACAATGCTTTCCACGAACAATGTAATTCAAGGATGTTTAATTAGTTTTATTTTATATTTTTTGGACTTGAAATTTATGTAAATTACTTCATTTGAATAAAGCTGAATAGTTAGTTTAATTATGTTATTTTCTTTAATTTTAGATAATTAAATTTTATTAAAATTTCTACTTTTTAAAGTGAGTCCCTATGGGATCGACCTATATTTGCATAGCTATACTACAATAGCCTGTGCACTTAAGGTTAAACATCAACACTCAAATTTTCCATTTGAGCCCTCCATCATCCAGAAATGATGGGTTCTTATCCTTACTTCATTTTTATAATTTTTAACCTACAATTAATTTCAAAAAATACAAATTACATAAATTAACATGAAATAAGTATACGAAGTGTTTCACTTGACTAATTGGAGAAAAATGTAGATTTGTTATTTTCCATTAATTGCACAATTGGACCTTGATATTGATTTGGGGTTTTTGTAGATAATGTAGTTTAGGATCATATGGATGGTGGGATTTTTGAGATTTGATTTGGAACATAGTGCCTAATTGAATTTAAGTCTCTTGTTCCAATCTAAAGAGAGGAGAGAGAAAGTGCAAGAAGGGAGATTTTTGGGAGTTTTGGAAATTTGAGAAGGAATCTAGATCTGGGTTTTCACGGTAAGCAAGATAATTTTGTGGGAATTTTAATGAATAATTTTGGAGGATTTTTGGAGGTGTATTTATAGATGTTTTTGAATTTTTCATAATTACATGCAATAATTATGTTTCAATTCTTTGGAATATTAAATTAACATTGGATCCTCTACTACCACCTCCTTCCCCACTATCAGCTGGTAGTGGACCCCACAAAAGTGTGAAAGGACCATTTTGCCCTTTTATAGAGAAAAATCTATTTTATTCTCCCGAACTCGGAATTGAGTGTACTTAGCGGCATTGGAATTGCATTTTTGAGTATGTTCTAAATATTGATATCTTAGATCTCAATTAGAGGTAAAATTACCATTTTACTAGTTTATTCATAAAAATGATAAAAATTAGAGATTTTTCATTTTAACTCAGAATTGAAAGTACTTAGTGTCATTTCAATCGATTTTTCACGTGCATTCATAATTTATAAGTTTTAAATCATGTTTTATTCTTAATAAAAAGAGAATTTCCAATAACCTAATATTGTAGCCCAAAATTTTTGAAAATTTAAACTAAATTGATTTTCTCAATCAATTTACAAAAATTGGGGTTATTACAAAAGGTCTCATGAGATTTGGCATAAAAGGGAAACTGAGCCTTCATTACATTAGACCCTTTGAAATTTTAGAACATTTAGTGCAATGACATACTAATTGGTGTTCCCCTCATAGTTGGAAGAGGTTCCTAATGGCTTTCGTGTATCCATGTTGCAAAGGTACATTCAGGACCCATTACACATACATGATTAGGTAAGCCCATGAGGATCTTGTATAGGTAGGATCAAGAATTGAGAAATAGGAAGATTTCTTTGGTCAAAGTCTTGTGGTAGTAGAATGCACTTGAGAAAGCTACATGGGAGTTGTAGTACAAGATGAGAGAAAAGTATCCAGAATTGTTTGTAATGAGGGAAGACTAGAATTATGAGGATGAAATTCCTTAAATGAGAGATAATGTAATATCCCTAATTTTTGTACTCATTTTTGTCATGAATAAATGAGATATTATTCGAATTTATGAGTGAATAAACCTTAATTCAAAAATTAGATATGTACTACTGAGAGAAAGATTAACTCATTAGGGGATGAATGACATAAGGGTTTGGGTCCATCTAGACATGGATATTGAGAAGCATGAGATGCCTAAGTGCGTTGGGCATCACTTGCAGGGAACTTAGGAGCCTAATGCGTTGACAAACCCAAGACTTAAATGGGCTGCAGTTGGGTACTAGTGAAAAAATGTAAGCTATTAACCGAAGTGGGGTCCATTCTATTGAGTTTGAGATGTCATCAAAGATGACCTAATAGGGGAGCTTACGATAGTTCTAAATGGAACATCCTAGATCCCTAGATTTTAGAGGTTGGATAAGCATGACACATGGTGGAATGGTACATGGAATTCTAGGCCTAAAATGGTTAATCAATCAGTAGAGTTTCACATTGAATAATCAACGTGAAAATGCCATGCAAAAACATTAAAAATTCATGCAATGGTGACCAAGTTGGAAACCTCATTTTCTAGCTTATATGATGGCTTGATGAATACTCTATTAGCTAACCCAAGTGGGTGGCTAGGATTACATAGTAATACATGTGATTATTCTAGGGGATTGATGATGCATTGTAGTGATATAACTGAAAGCAAAATAATGACTAAATCTTACCATAAATTAACTCTCAATTAGATTGTTGAGATCAAATCTAAACATGTCATTTTTCTAGAGGAGATTGAGGGCTAGGATATGATCTAAGCTAACCAATTGAAACATGGAAAAGTGATGCTTGGATAAAAGACAAGGTAATGTGATTTGGCTTGGGGAGAATCACAACTTTGCAAGAAATTAATAAGGCAAAGAAAAGTCAAACGATGAGTGGGAATTGTAGACAAGTGGACATCTAATTTAGCCAAAAGTTCAACATGAAAATCTCTTCTATTCTCACATTAAAACCTAGAAATGGGGTGGCCTAGCTTGAGAGTGAAATTAGGAAACAAAAGAGAGAAATAGAAATGGGAAAATGACACCATGTTTTTAGGCATCTTGCAATGGGAAAGGATTACAATGGGTTAGTCATGGAATCTTACAGAATTAGAAAGCAACCTTTCTAGGATGATATGTTTTTAATTATTGGAAGAGTTACTAAATATAATGAAAAAATGTGATCTTAAAGAGGGAGTTAACTTGCATGAGAGACTTAGAAACTTAGCAAGCACTATAAGTATAGGGGATGATCAGCCAAGGAGACCTTTGGCTTGTATAACATGTGAGATTGAGAGGGGAGAGAGAGAGAGAGAGAGAGCAAGGCATATGCGCATAGCCTTGGAGAGGGTGAAACATGGTAAAATTGCTATAGAAACGTTGGCAAAGGGACATGCATACGTGGGTGATTCTAGTCGCTAAGATTCCAGTATTTTCAATACACTTTCAAAGAATTTTGAATGATGTTTACTTATGTTCTAACTTGCTATATTATACTTGTTAGAAAGGTAAGAAATGACCAAATTTTCTATGTAAATCTAGTTGTGTTTTATAGATTTACATGATAGAATTGCATGATCTTAGGGAAATGAATGCCTATAATTTTTATATGTTTCATGACATAAAATGCATGATTTAGATCCTTCATTTCGGAATTTTCAACTATGTAGGCTTGAATTTATGTGCATGGTTTAGACCTTGGAGGTTCTAATTTTCTGCAAGTATTGTCATACCTCTTGTGCAGATGTTTTTACTTAGTAATTCGATGAGTGTTAGTGATAAGTGTTTAAATTTGCATAAAAACCACTCAATTAGTGACTCATGTGTTACAACTTATAGGGTTAAATTAGGATTTTTAGACCATAAATTGTAACACATGCATTTTTGACTAAAGAAAAAGTTGTTATTTTTTAGTTCCAAAAGCTAATCCAAGGTAAGTATGTGATTAATCATATTTTTTTAAGATTTAATAAAAAAAATTCACTTTTTGTAGGAAGTAAGATGGAGATCCAATGGCCAAGATTGGTTGGGAAGAAATTGAAGATCAAGTCAAAGCCCTAAAATCTTAAATCCAACATGAAAACAAAGTTCACGATCATCTTGTGGACCAACAATGCATTCCCACCACCATTGCATGGAAGCAACCTATGGCACCTTAGCCATATAAGTCATGAGTGAAGGTGGAAATCAAAGGAATTCAAGCAAAAACATTCAAGCCACTCAAGCATAGGGATTGAGCAACCAAGCCAAGCCAAAGAATCTTTCAAAGCCAGCCATGAAGCCTAGCCAATGGAGCCTTCAAATTAGGCATCTAAACCATCAAACTAAGCTAAATTGAAGGCTAGGATTGAATGAAATTCAACATAAATATCCATGATATTTCAATAGATATTTTGAAGATAATTAAGGGAAATCATATTAAGATAAGTTGGCATATGGACCAATAGGATGAGAGGCTTCCAATTTTGATGTTTTTCTTATTTTTTCCCACTTATTTATCACTTTCCATCTCACCATCAAAGACCACCACGATTTTGACTTTCCATTCAAGAGGCCTAATATTCCATAACTATTCTAGCTTCTTAAACCCCTATCCTAACCACCAAATCAATCCCAAGGACTTAGGAAACCAATTAACCAATAAAAAATTTCCATCTCACCTCCATTTCCTAAGTTTTTCCTACACCTCACTTTGCAGCCACCTTGCCCCCACTTTCCTCTTTGGAAACCTTAGTCTCCCACTCATCTTACCCATCCAAAATTTTATGTTTTCATTCCCACCACACCATAATAATAGGACATCCTAGAAATTGTAGGACTTCCTATCAAAAATAAAATAGATGCCTCTGCCATAAAGAGGAGAACATCCACTTCCTATTCCCTATTTCCCCTCCTATTTTTATTGGATTTTAGTTATCTTTGGGTGGATGCCACTGCCTTCCAAGGTGTGTGCTTCTTCCTCAAGTGTTCAACCTAGGCCTTTTGAAGTGTTTGATTCATCTTTGAAGGTTGGTTAGCTTTCTTGTTCTCTTTGCTTGAATTTACTTCCTTTCATGCTAGCTTTTACTTGGATTTCCTTTATTTCCCTTGAAGCTATAGCCAAGGTAAGTCATCTTGAATCTAGTTTTTCCCTTTTATTCTCTTTTAGCCATCTTGAATTCCAGCATAGTTTCTTTAATTTCTATCGGTTGATTGTCTTATTATTCCATAAGATTTTCCCATGATTTTAGGACTGCTTGTTCATGAGTAATTATTGGAACATATGAAGAAGGGTTGGTTTGCAATGAAGGATTGATTATAAGATTAAGTGAACATCATTGTAATAGAATTTAAATTTCAGATTTGGATTACATGTATGGGGCATCATGTTGAAGAAATTTTTGATGTGACTCAATAAATTTATTTAGAATTTCAATTCATAATTATGTCTGGCCATTAATGATCTTTGTCATCGAATGTTTGATTGCATTAGAAGTGAGTAATTCCTTGTTTTACATGTCGTATTCATTGAATGATTCAATTACTATGCTACTAGAATTTCTTTTCATGAATTGTTTATGTTATTTCCATCACCATAAAACTCATGTTCACTTGATTTTCAAGAGTCCAACTAGATTGTAGATAGCATCTTTAATGTTAGAATAAGATCCCATGCTTAGGTTTCCAATGTAGTGTAACGCCCGAGCAATTTAAGCTATTTTGGACATTCTATAAGAAATAAACTATGTTGAATGTTTTACCTTATTTAAAATAGTAAATGAAGGAATTTGTGAGGAAAATTCGTACCATTACATTCTACTCGAAAAATGGAATCCAATGCCTCAAAGAATGCCGAAAACGGAGTTTGTATGAAGAAGTTACAGCCATTTAAAGATCAGGGGCAGTTCTGTAATTTAAACTAAAAACGAAAAAGAACGAAAACTCAAGGGTCCGTTTTGATAACGACACTCCCTGTCATCTTCCTCCTCTAGACTTCTCCAAAAACACCATTTCTAGAGGTTTCTGCCACCGCCATTCGCAGCACCGCCATAGCAGGGCTATAAAAAGGCCTATCTCCCCCTCTTCAAAACACAAGTTTTCCGGCGATTTTGGGGCTGGGGTTTCCGGCAAAAATCGAAAACCCGTCTCAACCCAATATTCATGCATTTTCCAGCAACGGCCACGCCCAAGTCAGGTCGGCCATTCTCCCCATTTCCCTCTCTTCTCTTTTCTAGTCTTGGCGATGGGGTTGTTACCTTCATTGAGTTTTCCGGTGACAGAGGGTTTTAGAACCAGAACGAGGGTTCTACCACCAGAAATAGGCACTCCAAGGCTACCCAAGAAAGTCGGATTTCCCTCTCTCTTTGGTTCTTCCACCTTTTAGGCTAGAACCGTGCTGGATCTAGCATTTTCAGTAGGTTTTCCAGCCGGTCTTCCTAGCCGGAAAATGTCCCAAGCCAGTTTCATCCGGCTCTGCACGAACAAAGGCGTCCTAGGGACGCCATGCTTCACTTGCACTTAGGACGGGTTCTAGGCGTACGATAGTGCATACACTGTCCCAGGTACAGCCTTCGGGTGCGCATGCGACGTGGGGCACGGGTCCTGGCTAGACCAGGATGCACGGGGTGCCCTGAGAGCTGAGACGCGCCATGCTACACCAAAGGTGCATCCTTGCAATGCCATCCAGGATGCATCTTATAGTGCGTCGCTTGAGCATGCATGTGCGCATGCAAAATGCGGTCCCCGGCATAGCCTTTGGGCGCGCACGCACATGAGGCGGTTGCGGTTCAACCAGGATGCATGGGTGTCCTGGGAACTGGGACACGCGGATCTAATGAGACTTTAAAGTTAGGATCAGAAGACAATTTACAGAGTTTAACTATTTTATAGTAGATTCATATCATAGGATCTAGCCTGACAATGAATTAGGCAGTTTAACTATTGAATAGTAGATCTATATCATAGGATCTAGCCTGACAATGAATTAGGCAACGACCACAGACCCTAAAAGGCAGATTTAGCAATCTAATAGATTGAAATTGATAAGGACTCCTTGTATTCATTCATACCCAGGAGTTTATAAATGAGACCTAGGGACGGGTTGAGTGATAAAGGACACAACTCCAGGAGACTTTGAGGCAGGTGCTCTATCGCTTCTAGACTTTTAAAAAGAACCATGATTGTTTTGAATGCATGTTTTAAGTATAAGTTATATGACTTGTTTAGCATGACTTAATCTTATAAATGAATTTAGCATGCATGTGACAAATACATTATGCATAGACATGTTTTGCAAGCAATTGCATATATTGCATGATTTGTGAGCATTGAGTTCTTGAAAAATTGTATGTCCTTGAGGGTTACCAAAAGACGCTGGAGTGCCCAAAAGACGCTGGGTAGGCAGTTGTGAGGGATCCAAAGAGGACAGGTTTTGAAATAGAGGTTTTCGCTTGTTTGATCATATATGATTTGGGCTAGTAAGTTCATAGGCGCTATGCCGAGAGGTCTGGGCTAGCCACCCAGCCTCTACCACTATTAGGTGAAATGGGTACCACGCCCAAAAAGGGCATGTCCCTACTTTGACTGCATGTGGTACAGGGGGCTACCACTGGTGTCACGGCACTGGGTCGATGTGTCATATGCCCCATGGAGGCTATGACGCTGTGTCCTTAGGTACTCGGGGACCACACAGCAGAGAGGTCGTGGGCATAGTTCGGCCCTATGGTTTGAGGATTTACTTGCACTGCATATGGGATGACATGAGGTTGGTCGACCATACCATATATCTATGAGTTGGATTCAGTGGAGGATCTTATGCATATCATTATGTTTATGAGATATATGATACTTTTGACTTAGATTATGTGATTTCTTTAAGTCATCAGTATTCCAATTCGATAATGGTTTTTAATCTCAATATTGAACATGAGTGTTCAAACATGCACATGTGTTGAAAGAGCATATGATTTTAAACATAGCATGCATTGTAAAACTAGTAGTGATAGACTCCTACTGAGTATAATATATACTCACCCTATCCTTAACATTTTTCAGGATAGTTCCATTCACGAGTAAAGGATACCTATGTTAGTGCTACGAGCAAGAAAAATCAAAAGGAGACAATTATACATGTAAGTAAACTCTACCCTTCGGACATGTATTTGCATTTAATTACAATTGGGCTGTGAGCTATGACTGGATAGACCTGGGAAAACATTTATGATTTCTGAAGTTTTTCAAAAAACTACTTTGGTTGTTGTGAAAGCAAATGACACTCGGGGTTTTCAAAATGAGTTTAAAACTAAAGATTTTCCGCTGCATTGCATGGTTTTTATAAAATGTTTTTCAAATTGGGATCCCACCTTACGAATTTAGATTTTTCATTTAAAAATGCATGAGAAAACTTGGGTCATCACAGTTGGTATCAGAGCCTAGGTTTTATCCTTTCACAGCCAGTCCAGCATGTCCAAGGGTCATAGACAATAGAGAAAATCAAGGAGAAGTAGTATGAATAGGAGTAGTATAGATGACTACTTCTATTTGAGGATTACAATACTAATGCACAAGGCAGTTCACCATAAATAAATAGGTGAAACACAGCTTGGTTTAACAAATAATTAGGTAAAGGATAGTGCAACCCTTATCCAAAATCTAGTCTAAGACAACTTAAGGATCAAGGATTGTTGTATGGTGCAAATATAAAAATTCATATATGGATCTTATTATGAGAATGAGGATGTTAGTGGACCTGTTAGTAGATAGATCTGACCTTCAATAAAGTAATCTCATCAAAGGTGAGAACATCGAAAAACCTAGATGGCTATCTTACCATCATAAAGAATATCAGAATATGAGCACACTATCACAAGGGATATGATATGAGTATGATAAGGGATGTCAAAAACATACTTTGAGAAGATTTTGATGATAATCTAAGAGGGATGAGAATGCAAGATAATATTAGGAAATAACTGTGACTCGTACTAGATCACAAAGGTATGGATCCTGAAAGACTTAGCTCAATTTTGGATACCTTCATTGGAGTCTCATGAAGAGTGAAGTGATATCGAATAATAACTACCTGAGTATTATGGAGCAAATCAAAAGATGTATACAGATGATAGGGAAATGAATTGAACCAAGTTATCAAAAGATTTTGATGATAATACTAAGGATGATAATAGATTGATCCTAACATGAACTTGTAACAAAGAAGTATAGCTGTAATGACTCCAATTTTGTAATATTAAAATCCCAGGTTAGCAATGAAAAAGTTCAATTTTTGAAGATAAGGGCATTTTAGTCATTTCACTATTCAACCTCACTGAACCCAGAAACTTGATCCTGAAAATGGTACCATTAGGTGCGTCTCGGAAAAAGGAATCCAACAAGACTAAAATCACCTAAAACGGAGTTAAAATGAGCAAGTTATGGCCCTTTGAAATTTAAGGGCAAAAATGTAATTTTTACAAAAAAGGGATTTAGCCTGCAAAACACAGGGGCCCGTTTTGATACAGGCACCCTTCATCTTCAACCTCCTAGAGGGTTCTAGAACGGCGGTGATTGGAGGAGAAATCACTGCCATTTTGGAGGCTTCTCCACCGCCATTCAAGGGCGGTGAGAGCCCCCTCAAGAACCCTCTTATAGCTATAAATAGAGCTCTTGGGCGCCACTAATGGCAGCCCAAAATCTTGAAGAAAACTGGTTGTGGAGGAGTACCCTAGAGGGAAAATGAGGAGAGAAACCTAGCAACGAGCCAGGTATGCCCAAGATCCCTCAAAACTCGTCTTCACAGTAGTCCTAGGATCAATTTCCCTAGGTTTTTGCATGAAAAATCATGCAAAATGGAGGCCTGGAGAGCCACCAAGGACCTAGGGACGTTCCTTGGGCTGCATTGGTCCGACAAGATAGAACTAGGGTGTCTTGAGGACGCCCCGGTCCCCCAAACAACCAGAACGGCCCACCAGGACGAGACGCGTCAACCGCGTCTGAGAAAACCAACGGGCGTGTCCGGGGACGCGCCCGCAAAAGAGAGAGACGGGCGAAAAACCCGGCACGTCTGCAAAGGCGCCTGCTGAGGCACCCATGGCAGACGCGCAATGCGCCAGCAAGCCGGGATTTTCAATTCCTTAAGAAAAGGCGAGCACATGCCGCTGACGCGCAGCACGCTAGCATTCCGCCTTTTCACTCTTAAGGCCTTTATGTACGTGTGACACTAAAACGCTTATAACTTGAGATCTAGAGCTCCGATTGAGGTACCGCAAAAGGCGTTGTGTCCGTGTCGACAATGCGGACACACCCAAACTATAAAATCTTGATCAAGGCTTAATCAAAGGTGGGAATGACCCTTAGAATAGGATGGTGGCGCGTGACCGCTAGACTTTTGGAGAACTGATGATACCAAGGCCCAATTAGGACCTTGGGACACCCATAGGCATAGGGATGGACCCTTAATGCCTAAGTAATAAGACCAAGTACTCTAAAACCCATAAAAGATAGGCCAAACTAACCCTGATTTCTCAAACCATGTTCAGGAGCGTACGAGGACAAAGGGGTTAGCGCGACCTAGCCAGGTAGGTGCTCTATCGCTACTAGATTCTTTTAAAAAGAACTATTATTGTTTTGAGAATACATGTTTTAAGTATATGACTTGTTTAGCATGGCTTAATTCAGCATGCATGTGATACATGCTTTATGCATAGACATGTTTTGTAAATAATTGCATATACATTATGCATAGGTATGTTTTACAAACTATTGCATACTTCGCATGATTTGTGAGAATTAAGTTCTGGCAAAAGTTGCATGTCCTTGAGGGTTACCAAAAGACGCTGGAGTGCCGAGGGCCAGGTAGTTGTGAGGGTCCCAAAGAGGACAGGTTTTGAAAAAAAAGAAGGTTTTTTTCTTGTTTGATCTTATGTGATTTGGGCTAGTAAGCTCATGGGTGCTATGTCGAGGGGTCTGGGTTGGCCACCCAGCCTCTGCCACTACTAGGTGGAATGGGTACCATGCCCAAAAAGGGTATGTCCCTACATCGACTGCATGTGGTACAGTGGGCTACCACTAGTGTCACGGCACTAGGTCGATGTGTCATATGCCCCGTGGAGGCTATGACGCTGTGTCCTCAGACACCCGGGGACCACACGGTAGTGAGGTCGTGGGCATAGTTTGGACCCTATGGTTTCATGGAATTATTTGCATTGCATATGGCATGATATGAGGTTGGTCACCATACCTTACTAAAGATCCATGAGTTGGATTCAATGAAGCATCTTATGCATATCATAATGTTATGATATATATGTATATGATACTTTCGATTTTGGATTATGTGATCCTTTAAGTCATTAGTATTTCAGTTTGACAATGGATTTTAATATCGATATTGAACTTGAGTATTCAGACATGCATATGTTTTGAAAGAGCATATGATTTTAAAATATCTCATGCATTATAAAACTAGTAGTGATAGGCTCCTACTGAGTATAGTATATACTCACCCAATCCTCAACATTTTTCAAACACAAAGTAAATACTTAAGGGCAAGGAACGCTTGTGCTAGGAGACACCCAGACTTAGTGCAAGTAAGTAAACCCCTACCTTATCTTTCAATGTCACTTGATCGTAGTTACTCTCTAATAGCTGGGGCTGTGACTAACACTTTCTTGGGAATAATATTGATTTAAAACTTTGCCATGGCTAGATAATTTGAGAATGCATTTTGACACTCGGGGTTTTTATGAAAGATTGTTTTCCAAAAGAAAAGATTTTCATGCATTTCATACTTATAAAACAAGAGATCTCGCTTTTTATCAAAATTGCATCATGTAAAAACTTGGGTTGTCACAGTTGGTATCAGAGCACAGTTTAACATTACTCATAGCCTAGATATGAGGAGAATAACTTATAATCAAGTTTCATCCGTGAAAGAGTAAGGGGTAATAGGATAACACAAACTGAGGTTTGGTGAATTACCTTGTGATTACAGACGCCTAAGAAGAAAGGAAGCAATGCTCCAAGACCTGAAGCCCCACCAGTGGATTCCATTGGGTCAGGCAACGGGATGGCTGAGTTATTCCAACAATTCTTACAGAATATGGGACAATACATGAATAGTCAAAGCCAAACCCCCACCACACGAGATCCTTCCCCTGATAAAGCAATAGATAGGACTGAGGTTCAATTAGAAAGGTTTCATAAATTAGCTCCCTCATTCACAGGAGAAGATGAAGCATCCACAGCTGAAAAATGGTTAATTGACATTGAAAAGGTAGTTAAAGCCATGAACATAGCTGATGAAAGAAAAGTACCCATGGCCACATTTGTGTTTAGGGGAGAGGCTACCTTTTGGTGGGAAACAGCGGAAAGAACTTATTTTGATCAGCGAGAAACAATAGGATGGGAAGAGTTTAAAAAGGTCTTTAATGACAAACATTATCCTAAACACATAAGAAAACAGAAAGAAAAGGAATTTATGAACTTAGAACAAGGAAATATGACTATCCAATAGTATGAAAGTAGATTCATCAACCTCCGAAGATTTGCACCACATGCTTGTGCTAATGAGGAAGATGTGGCAGAAAGATTTGTCGATGGACTCAACCCAGGACTTAGGAACAGAGTTCTAGGTTTCCAACCTTCCACCGTAGCCAAGGCAGTAGAGATGGCCTCCCTATACGAAAAAGATTACCAAAGGAATCAGGCGATGAAAGAAACTAAGAACATCAACACCATGAGAAATAAAGGAAAGAGAACATTTCAGTCATCTAGACCCAGGCCACCTTTCAAGAAGCCGTTTGAAAACAAAGGAAGAAGATTAGACTGGAAAACATGCCCTAAGAGTAACAGGAGTCATTTAGGCAAAACATGTCCCATTTTCAACATCACTTGCTATCTTTGTGGAGAACCAGGGCATTTTGCTAGGGATTGTTCTAAAAAGAAAGTTGAAGAGCGTAAAGGAGATCAAGTTCCAAAAAGCCAAGGACGTGTCTTTGCCCTCACTTCCAGTCAAGCTCAGGCTTCAAACGCTGTAGTTGAAGGTATTCTTTCTATCTATGATACACCTGCTAAAGTTCTATTTGATACAGGCTCCACTCATTCTTTCATATCCCAGGAATTTGCATCATCCTTGGACATTATACCACAGGACCTAGACTTCACTCTAGAAGTCATGACTCCTGTAGGCCAGGCACTTCCCACCTATTCTTATCTCCAGGATGTCCCCATTTTGATTAAGGATCATTTGCTACATGCCAATCTCATTCACTTAGATATGAATGACTTCAACATCATCCTAGGTATGGATTGGCTAGCCTTTCACCAAGCCTTTGTTGATTGCCGCCAGAAACGTGTCACTTTTACCCTACCTAATGGAGACACTTTCACCCTCCAAGGAAGAAAGGATTATTCTGGAGCGTGTGTTATTTTTGCCATGAAAGCAGTTAAGCACATTGCTAAGGATGCCCCTTCTTCTTAGCCAAGATTGAATCTGTCGAGAGTCCTCAACCAAAGCTAGAGGATGTCGAGGTAGTCCGAGAATTTCCTGACGTATTCCCTGAGGACTTACCAGGTCTACCTCCACCAAGGGAAATTGAGTTCATCATTGACCTTATACCTGGTACTTCCCCCATTTCCAAAGCTCCTTACTAAATGGCTCCTGTAGAACTAAAAGAACTGAAGACCCAGTTATAGGAACTACTTGACAAAGGGTTCATACGACCTAGAATATCTCCGTGGGGAGCTCCAGTCCGTTTTGTTAAGAAAAAGGATGGCTCCATGAGATTGTACGTAGACTATCGGATGCTAAATAGGGTCACCATTAAAAATAAGTACCCCCTTCCCCGAATTGATGATCTTTTCAATCAACTTCAGTCAGCCAGAGTCTTCTCTAAGATTGATCTGCGATCTGGATACCATCAGCTTCGTGTTAGAGAAGAAGATATCCCCAAGACAGCCTTCAGGACTCTATACAGTCATTATGAATTCAGAGTGATGTCCTTTGGTTTGACTAATGCTCCAGCCGCGTTTATGGACCACATGAATAGGGTGTTCAAGGAGTACTTAGATAAATTCATCATAGTGTTTGTGGATGATATCCTAATATATTCAGAAACTCCTAAAGACCATAAGGAACATCTAAGGATAAACATTAAGCACCCTACAAGCACACAAGTTATATGCAAAATTTAGTAAGTGTGAGTTTTGGCTTGAAAAGGTTAATTTCTTAGGACACATTATTTCTCAAGATGGTATAGCAGTTGACCCCACTAAGGTTGAATCAGTACAGAACTGGGAAAGACCTAAGACAGTCACAGAAATAAGAAGCTTCTTAGGACTTGTTGGATATACAGGAGATTCATCGAAGGTTTTTCACAAATTGCTTTACCTCTAACTAAGCTGACCAAGAAAGACATAAGATTTGAATGGACTGATAAATGTGAGGAAAGCTTCCTGGAACTAAAAAGAAGGTTAACTACAAAGACTTTGTCCTTACCTTACCTTCAGGAAGTGGCAGATTTGAGATATACAGCGATGCCTCGCAACAAGGACTAGGCTGCGTACTTATGCAACATGGGAAGGTGATTGCTTATGGTTCTCGGCAACTCAAGAAGCATGGCGTCAATTACCGGACCCATGACTTGGAATTAGCAGCCATAGTCTTTGCCTTGCGAATCTGGAGACATTATTTATATGGGGAAAAGTTTGAAGTTTTTACAGATCACAAGAGTCTTAAATATATCTTTTCCCAACAAGACTTAAACATGTGACAAAGAAAGTGGATGGAATACTTAAAAGACTATGACTTCTCCATTTATTATCACCCTGGAAAAGCTAATGTGGTAGGTAATGCATTAAGCAGAAAAACCCAAGGGATGTGTGCAAGTTTATTAACTAAGAGATGGAAGCTATTACAAGAAGTAATCACATGGAAACCAGACATAAGTAAGCACAAGATCATTATGGTAGGTCTAACAATAAAGTCGACTATTAATGAAAAGGTTAAACAAGAACAGGAAGGAGATCCGGATATACAAGCTTTCATAGGAAAACCAGGGTTTACAAAAAGGGGAGATGGTAGCGTTTACATGCAAGAAAGATTAGTGGTATCGGCTAATGAAGAGTTAAGACAAGAAATCTTAAAAGAGGCTCATCGGTCTAAGTATACTATACACCGAGGAGGGACTAAGATGTACCAAGACTTAAAGAAACAATATTGGTGGGATGGTATGAAAAGAGACATAGGGGAATTTGTGGCAAAGTGTCTAACATGTCTACAAGTAAAGGCTGAACATCAAAGACCTGCGGGATTGTTACAACCCCTTGAGTTACCCGAATGGAAATGGGACCATATCACAATGGACTTCATTGTAGCACTACCAGGACCTCTAAGGGTCATGACATGATCTGGGTAATTGTTGATAGATTAACTAAGACAGCCCATTTCCTTCCTATACGTCATACCCAATCCACTAACAGCCTATCTCAGCTATACATCAAAGAGATAGTGAGTTTACATGGTATACCCCTTAGTATCACTTCAGATAGGGATAGCTGCTTCACTTCGCAACTCTGGAAGTCTGTCCAAAAATCCTTAGGATCTTCCTTGAACTATAGCACAGCCTTCCATCCACCGACCTATGGACAGTCAAGCGCACAATCCAAATAGTCGAAGATATGTTGCGAACTTGTGCCCTAGATTGGAAGCAAAGCTGGGATGAAAACCTACCGCTAGTCGAGTTTACGTACAACAATAGCTTTCAGTCAAGCATTGGCATGGCTCCGTACGAGGCGCTCTATGGGAGACCCTGTCAATCACCCACCAGTTGGAGTGAAGTTGGAGAGTCCAGGGTGCTCCAGTTCGAGCTGGTGGAGCAATGCGCCGAGAAGGTCAAACTCATAAGAAGACGCCTCCTCACAGCTCAAAGCCGCCAAAAGAGCTATGCTGATCAAAGGAGGAGACCATTGGAATTTGACATAGGAGAGCACGTTTTCCTGAAGATATCTCCCACTAAAGGAGTTATGCGGTTCAGTATCAAAGGCAAGCTTAGTCCGCATTACATAGGACCTTTCAAAATCCTGGAGAAAGTGGGAAAAGTGGCCTACAACATCGCACAACCCCCTCAACTATCTGAAGTGCATAATGTATTCCATGTATCTATGCTAAGGAGGTACGTGCCTGACCCCGCTCATGTCATCAACCAGGTACTCATAGAGTTAACGGAGGATCTCAAGCTAGAGACGAGACTAGTTGAGATCCGGCATGATAAGAATAAGAACTTGCGGAACAAGGACATACCCCTGGTCAAAGTTTTGTGGAGAAATGCGCACATGGAAGAAGAGACTTGGGAACCAGAGTCAGAAATGCGAGAAAAGTACCCTGAGATCTTTTGACTGTATATATATAGTAGAATTTTGGGGGCAAAATTCCCCTAAGGGGGTAAGAATGTAATGACTCCAATTTTGTAATATTAAAATCCCAAGTTAGCAATGAAAAAGTTCAGTTTTTGAAGATAAGGGCATTTTAGTCATTTCACTATTCAACCCCACTGAACCCAGAAATTTGATCCCAAAATGGTATCATTAGGTGCGTCTTCGAAAAAGGAATCCAACAAGACTAAAATCACCTAAAACAGAGTTAAAATGAGCAAGTTATGGCCCTTTGAAGTTTAGGGGCAAAAATATAATTTTTACAAAAAATGGATTTAGCCTACAAAACACAGGGGCCCGTTTTGATACGGGCACCCTTCATCTTCAACCTCCTAGAGGGTTCTAGAACGGCAGTGATTGGAGGAGAAATCACCACCATTCTAGAGGTTTCTCCACCGCCATTCAAGGGCGGTGAGAGCCCCCTCCAGAACCCTCTTATAGCTCTATAAATAGAGCTCTTGGGTGCCTCTAATGGCAGCCCAAAAGTGTGAAGAAAACTGGTTGTGGAGGAGTAACCTAGAGTAGAAACAAGGAGAAAAACCGAGCAACGAGCCAAGTATGCCCAAGATCCCTCAAAACTCGTCTTCACAGTAGTCCTAGGATCAATTTCCCTAGGTTTTTGCATGAAAAATCATGCAAAATGGAGCCCTGGAGAGCCACCAAGGACCCAGGGACATTCCCTGGGCCGCACTGGTTCGACAAGATCAAACCAGGGTGTCCTGAGGATACCCCAGTCCCCCAAATGACCAGAACGGACCACCAGGAAGAGACACGTCGACCGCGTCTGAGAAAACCAACAGGCGTGTCCAGGGACGCGCCCGCAAAAGAGAGAGATGGGCGAAAAACTTGGCGTGTCTGTAGACATGCCTGCTGAGGCACACGTCGCAGATGCACTAGCAAGCCGGGATTTTTCGTTCCTTAAGAAAAGGCGAGCACATGCCGCTGACGCGCAGCACGCTAGCATTCCGCCTTTTCAGTCTTAAGGCCTTTATGTACGTGTGACTATAAAATGCTTATAACTTGAGATCTAGAGCTCCAATTCAGGCACCGTAAAAGGCGTTGTGTCCATGTCGACAACGCAGATAGACCCAAACTATAAAATCCCTGATCAAGGCTCAATCAAAGGTGGTCATGGCCCTTAGAATAGGATAGTGGCGCGTGGCTGCTAGACCTTTGGAAAGCTGATGATACCAAGGCCCAATTACGACCTTAGGACACCCATAGGCATAGGGATGGACCCTTAATGCCTAAGTAATAATACCAACTACTCTAAAACCCATAAAATATAGGCCAAACTAACCATGATTTCCCAAACCATGTTTAGGAGCGTACGAGGACAAAGGGGTTAGCACGACCTAGCCAAGTAGGTGCTCTATCGCTACTAGATTCTTTTAAAAAGAACTATTATTGTTTTGAGAATACATGTTTTTAGTATATGACTTATTTAGCTTGCATGTGATAAATTCTTTATACATAGACATGTTTTGTAAATAATTGCATATACATTATGCATAGATATGTTTTGCAAACTATTGCATACTTCGCATGATTTGTGAGCATTAAGTTCTGGCAAAAGTTGAATGTCCTTGAGGGTTACCAAAAGACGCTGGAGTGCCAAGGGCCAGGCAGTTGTGAGGGACCCAAAGAGGACTGGTTTTGAAAAAAAAAAAGGTTTTTCGCTTGTTTGATCTTATGTGATTTGGGCTAGTAAGCTCATAGGTGCTATGCTGAGGGGTCTGGGTTGGCCACCCAGCCTCTACCACTACTAGGTGGAATGGGTACCATGCCCAAAAAGGGCATGTCCCTACGTCTACTGCATGTGGTACAGGGGGCTACCACTGGTGTCACGGCACTGGGTCGATGTGTCATATGCCCTGTGGAGGCTATGACGCTGTGTCCTTAGGTACCCGGGGACCACACGGCAGCGAGGTCGTGGGCATAGTTTGGACCCTATGGTTTTGTGGAATTATTTGCATTGCATATGGCATGATATGAGGTTGGTCAACCATACCATACTAAAGATCCATGAGTTAGATTCAATGAAGCATCTTATGCATATCATAATGTTATGATATATATGTATATGATACTTTTGATTTTGGATTATGTGATCCTTTAAGTTGTTAGTATTCAGTTTGACAATGGATTTTAATATCGATATTGAACTTGAGTATTCAGCCATGCACATGTTTTGAAAGAGCATATGATTTTAAAACATCTCATGCATTATAAAACTAGTAGTGATAGGCTCCTACTGTGTATAGTATATACTCACCCAATCCTCAACATTTTTCAGACACAAAGTAAATACTTAAGGGCAAGGAATGCTTGTGCTAGGAGACACCCAGACTAAGTGCAAGTAAGTGAACCCCTACCTTATCTTTCAATGTCACCTAATTGTAGTTACTCTCTAATAGCTGGGGCTGTGACTAACACTTTCTTGGGAATAATATTGATTTAAAACTTTGCCATGGCTAGATAATTTGAGAATGCATTTTGACACTCGGGGTTTTTATGAAAGAATGTTTTCCAAAAGAAAAGATTTTCATGCATTTCATACTTATAAAACAAGAGATCTCGCCTTTTTATGAAAATTGCATCATGTAAAAACCCGGTTCGTCACAATAGCATGACCAAAACGTCAATTCCATTATTAAGACATTGTATGAATTTTATTAAGGCTATAGGCAATTGAGGATTTCAATTTCTTAGAAGCATTCAGTTTATCATATCTGTTAAGTAAAGGAGTAGATGTAGTATCGATTATATGCAACAACGCACATGAAGACATTGATCTAGGTAAACAAAAATGAGGATTTTGAAGAAAAGAAAGAAAGAGATAGAGATGTAACTACCAGTATTCAATGAATATTGAATATTCAAAAGAAGAAGATCATGACTTTATGAAGATACATACAAATCTTTCATTGAGTGGGGAAGATAAACCAATCAACTTCCAAGGAATGATGATAGATGAGTTGGTGATCTTATTGTGAAAAGTATAAAAGAGAGAAAGCATATGGGGTTTGAGACTTTGAGTAGAGTATCGAATTTCAGGAGATTATGCGACAAGAAATTTTCGAAGAGGAATGGTGACCAACTAGAAATTAAATTCTGCAAATGGTTTGATATCAATTATTACAATTAGATTCTTATCAGATCCATTAGCTTATGGGGAACACCAATGGATATAATCCATAAAAAGGAAAATTTGGTGATATCCCACCTTGCCAATAAAATATATTGAAAAAGGAATTAAGCAGGGACAGTGACTTGTCCATTTAGCAAGAAGGGTACCATCAAGGATCAAATTGAGGTCTTACTATCATAAGATAGGAAGAGCAAATATCTTAAAACCATTATTTTGTCATTACCTTTAGAGTACTGTTGACTAAAATAAGGGTATCCCACCATATATAATCAAGTATGCTAGTATCTATGAGTTAGTAGTCGAAGTTATTTACTCAAAGGGATGTTATAATTCTTTAGACTTGGGTTTTCCTTGGAAAGAAAAGTACTTGTTAGACTAAGTCAGTTGAGGGTATGAGGTCAGTTGATGAGGACAATAGCAACTGAGATAGGAGCAAAAATAAGAAGTGATCTAAACCAATGTGCAAGATTTTTCAAACCTTAATGGCTACCATGACAATGTGAAGAAATTACTTTGAGTTTGAAAAATACTGCTGACTTGGATTGAAAAGAAAGGTAGATAAGTACCGATCACTTTAAAGACCCTTGAGCTTATGACAAAGATATATTTGGAAAGAGATCAAAAGGTAATCAAATAAAGTCTTTCTATGTGTCTACGAAAATGTTCTATGCTTACCTAAGTGTTTTTCAAATTTGATGATTTAATAGCTTCATCATAACTTGATGTTGTAGTTATTGAACGAGAACTGCTATTATAAGCTAAGTATGAGGAGGCACTTGAAGGATAAAATTTGAGGAATTGAGAAAATCACTACTTATGAGGATACCTCCTGACAATATAGACTGCATGATTGACGATAAAGCCTTCATAAAAGATTAAACAATATATTGACACAGGGGATGAAAGGAGAAAAGGTGAGATGGCTAGTACACTATAAGGTGAAGATTTAATGTTACATTGCCTTTAGATAAAAAGATAGTTGTTATGTGCTTATACCAAGTACAAAAATCAATTGAAGGAATTTCCTAAGAACTAACCCTACTAGATTGAGTATAGAACTTTTGGACTAACAGGTTACGAAGAAAACCATCAAGCAAAGAAGGGACAAAGAGGATGATGACAAAAGATTCAACCATGACCTAGTAAGGGTACTCGATTATGAATAAGAGACTTTTTGCTTTGCATAAATGGGAACATTATTAAAAATTCCTAATGACAAATTGATGTGAATAGTGAGATAGACCTCTGGACAAGAACATTTGACCCATGTTGATGAATCGACCATTAACATTTGACATGAGTTTGGATGAAATCTTCATGGAGAAAAGTGTTTAATGAAGTCAATAATTATGAAACTAGATATAGAGTTAGGACATTTTACTTTCAGTATATGATAAGGTCCTCGATGGAAGATGCTACAAATTGGCTTTCATTTTTGAATGTAACTTTGGTCGAGGAATAAAGTCACATATGGAAAACGACAAACAGTTGAAATTCGAAGTTAATCAAGGGTTTAGCTGTAGAGCACATGATACCATGTCAGTTATTGAAGTATCTTGGGGAGAAATATGAAAGGTAAGAAGCAAAGTTAGACACAATAGAAAGAAGGTAACTTTTTTTGGACTTGTGGATGATGAAAGAAATCACTAGATGAAAGGGATTATCCTATGATATTCAAAATAGGAGAAATAAGATCATATGATCTCAAAGAAGTATGGAGTAATTTATACATGAATAAAGAAGCATGATCCTACGAGGAGACTATCCTATACATGATGAAAAAAGTATAGGCATCTAACGATTTCGAGATAGATGAATTATAGCTAGAAACTGGTATTGTTAAACTGGCACATATGGAAGTATGCATCATAGTACACAGTGAAAGCGGCCCTTATAGGTAAGGCCTTGTAGAAGGAACAATAAAAATGATAAATTGAGGTTGAGCATAGAATTGATTCCTAAGGGGGGAGTGCATTCACCAAGAAGTTATCTAAGAGACAAAATACCTTGAAGATGATAATTTATGGAATTTCGAGGACGAAATTCTTTTAAGGGGGTAATAATGTAACGCCCGAGCAATTTACACTATTTTGGACATTCTATAAGAAATGAACTATGTTGAATGTTTTACCTTATTTAAAATAGTAAACGAAGGAATTTGTGAGGAAACTTAGTACCATTAGATTCTACTCAAAAAATGGAATCCAACACCTCAAAGAACACCGAAAACGGAGTTCGTATGAAGAAGTTACGGCCGTTTAAAGATCAGGAGCAATTCTATAATTTAAACTAAAAACGAAAAGGAACGAAAATGCAGGGGGCTGTTTTGATAATGACACCCCCTATCGTCTTCCTCCTCTAAACTTCTCCAGAAACCCCATTTCCAGAGGTTTCTACCACCGCCAATGGTGGCACTGCCATTGGCAGCACCACCATAGCAGGGCTATAAAAACCCTCTTCAAAACACAAGTTTTAAAGTGATTTTGGGACTGGGGTTTCTGGCAAAAATTGGAAACCCATCTCAACCTAGTATTCATGCATTTTCTGGCAATGGCCAAGCCCAAGTCAGGCCAGCCATTCTCCCCATTTACCTCTCTTCTCTTTTCCAGTCTTGGCAAAGGGGTTGTTACCTTCATCGAGTTTTCGGCGACAGAGGGTTTCAGAACTAGAACGAGGGTTCTACCACCGGCAATAGGTGCTCCAAGGCTACCCAAGTAAGTCAGCTTTCCCTCTCTCTTTGGTTCTTCCACCTTTTAGGCTAGAACTGTGCTGGATCTAGCATTTCCACCAGGTTTTCCAGCCGGTCTTCCTGGTCAGAAAACATCCCAAGCCGGTTTCATCCAACTTTGCATGAACAAAGGCGTCCCAGGGACACCACGCTTCACCTGCGCTTGGGACGGGCTCTAGGCATATGATAGTGTGTACATTGTCCCAGGTGCAGCCTTCGGGTGCGCGCGCAATGTGGGGCACAGATCCTTGTTCTACAAAGATGCACGGGGTGCCTTGGGAGCTGAGACGCACCATGCTACACCAAAGGTGCGTCCGTCCAATGCCATCCAGGATGCGCGTCATAGCGCGTCGCTTGAGCATGCATGTGAGCATGCAAAACGCGGTCCCTGGCACGGCCTTTGGGCGCGCACGCACGTGAGGTAGGGACAGGTTGAGTGATAAAGGACACGACTTTAGGAGACTTTGAGGTAGGTGCTCTATCGCTCCTAGACTTTTAAAAAGAGCCATGATTGTTTTGAATGCATGTTTTAAGTATAAGTTATATCACTTGTTTAGCATGACTTAATCTTATAAATGAATTGAGCATGCATATGACAAATACATTATGCATAGACATGTTTTGCAAGCAATTGCATATATTGCATGATTTGTGAGCATTGAGTTCTTGAAAAATTGCATGTCCTTGAGGGTTACCGAAAGACGCTGGAGTGCCCAAAAGATGCTGGGTAGGCAGTTGTGAGGGCCAGGTAGTTGTGAAGGACCCAAAGAGGACAGGTTTTGAAATAGAGGTTTTTGCTTATTTGATCGTATATGATTTGGGCTAGTAAGCTCATGGGCGTTATGTCGAGAGGTCTGGGCTAGCCACCCAACCTCTACCACTATTAGGTGGAATGGGTACCACGCCCAAAAAGGGCATGTCCTTACTTTGATTGCATGTGGTACAGGGGGCTACCACTGGTGTCACGACACTGGGTCGATGTGTCATATGCCCCGTGGAGGCTATGACGCTGTGTCCCTAGGTACCCGGGGACCACACAGCGGCGAGGTCGTGGGCATAGTTGGGCCCTATGGTTTGAGGATTTACTTGCACTACATATGGCATGACATGAGGTTGGTCGACCATACCATATATCTATGAGTTGGATTCAGTGGAGCATCTTATGCATATCATTATGTTTATGAGATATATGATACTTTCGACTTGGATTATGTGATTTCTTTAAGTCATCAGTATTCCAATTCGACAATGGTTTTTAATCTCGATATTGAACATGAGTGTTCAAACATGCACATGTGTTGAAAGAGCATATGATTTTAAACATAGCATGCATTGTAAAACTAGTAGTGATAGACTCCTACTGAGTATAGTATATACTCACCCTATCCTTAACATTTTTCAGGATAGTTCCATTCATGAGTAAAGGACACCTATGTTAGTGCTACGAGCAAGAAAAATCAAAAGGAGACAATTATACATGTAAGTAAACCCTACCCTTTGGACATGTATTTGCATTTAATTACAGTTGGGCTATGAGCTGTGATTGGATAGACTTGGGAAAATATTGATGATTTCTGAGGTTTTTCAAAAAGCTACTTTGGTTGTTGTGAAAGCAAATGACACTCGGGGTTTTCAAAATGAGTTTAAAACTAAAGATTTTCCGCTTCATTGCATGGTTTTTATAAAATGTTTTTCAAATCGGGATCCCACCTTAGGAATTTAGATTTTTCATTTAAAAATGCATGAGAAAACCCGGGTTGTCACATGTAGTTCATTAAATCCACTCCTATCCAACGAATCATGCATACTATTCCATGGTCACATGCATGTTAGTTGGGTAGTTCCTTTCATTGTTTGTTAGTGATTGTTTTCCTTTATTTCTCTTGTTTAGTTGTAGATAAATTCCATTAGTTTGCATCTTAGTTAGCTGGGAAAGTAATTAATTTTGGCTTACATGCTAAAGTAGTTGATTTGGTTGCGTATTTTTATTAGATTTGCATGATTAGGAAAGTAATTGTTAAAGCATGTTTCCTTAGATTAGTTGTTAATTTCACAATTAGGAAAGTTACTTGAAGAAAGTGTTTAATTGCAATTAGGAAACTTTCACTTTAGGATAGTTTTTATTTTAGGAAAGTCATAAAATTAGAAAGTCTTCAATTTAGGAAAGTTTAATTTTAAAATGTGCATGTTTTAAGAAAGTTTTCAATTTTAGCATATTTCTAATTTTTGCTTGATTTCCAATTTCATGTTTTAATTTTCAATTCTAGATTAGGTTAAATAACTCTTTAATTTTTTCTTGGTTAAATAGTTTAAAGTAGGGACCACTAGCATCACATTGGTTTAGCTGCTCGTCAGATCAACCTCACTAGCATACTATATTGCAAATGATTCGTGTGTTAATGAGTTTTATTTAAAACAACAACATGTTTTTTGCACTATTACTCGATAGTAGCAACATTTTGGGTAATGAACCTTATTTTAGATTATTTTCCTCTAATCTAGGTTTAGGGTGAACTAGATTAGGATTTTTGCATAATTTTTTCATACTTTTTGCATTTGTAGCTAGTTTTCTCATATTGACCATATTTGTTTGATTTTATGCGAGGGAAAATGGCATAAGAGCATCGATGATCTTGTGGGCTAGGGCTTCATCAACTTTTATTGGGTTTATTGCTTTGTTAGATTAGGATTTGAGTAAAACTTGTAGTGAGGCCCATTGTAATTGAAATTTATTTGTTATTCAATTTTAAATGGGTTGTCATAATATAGGGCAACTGTAAGATATGGTGGCCCACACTTAATCATCATCAGACCCCTTAATGTGAGCAATCCTCACCCCAAATCTTAATTTATGGGATAAATTGCATTTAGTGTAAATTTTCATTTGAATGGTAGTATAAGTCATATATATTAAGTTCATTCATCAAAAATTGTTGCATCTTTATTTAGGATTGTTGTATTGGTTGCACACCATTTTAGCAAAGGAGCATCGATGATTAGACCCTTTGTTAGGTAGTATATAGGTAGGCATTAATTTGCTTTCTATTTTATATTACACGTTTATAACTTTATGGTGGAATGGAATTAATGTTAGTAAGGGCCCTATAGGAACACTTATAAGATAAGGACTAGATTTGATCACCGGCTACTTGGTCTACCTAGGAATTAATCTACATCCTTATATGTGATGATCCCAACCCTTAAACTTTTAATTCAAAATTAAGTAGAAAGAGACTTAATATCGAGTTCATATGACCCATTTTAGAAGGACATGATCTATTGGCCCTCCAATGTCTTATGAGCATTATGGTTATACTGGGCACCTTAAAATCCAAGTGATATTCCCACATCTTCCATTGATTACGCATCACATAGAGTGAGAGTTAGCATTTAAATTAGGGTAGTTTATATAAGGCATCAATCTTAGAACTTAGAGTAGCACCTTTCGACCCAAAGATTCATTGAAACTTAAGATGAGGGGAAACAAACCATGTTCCTATCCTCATAGTTGAATCACCAGCAATAGTTGAGCGTAAAGCTAGTAGATATTTCTATGTGTCACTACAACTCAACACCCCATTTTGCATAGCTTTACCTCCTACAAATGCAAACCACTTTGATCTAAAGTTGGGAGTCATACAATTGCTCCCCACCTTTTATGGTTGAGACTGAGGAGACCCCTACCTACATATTAAGGAGTTCCTTAATATTTGTGCCACATTTAGGTTTTGAAATTTTTTAGACGATTCTATTAGGCTTAGACTATTCCCGTTCTCACTCAGATAAAGCCAAATCAGGACTTCATTCCTTGGAGCTAGGTTCCATCAACAGATGGGACCAATTGTCTAAAAGAATTTTAAACAAGTTCTTCCTTGTTAACAAAACAAATGCCCTTCATTGTGAAATTATCAGTTTCTAATAAAGGAATGATGAACAATATTACGAATGTTAGGAACAATGAAATGAATTATTATAGAAATGCCCACATCATGGATTTGAAAAATGGCAGCAAGTTCAATACTTCTATGAGGCATTGATACCTTAAAATAAACAAATGGAAAATGCAGTAAGTAGTGGGTCCTCATGTTAAAAGATGAAAGTGAGGCTTGGGAGTTCTTTCATACACTAGCAGATAATTCCTAGTAATGGGATTGCATGAATAGAAGAGAGAGAAACAACCAGCCCACCAAGAGAGGGGATCTCTATGAGATAGGAGTGCATACTGATATATCCCATAAACTTGACTTTGTATAAGCAAGAATGGACAAGTATGATGGTAGATCAGACAAGCTTGAAACTATGTTTTAATCCTTTTGGCTACCACAGCTCTTAAACCTCCATAAGACGTTTGTACTCTCTGTTGACCAAGCAAATGAATTGAACATATATCGCCAACCTAGCAACAACCCATATTTTGAGACTTACGACGTTGGATGGGCTAAGCATCCTAAATTTTTCTTGTCAAAGAATAATTTTCAAGGGGGCCCATCTGTGAACTCCCTTGCTTAAAACTTTCCTCCTAGAGCTATAGTTTTGGCTTCCAATAACCTCAATATCCAAGGAAACCTTCCTTAGATGATAGGATTTAGAGGTTGTTAAAAAAAATAAAAATGAAGAAACAAAATGTCTCTGAACCAATTCTAGAATATCAATTCTCAAGCTATAGCCAAGATACAGATGCATGTCAGCCAATTATCAGCTGAACTATAGAGTAAAAAAAAGGGTCAGTTCCCTAGTAAACCCATCTCTAATCCTAAGGGTCATTTAAGATAGAGTCATGTTCTCAAAATCAGAACCCTCATGAGCAGGCCAAATCCATAACAACCCTTACGAGCAATTGTCAGATCAATAACAAAGTAGTGTAGGCTAATGAAAATATAGAGGAAAAGGAGGCAACTAAAATACAAAAGATAGAGAAAAGATAGAAAATTCCCATAGAACCTATAGTGGAGGCACCCTATATGCTTAAAGCTCTATTTCCTTAACTACTGAAAAAGGCTAGGAATGGAATAAACTTCAATGAGTTTATGGATGTATTTAAATATATCCAAATCAATATTCTATTGCTCAATGCAATTATAGACATTCCCACCTACATCAAATTCTTAAAAGAGCTATGCATAAGAAAAAGAAATCTTTTCTTGCTAAGCAGGTAAGGCCTTTGATTCAACACATGACCCCACCAAAGTTTAGAGACCCAGGGTGTCCTACTATTTCCTACATTATTAGAGATCATGTTATAGATAGGCATTACTTAACTTAGGGGAAAATGTTAACTTGTTTTCACACTCTATTTATGAGCAATTAAGTCTTGGTGAGTTAAAAACAACCATTACCACATTGTAATTATTTGATAGATTTGTCAAGATACCCCATGTTTTTGTTGAAGATGTATTGATGTAGGTGGACTAGTTTTATTACCCAGTTGATTTCATTGTACTGGACACCCAACCTGTATCTGATCCTGGCAGTCAGATTCTAGTCGTCCTTAGACATCTGCTCTTGGCAATGTCCAACGCCATTATTAACTACAGGAAATGGTTTAATGAAATTGTCATTCAATGACAAGAAATTTAAGCTAAATGTCTTTAACATTGATCAAGAACATGTAGAACTTAATGATTCTTGCAATATCAATTTGATCGAGAGTCTCATTAACAACATTCGTCCACCATCGTCCATCTGTAACTCACTATAGGTTTGTCACATGCACTTTAATGGAGAATTTGATCTAAACATGTCTATTGAGGAGTTAAACAACCTTCTTAAGCCTATTACAATCATGGATACCTCCAAGTAGATTTCTTATGTGGAACCACTCCCACGTTTTGAATTTGTCCCCATAACCTCGATAGAGCAACCACCATCACTAAACTTAAAACGCTTGCCTGACAACATGAAATATTCATATCTAGGCCTAGATGAAACCTTACTTATGATAATAGCATCAGATTTAGATCATGAACAGGAGACTAAGCTTTTATATGTCCATAAGGAACATAAAACTACTCTAGGGTGGATGATAGCATACATAAAAGGCATTAGTCCAATCGTAGCATGCATAAGATACACCTAGAAGAAAATGCAAACCTTATAGGGGAACTCAAAGATAACTAAATCTTTGCATGAAGGATGTGATTAGAGATGAAGTCCTTAGACTTCTAGATGTTGGCATAGTATACCCTATCACTGACAACACTTGGGTCAGCCCCATTCAAGTTGTACACAAGAAATTCAAGGTCACAATAGTCAAAAATGAGGAGAATGAGTTAATACCCACCTGCATGACCACCAAGTGGAGAGTTTCCTTTGATTACCATAAATTGAACTTGTTCATGAGGAAAGATCACTTTCCTCTACCTTTTATCAACCAAATGCTAGAGAGGCCGAGTTGACTTTGATGATGATTGTAAGAAAGCATTTAAGTGACTCAAGGCTGAGTTGACTTTTGCACCCAATATCTGAGCACCAGATTGCAGCGCACCATTTGAGATAACATGTGATAAGCCATATTTTGCCATTGGAGCTGTTTTGGGTCATTGTATCTATAAACTTCCCCATGTAATATATTTTACTACTAAAACACTAAATGATGTGCAACTCAATTACTCAACCATTGAGAAAGAGTTGTTAACTGTAGTCTTTGCTCTAAATAAGTATAGATCTTACTTGTTAGGGTCTAAATTTATAGTATACTTGGATAAAGTAGTTTTTAAGTACCTCCTTTCTAAAAAGATTGCAAAACCTAGGTTGATCTATTTGATGCTACTGCTATAAGAGTTTGACTTAGAAATTTGAGGCAAGAAAGGTCCCAAAAATGTCATAGCAGCCCATTTATCTAGATTGGTGGTGGAACACACTAGGAATTACATGCCTATAGCTAAATCCTTCTCAAATGAACAGCTATTGCATATTTTCCAGTTGCCTTGGTATGGTGATATTCTAAATTATCTTGGTATAGGACAAATGCCTATTCATTAGACAAAACAGGATAGGAAAAGATTTTTAACTGAGGTTAGATAATTTGCTTGGGAGAATCCATACTTGTTTAAATATTGTCCTAATCAAGTGATTAGGAGATGTAAACATAGTAGTGAGCATAATAAAATCATCTCCTTTAGTGATCATGCATGTGGGGTTATTTTAGCTCAAGAAAGACAGATGCAAGAATTTTACAATGTGGGTTTTATTGGCCTACCATATTTAAGGATGCACATGCTTACTACACAGCATGTGTGAGGTGTCAAAGATTATACAATCTAGGAAAGAGACATATGATTCCTTAAACCCAATCCTTGTTGCAATACCATTAGATGGCTGGGGCATAGATTTCATGAGACCCTTTCCTAATTCTTTTGGAAATCTTTACATCCTAGTGGGAGTAGACTATGTGTCCTTGTGGGTGAAGGCTATACCCTCCAAAACCAATGACCACAAAGTTTTAGTAAAATTCTTAAAAGAAAATATCTTTGTATGGTTTAGTACTCCAAGGGCTATAATAAGTTATCAGGGAAAACACTTTTGTAATAAAGTGTTTGAGAAATTAATGAAAATTCTTGGTGTCAACCATAGGATATCAACCCCATACCACCCTCAGACCAATGGCCAAGTATAGGTATCCAATAAGGAGATCAAGTGGATTTTAGAAAACACAATCAATCCAAGTAGCAAAGACTGGTCTATGAGACATAACTATTGTGGGCTTATCGAGCAGCATATAAAATCCCTATAGAAATGTCACCCTACACATTGGTCTATGGAAAGGCCTGCCACTTACTAGTAGAGTTAGAGAACAAGGCATATTAGGCTATTAAAAAGCTAAATTTTGACTTAGATTTAGCTCGGACCCATTAGAAACTCAAACTTATTAAGTTGGAGGAAAGATGCATTGACTTAGTATAATTATACAAATACTAGATGAAGGTTACACATGATCTGCAAATCTTAAGACATTCCTTCACAGTTGGAAAAAAGGTCTTATTGTATAGCTCTAGATTACATCTCTTCCAAGGCAAACTGGGATCTAGATGGACCAGACCTTATATAGTATGCATGTCTATCCTCATGGGGCCATTGAGATTGAGAAGGATGGAGAAATCTAAAAAGTCAATGTTCATAGGTTGAAACCATTCCTAGAGACGCCTAATCTTGAGATTGATGAGATACTCTTAGAGGCACCTCATTATCATGAGCCACCTTATAACTTTTTAGTAACCCTTGCTTATTACTATCATTGCACTCATCATTATGTTTGGCTGAAGACATAAACTTAACACTCCATTGGAGGCACCTTATATTTTATTTTTATTTTTAAATATCCATCTTCTACATCGTTCCATTATCATATAAGATCCTATATTTTCAAACATTGCTACAATGTTTTAGTCAGGTTGGGGGTGTAGATGCATACAGAGATTTTGAATTTTCTTCATCTTTTTTTTTCTTTTAATTTGGAAGAATTCCATTAATAAGAACTAGATGCTCAAAATTTAGTATTTCTATTGGTTTCCCTTATTAATGGGAGTGTATATGATTATTTTTGCATATTATTCATATGTTGAAGCATTTTATGAAGGTTAACTCTTGAGAAATAATTACACATAGCACATAGTCAAGACTAATAGAGAGATATAAATTAAAGACCTTGAAGAAAATTAGTGGAGACCTATAACCCAGTGACTTTAAAGATTATCTTCCTTTTAGAGAGTTATAAATAATTCCATAGTTTCTTCATCGTACATAACTTAGTGTCATCCTGTTATCCTTGTTTTAGTCAACTATGAAGAATAAATATGAGTAATAACTTTCTTTCTAGAAAATTTATTGAATTTGATAGGCTTTAGGAAACCTAAGAAATGATATGGGCCATCCTTGTTCAACCTAGAGATACAAAACCTACCCAATATATCATACCATTAGTTAGCCCTTTAAGCCTTTTTTTTCTTAACACTGATTACCTTAACCCAAAATAAGCCAGTAAAATAAACATCCATTACCCATTGTCAAAATGAGTAGAGTTAGTAGAATTTTTTTTTAAAAAGGACAAAATTCAAAGAAGTGAAAATTATCAAAGTGTTTACAGAGAAAAAAAAAAAAAAAACTTTCTCTTCAAGAAAAAGAAAGAAAAAGAGTAATATCAGAAAATAGAAAAGGACAATTGAAAGACAATAATTTAAAGGAAATTCACTTCAACAAAGTCAAAGAAAAAAAGTTGTCCTTAAAGATATTCATTGAATACATCTACTTAATTTTGAACCTTTGAAATCCTTATACCCTTCTTTTTAGAGCCTTACCCAAGCTTACATTTTGTCCTATCTTAAGCCCTATTGATCTTACATAGAACATAGCCTTAAGGAGGAAAAAAGAAAAGAAAAGAAACTAAGGTAAAATACCCCTACTATTCTTGGTAATAACATCCACTCATAAGGACCACTTCCTTTGTCTCATTAGCACTTTAAAAGTATATGTGAACTATTAGCCTTGTTGGATCTAGTCACATAATGAGAGAAATATGTTCAGCCCTTTTTTTAAGAGATTTAGGATTTGAGGTCAAGACATATTTCCAATAGAATTTAAGCACATCCAGTTAGAAGTCAAGACTTATATGGATGTACACACACATGAACTCAGAGAAATAACTAGAATGAAATGTCTTTAGTATGTGGATGATTCATAGAATGATTAGTCCGCTCCATTGAGTTGTGAAAAACTAGTAGATTGCTAATGAATGAGAATTCTTTGAGATGAATTAGGGAACTCAACTTAGGAAATTTTGTGGGTATATTCACTACAAAACCTCACGAGGCCTAACTCATTTACTAGGGGTAACCTAGGGGTTTAAAGGCTTGTTGCATGTGCTAAATGCAATTGTGAGTACATAAGAAGGTGACACTTGTTTTTGCTTTTGTAACATGAGTTTTTGGATGTTTTGTTCAAGACTAGCAAAATGTTGGTTGGGGTGTGACAAGTGTTTAATTTTGTGTAAAAATCACCCAATTAGTTACCCATTACAACTTATATGGGTAAATTAATGTTTTTAGACCAAAGTTAGTAACACATGTAGTTTTGACCCAATGAAGAAAAAGTTGTTATTTTGTAGGTCCAAAAGCTAATCTAAGGTAATTATGTGATTAATCATATTTTTTAGAATTTAAGTAGGGTTTTTCTCTTTTTGTAGAAAGTTAGATGGTGATCCAATGACCGAGAATGATTAGGATGAAATTGAAGATCAAGATCAAAATATGAAGTCAAAGCCCCAAAATCATAAATCCAACATGAAAACAAAGGTCAAGATAATTTTGTGGACAAGCAATGCATGCATTGAGCTAAAGATACCCAAAGGGAGCCCATGAAGTAAGTCATGCATTCCCACCACCTTTGCATGGAAGCTACTTAAGAGACCTTAGCCATGTAAGCCATGAGAGAAGGTGGAAAGCTAAGGAATTCAAACCAAACCATTCAAGCCAGTCAAGCCATGGAAGCTTCCAAAGCCAGCCATGAAACCTAGCTAGTGGAGCCTTCAAAGTTAGCCATCTATGCAATCAAGCTAAGCTAAATGGAAGGCTAGGATTAGAAGAAATTCGAGAGAATTATCCATGAGATTTTAATGGATATTTTGAAGATAATTAAGGAAAATCATATTAGTATAAGTTGGCATATGAACCAATAGGATGAGAGGCTTCCAATTTGATGTTTTTTTTACTTTTCCCACTCATTTATCACTTTCCTCCTCACCACCAAAGACCACCACGAATTTGACTTTCCATTCACGAGGCCTAAAATTCCATAACTCTTCCACCCTCCTAAATTCCACATCCCAACCACCAAACCAATCCCAAGGCCTTAGGAAACCAATTAATCAATCAAGAATTTCCATCTCACATCCATTTCCTATGTTTTTGCTACACCTCACTTTCCTCCCACTTTCCTCTCACCTTCTTTACCTACTCCTATACCAGCCAACCACAATTCTCCATCTCATTCTCTCCCTCTCCCTCTTATCTCATTACCATCCCACATGCCTATTTTGTTTGTGATTCAACAATTTTGGAAGGGGAAAGATGCACCTTTCTAAAAAGTAGGCATCTCCCACCTACTCAACTCCAAAAGAAGGTAGCCACCTTCCCCCCACTTTCCTCTTCTGAAACCTTAGTCTCCCACTCATCTTAGCCAACCAAAATTTTGTGTTTTCATCCCCGCCCCACCTTAATCTTAGGACATCCTACAAATTATAGGATATAAACTATATAAGTCCAACATAAATTGAAGAGGGGGGATTTCCTTTCAAAAAGGAAAAGGACGCCTCCTCCATAATGAGGAGAACCTCCACTTCCTATTCCCTCTTTCAAGTCGTATTTTACTTAGATTTTAGTTATCTTTGGGTGGATGCCATGCCTTTACAAGGCTTTTTGGGGTGTTTGATTCATCTTTGAAGTTTGGTTAGCTTCCTTGTTCTCAGTGCTTCAATTTACTTCCTTTCATCCTAGCTTTTGCTTGGATTTCCTTTGTTTTTCCTTATCATTAAAGACTAAGATTCAAGGGTGGTTTTTCTTTGAAGTGATGACCAAGGGAAGTCATCTTGAATTTAGTTTTTACCTTTACCTTGTTTTTCCTTTTGATTCTCTTTTAGCCCTCTTGAATTCCAATGTAGTTTCATTAGTTTCTATTGGTTGATTGTCTTATTATTCCATAAGATTTTCTCTTCATTTCAAGAATGCTTGTTCATGAGTGATTGTTAGAACAATGGAAGAAAGATTGGCTTATAATTAAGGATTGATTAAGATTAAGTGAACATCATTGTAATGGAATTTAAATTTCAGATTTGGATTACATGTATGGCGTATCATGTTGAAGAAATATTTGATGTGATTCAATATAGTTATTTGGAATTTCAATTCATAATTATGTTCAGCAGTTAATAATCTTTGTCATTGAATATTTTATTGCATTAGAAGTGAGTAATTCCACATTTTATATGTTGAATTCATTGAATGATTCAATTACTATGCTGCTGGAATTTCTTTCCATGAATTGTTTATGTTAATTTTCAGCACCATATAATTCATGTTCACTTGATTTTTCAAGATCCCAACTAGATTGTGGATATCTTAGTTAATAATAGAATAAGATCTCATGCTTAAGTTTCCAAAGTAGTTGATTAAATCCACTCCTATCCAATGAATCATGCATACCATTCCATGGTCACATGCATGATACTTGAGTAGTTTTCATTTCATTGTTTGCTAGTGATATTTTTTTCTTTTTTTTTGTTTAGTTGTGGTTTGATTCCATTAGTTTTCAACTTAATTATTTTTAAAGTAATTAATTTTTTCATACTTGCTAAAGTAGTTGATTTAGTTGCTTAGTTTTCTTAAATTTGCATGATAAGGAAAGTAATTGTTCAAGCATGTATACCTAGATTAGTTGTTAATTTCACATTTAGGAAAGTAACTTGAAGAAAGTTTTTTCTTGCAATTAGGGAAGTTTCACATTAGGATAGTTTATTTTAGGAAAGTCGTCAAATTAGAAAGTCTTCAATTTAGGAAAGTTTTCAATTTTACCATGTTTCTAATTTTTGCTTTGTTTCCAATTCCAAGTGTTAAATTTTAATTCTAGATTAGGTTAAATATATCTTGAATTTTGGCTACGTTAGATAGTTTAAAGTAGGGACCACTACATCACATTAGTTCAACTCCTCATGGGATCGACCTCACTAATATACTATATTGCAAATGATTCGTGCTCTTACAAGTTTTATTTAAAACGACATCAATTTTCATGCTATTATATATGATCTTATGCCCAAGTGTATGCCTTGGATGAATGGATATATTTCATGTTTTAGAGCTAATAGATGCCTGACCTTGTAGTCTCATGAGTGATGAGGCAATGTGTTGTCTTTACACAATATGCTTGTATAGCATAGGGCATAAATTGGCAAATCTTCAGCTTGTGCTTTCACCCATGATTAGTGCATATGATCTGAAGGCCTTAAAATCCAAGTTTCTTACTTGAAGGGTATGGTGCACACATTTCAAGGTCTTAGAATGTAATAACCCCAATTTTTATGAATATAATTGAATTATCAAAAATTAAAAGTTGACATTTTAAAAGTGGAACTAAAACTTTGAGTTCCAAGAAAAATTCATTTTTATAAAAATAACATTGAGACTTAAAACTTGGATATTGTAATATACTCGAAAAACTAATCAAAATGACTGTAAGCATGTCAAATTTTGAGTCTGGATGAAAAATCCTTTTTTTCTCCATTTTTATGAATAAAAGGGTAAAATAGTAATTTTACTCAAAATGGCTAAGACATCAAAATTTGGAATGTACTCAAAAAATTGATTGCAATGATACTAAGTGTGCTCAATTTCGAGTTCATAGGAATAAGCTCGATTTTTTCTCCATTATTGATATTAAAAGGGTAAATCGGTCTTTTCACAACTATGTGAGGCCCACAAGGTGGGCCAATGGTCTGGAAGACCACCATCATGAGTCTAACAACTACCAGCTGCTAATGAAGAAGGAGGCAGTAGGGTGAATCCAATGATAATTTAATAATAAAAAGAATTGAAACTTGATAATTACATATAATCATGAAAATTTTAAAAATCCTTACAAATAGCCCATAAAATTTCTCAAAAATTTTCCTAATGTTCTTCACGAGATCCCCTATAGTGCCCCAAAATTTCAGCTCAAAACTCCCCCTCCATCTTCCCCAATTCCTCTCCTTTCTCCCTCTTTCTCCTCTTTCTCTGTGGGCATGTCCCCAAACACACCCAGGGAGACAACCTTGTGTCTGCATTAGGAGCATCTAGGGACACGTCATCCTCGATGAACCAATGTTTCTGTCCAAAAAACTCTAATTCAATTAGCCATGCAATCATGGCCCACAGATCCAAATCTCCATCGTCAGATGCATTCGGACTGAGGGTATCTACAAAAGCCCTTTAGTTTCATCTTGATCCAATGACTGGATCATTGGAAAATCCCAAACGAAGAAAACTTATCAGTGTTGCCACTGTCTCCAGTGGAATTTTCAAGTTATTCTTGCCAATCTGGCCATAAAATGGTGATCTTGCACAGATAAATATCTATAGAAGGTGGTGTTATGTGTTTCCCCTAGGGTTCTCCACCTTCTCCAGCAATAGCACTGGCAATTTTCTCGATTGTATGTGTTTTTTAGCATTAGGGTTTTCTTTCACCTATAAGTCTCTTCTTCGGTGAAATTACTTCACCGGACCAACACAAGTAGGCTACCCACTTCATTTCTGGCATCCCTAGGTGATTTTCGGCCTCTAGAGATCTTCCCTGGCCATTGATCCATCGGAAACGATGGATTCGGCATGGAGGGTTGAGATCTCCTCATTTTTTAGCTCAGATACAAATTCTAAGCCATTGAATGAATTCCTAGGGCCCAAAAACTTTAGGGTAAGAAATCTCAGCCCTTGATGTCATTAGAATTAGGAGATTTGGAGAAAGGTTGCTCTGATGGTCTAGATTGGACTATCTCTACCGATCTCAATAGATCAGATCCTAGAACGCAAGCAGGGATGCTCCCCATGGGCATGCCCTTGCACTTACGCTTGTGTGTGAGCTGCCAGCTGGTGCGAGAACTACTCTGCCTACGTCTCCATGACGGACAAGGCCGCTGGTTGTCCCCATAGCTGCTAAGCCTAGATTAGATCTGAGTCGTCCAATTTTTGAACTAAGAGCTTATTTCTTCAATTAAGAGCTCAATATAGCTCCAACTTTAGATCTAAGAGGTTCTATAGATTCCTTGTTACTTGTATAAGGTACTGAACTTAGAAAATTTATGTTTTGATACATGTAAAATTTTGTTAATTAAGAAAAGTATTAGTAATTCCTATGATCAGTGAAATTGGGAATGATTAGACTTTGTAATTATAATCCATTGATGATCTTGTGATTTTGGAACATGGAATCAATGGTTAGAAGTGACTGATGTATGTTTAATTAAGAAACCTAGCCTTAAAAGAAGAAAAATCATAAAAAGGAGCATAGATTTGATTAATCAAGCATGATCAGACCTTTCAAAATAGTTTATATGATGATCTAAATGTATAATTACAATAATTAAACTGTTGGATGTAATTTATTTTCTAGATCTTAAGATCTTGACCCTTAAAAGGTTGGATGTAATTTATTTTCCAAATCTTAAGATCTTGACCCTTAAAAGTAGTAAAATCCATAAAAGTGAATGGTAATCTCCTTGATCAGTTTGAGCAAGGATGATTGGATAGGGTGAATGTATTTGGATGATGATATAAAGTTAAGATCATATGGATTGATGTGTTTGCTGAGGAAAATTTGGGATAGACTGAGATCTATGCCCTTAAATTGGCTAAAATGCTTAAGATCTTCTTGATCAATTAGATCAAGAAGGATCAGATCATTTGATAAGATGCAGCAATGATCTAGTGGTAAAATTGCATTAAGAAAATGTATTAGATCTAAAGGAAAAGGAATGATCAAGATCTAAATCCTAAATGTGATGAAAAATAAATAGAAATCAACTATGACGTTGGATCATGATGAACAGTTAGGGCATGTTAAATTTTCATTTGAATTATTGAATATTATTATAATTTCCTTTTATTTCTTAGTGGATTAATTGTTAAATTTAGGTCTTTATGCTTTCATATTATGTAAATTACATGGAAAATGTAATTAATGAAGGAAAGATTGATATGGACATTTACAATGAAAGAAGTACACGAACTTAATGATAGTAAGGGCTATAGTTAGTAGGATAATATAAGGAATATCATTTCCTTGGCCAAAATTAGGAGAATAATGAAACTCCATGAATGATATTTTAAATGTTCATGGATTTAATTAAAATCAATTAAAATGAGTACTTAGGGTTATAATGCTCATAGGAACATTGCTAAAGGTTGAGCTAGTGCCACCCCAGTAGACTTTGAACATTGTAGTTATAGGGGGAATACAAGAGCTAAGTGCTTTTCCCTCACCTCCCATCAACATAAGTTGAGGTCTAGAAATGAGATTATATCCTTAATATGAGAATATTGAATACGAGGATGATAATATAAACAGACAGATCATCTAAGATGTACAAGAATTATTTTAGATACAAGCATGAAGGCTTGTGGTTTTGTTTTAAATAGGCATAAACCTGAGGAGGCTATGCTAGGGAAGTTATGAGGGTTTGACCACCTGCTTCCCGAAATTTGATGATATTATGATACCTTGCCCAAAGAGAGGCTAAAAGTCAGGTGAGGTAATTATGGGAAGGTCCCACTGTGAAAGTCTTGTCTCCCCATATGGGCAATGACATAATATTTTCCCCCATGGTATCAGTGGTGAACAGGGCAGTTATCTGAGTGCTCTAGTACAGATTAGACTGCAGCATGGTAGTCCTTGAGTATTGCATTATGGTGCATGACATAGTGAGATGCCAATGTTACCCTAATGAGGGAGTATTTTCCTAGCAAAAATCTAGATGATTTATCAACTCAGTATATCTGAGGATGATTATTGATGTTTGAGATATTGACTATTTTTCACAGTTTTTTACTGTATATATATATATATATATATACATACGATATAGTGGTGAGTGGTTTGGAATTATTAAAGTAGATGTTACGTGATAAATTATGTGATAGAATGATCATATATGGTATGGTTCATGGAAATTGAATTATGTGATTCATATGGAATATGATGATTATAAATACTACACTTTTGAATTATATGATTCCATATGTTCTTGAATCCCCTACCAAGCATAGCTTACCTCCTTTTTTCTTTCCATATTCAAGCTTTTTTTCTTAACTCCATCATAGATCTGGTATTTATAGATGATGGGAAATCAGTTTAAATGCAGTTGTTAGTAATTTCCTCCTCCATTCTCTTTCCTTTTCTCCAAGGAATTCTAATTCAACTAAATTTCCCAACTTTAACTTAGTTTCCTATTAGAAAACTATTTCCTCTCTCTTCATCCATTTCACTTTCCATTATTAAACATAAAATCTCTTAGCATTCTCAATTCTCTTTTGCTCATGGTTTATATTTGATGCTTGAGGATTAAACTGGAGTCCTTACTTTTGATCTAGATAATCTGGGTTGATCTAAGCTATCCATTTTAATTTAAGCTCGATCACAGATCTGGGATGTCAATTAGCTTGATTTAACTACATGGATCTTGATCTACCACCTACAAAAGAAATAAAATAACCTAATTAATACTATACAATGTTTGATTTTACACATACTTACCTCAGATCATCATCTAACCTTGACAATTTACCAAATTAAGGTTAAATTATAAAAATTTCAAATGATATATTTTTCATATAAATTTGTAAGTAATATTTTAAAAATATATCAAAATTCATTCTAAATGAGGGTAATTTATACAATAATAGACTCTTAAAACTTACCTTCAAATATCAATCTAACCCTGAAAACTACACCAAATTATAGTTGGATGAAAAATAAGTGCTTTAGTACAAATATATCTTCTAAGTGACTTGTAAGTAATCTTGAAAGAGGCAAACCCTTATCTTTGGTTGGGTCGAGGCATGAAATCAATGAAAAATGTAAAGAGGTAAATGATGTTTTTTAGGAAGCAAATGATTCATGTACTTTCTAAAGAAAACCAACACTTATTTTGATTATCTTTCATAGGCGATTGGAATTATTGTGATGATTATTGTCATGATGTAAATGCAAACAACATGTGCGCAAAGGAATTGTTTGTCAAATGAACATTTTTAGTTTCATGGACATGAAAATAGGTTTCATGAGAGAGAGAGAGAGAATTATCAAGAAATTTGTATATAAAAAAAAGGTTGGTTCATCTAGTTTATTCTAATTTGGTTAGAAATAGCTAATTACTAAAAGATGCTACAATAGCTTTTCTAGAAAAAGATGGGGTAGGCTATTAGAATAAGTTCTTCTAGATAGATGTTATGAGCTTTACAAGAGGAAATAATTGGTGGGGCCTTTGACTTATAAGGTTTACCATCATGTTTGATTTCTTCTCTCTTGCTTTCATTTGATTTCAAAAATTATGCTAAAAGAACTATACAAATGAAAGGGTTATCCAAAAAGGACTTCTATATGGAAGTATATACTAAAACATACTCATACCTCATATCTAGATTCCTAAATTAAATGCTCCAATGCTAGGTTTGGATAAGATTGACCTTGTTCTTGTGATGCTTGTTTTAGGCCATCTTTGCCCTCGGTTGCCACTGCCTCCAGAGATTACAAATGTAAATGAGTTGTTTACAAAATCCTTGTTGCTTATTGAATGATCAAGTATGTTTGCTACAAGTATGTGGAAATGTTTCTGTGACATATCCAAAATTAAGATGACCATATCCATGGGCTCATATGCATGTAAGTAGAAGAAAAGTTTTCCATGCTTATTGATTGTGTCTCATTGTTTTGCATATCACTTGTCATGGGATATGCTTTGTAGTGGAATTACTTAATATTGAGTGAAAGCTACAAAAGCTTACAAAAAAAAAACACTAGAAATGGAGGTTGAAATAGATGACAAAGAACCATGTTGAGTGAAAAAAATGAAGAAATTGAGAAACCTAAGGTAGGAAAGAAGAAAAAGAAGGAGAAACAAGTAATGAAAGTTGAAGAAGAGATGCAAGAAATCAAAGAGGAAGAATAAATAGAGAAATAAAAAGAAATTCAATAAGAAAAAGGAGATGAAGATTAGGAAATTAGTGGTGATAGTGGCTCCAAGAGTCTAGAGAATTCTTAGTGTAGCAATGATGAGTTCAAGGAGCTTCTCGCTTCTATGGTTGTTGTTGCTACTAAAAAAATAGATCAAAAGAAAAGACCAAAAAAGAAACAAAATGACAAGAAGATGCCCTTACCAGTAATTTTAGTGGGAAGAAGAAAAGAGGAGGGAAAAAAATAAGAGAAATAGTATCTCTTTCTCTTTGTTTTTGCTTTTTTGAAGAACTTTTGAATGACAAAATGATTGTTTTTCTTGAAGTTTCATGAATAGAAAAGTGGTAGAAATAGGTATGTATTCATGGATGTTGCAAAATCAAAATGACAAAGTTTTCATCAAGTAAATGTGGCTCTATAGGCGATGGAGCAACAACTTAACGTCTTACTAATTAACCTAGCATAACACTGAAATTTGTAAGTGGAAATGAAATATGGGGTATAAGGAGTCAAAAAGTTTGCATGTTCATGAAAATGGTCTATCCTCCTTGCAAACATGTAAAACACTAGTCATCTGCATGCATGAACAAGGATAGTAGTGTGCACAAGTGTGTTATCAATATTGTTGTGCAAGGATAAGATGAATTCCTAGAAAAGATTTTTTCACTTGTGAGAAGTTTTAATTGACTTGCCAGGTAGCATTATTCTATTATTTAGGAAAAATGTTGAGCAACTCTGTGCATGGTAATTACTTTTTATATGTAACATTTTTGGATATAAATAGAAGTCTAACAAATTATTTTGATTACTTAAGCTATCAAGTTCATGATGACCACAAATTACCCACTCTTGTAATAAAGGAAATTTGATACAATCAACTAACATATTTAGTCAAATTCTATTTTATTTTTGAAAGAATTTTTTGTTTATGATGAAAAACCATCTAGATATGCTAGTTTTTACTTGTTGTTGTTGTTGTTTTAAATAAACTCACAAGTGTGCGAATCATTTGCAATATAGCACGCTAATGAGATCAATCCCACGAGGAGTGAACTATTGTAATGCTAGTGGTCCCTGCTTTAAACTATCCAACCTAGCCAAAATTCATGTGATTTTTGTCCCAAACTAAAAAATGGAAATTAAAACATGAATTTGGAAGCTAAGAAAAAACAAGAAATGGAAACTAAGAAAAAACAAGAAACATGCCGAATAGAAAACTTTCCTAAAACATGCACTTTCTAAAATTAAAAATTTCCTAAATTAAAAACTTCTAATTTTATGATGTTCCTAATTAATAACATTCCTAAAGTGCAATTTATCTAATTTTATCAACTAACATACATTTAACTAAATGAAACAAATGCAAAACAAGCATGAATTAATATAGGAAACATAAGCTAAGGAAACTACTAAAATGGAAACTTTCCTAAACTAGACTTAGAAACTTTCTAAAGTCAAAAATTTCTAAAACCAATTTAGGAAGCTTTTTAAAATTAAAATAACATGCAAACAAGAATAACTATGGGATCTAACTTTAATATGAAATTAGAAACATGCATGTGAATGTAAACTACAATTAAAGAGACTTTCACTTTTTATATCCTAAAACTTCCTAAAGAAGGACTTTCTAAAATTCAAAAAGAAAACTTTCTAAACCTAAAATAACATGAAAATAATGAATTAACTACTGCTAAAACTAAATTAAGTAACTAAATTAATCAAGAATCTAAAAGGAATGGAATTTAGAACCATGTGCATAGTTTTTGGACTATGTGCATGATACAAGAGCCCTAAAGATGGTGAAATTTAATGCACCTACAATGAGTTAATATGCAAAGTTATTATCAAATCTAATAAAAAACATGAAAATCTAAATGGGTGTCAAAGAATTCATGAAAATAAGATGTTTTGAAGGCTGGAATTAAAGCACAAAGTTAAGGGAAAACCAATTTCTATATTTTAGTACTTAAGAACAGTCAATAAATCTTGCATCAGAAAGCTATTGAAACCATAACTTTTATGCAAGAACATAAGCCAGATCCAAAGTATGTTGATGAAAGAAATAATTCATAGTAAGAATTCCCACAAAAATATATTGAATCATATCCAATATACATCAAAATTATGCTTATAAAACTGCCCACAAAATATGAAAATTGTGCAATTTTCTAAAGCCTAGAATCCTATCTCAACAACAACAAAATTCCAATATAATGCTCAAACTCCAAAGAATAATTTCATGCAAAGAAAACCTAGAAAGGAATTTGAGAAAAACAAGGGCTAAGTAGATGAATTCACCAAGGGAAAATAGCCTAAAACTAAGAGAAAAAGAGGGTAGAAAACATGGAATCCAATTGGGGAAATCATGGATTTAAGCTACTCTTCTCTTAGCCGTCACTACCAGAGATAATTTATATTAAATATTGAGGGAACAACAAAGAAAACAAGTGGAATTGCTGAAAAGATGAAAGGAGAAGCTAGATGGAAAGAAAGGTGCAAAACTAGAAAGTAAAACAATGATAACTAAACCAAAGCAAGCAAACTACTAACCTAAATTGAAGAGGAAAAACCCAAGAAAATAACTAGAAAACCAAAGGAAGAAAAGCATATAAGAAATCACAAAGTTTGACAACAATTAACCCCAAAGGAAAGCTTGATTTAAAGGTGTGTCACCTTCCTCTACTTGGAAAATTCGTATGGACTATGCGACTATATATAGATGAGTGGTTTCCTAACTTAAGAAGGGGTATAAACAAAAGAAAAGTGGCCCTAGGGTAAGGTATTGAATGAAGAAGGTTAGGTGGTTGATGAATTAGCATAATGACATCATAAACATGACATAAAAGAGAGAGATAAGAAGCATGGGCTGGTTGAGGTCTAATTTTGAAAAGGACATAGGCCTCTTTATCCTAGAAGGAAAGTGGAGCTCTTTCCCTTCTAATTTTGTGATGTTTGGTTGATGAAAATTCAAGAAATTAGGTAAGGAATGAGGTTTACGAAACACATGAAAGGATCTAGGGTTTTGAAGTTGCTTGAATTGGAGTAGATCAAAGGTTTCTTATTTAGGAAACCCTTGATCACCAAATAGAAAAGCGAGGGGCCATCCTCCTTTTGGATGGTCGCTCCCTCTACTTAAAAATGTGGAACCCTAGTAGGAAATTGAGTTTTTCTCTCTTTATGGGTCCATTAATGCAAGATCAACATACTTCTTACATTAATCTCACAAAATCCCTTAAAAATCACACTCTTAACATAGGATAGTTTCTTCAATTGATGGTCCAATTGTGTGTGTAATGACTCCAATTTTGTAACATTGAAATCCTAAGTTAGCAATGAAAAGTTCACTTTTTGGAGATAAGGGTATTTTGGTCATTTCACTATTCACCCTGACTGAACCCAGAAATTTGGTTCTGATAATGGTGCCATTAGGTGCTTCTCGGAAAAAGGAATCCAACAAGACCAAAATCACCCAAAACGGAGTCAAAATGAGCAAGTTATGGCCCTTTGAAGTTCAGGGGCAAAAATGTAATTTTCACTAAAAAACGGATTTAGCCTGAGAAACACAGGGACCCGTTTTGATACGGGCACCCCTCTTCTTCAACCTCCTAGAGGGTTCTAGAATGGCGGTGTTTGGAGGAGAAACCACCGCCATTCAATGGCAGTGAGAGCCCCCTCTAGAACCCTCTTATAGCTCTATAAATAGAGCTCTTGGGCACCTCTAATGGCAGCCCAAAAGCTTGAGAAAAACCAGTCATGGAGAAGCAACCAACAGGAGAAAATGTGGAGAAAAACCCGGCCACGAACCAGGTATGCCCACAACCCCTCCAAACCCGTCTCCCCCTTAGTCCTAGGCTAAGTTTTCCCAAGTTTTTGCATGAAAAATCATGCAAAACTGGGCCCTAGAGAGTCACAAAGGACCCTGGGACGATCCCTGGGATGCACTGGTCTGACAGGGTCGAACCAGGGTGTCCCTAGGTGTAATGACTCCAATTTTGTACTATTGAAATTCCAAGTTTAGCAATGAAAACTTCAGTTTTTAAAGAAAAGGGCATTTTAGTCATTTCACCATTCACCTTGACTGAACCCAGAAATTTGGTCTAAAAAGTGGGGCCATTAGATGCGTCTCGGAAAAAGGAATCCAACGAGACCAAAATCACCCAAAACGGAGTTAAAATGACCAAGATATGGCCCTTTGAAGTTCAGGGGCAAAACTGTAAATTTTACAAAAACGACTTAACCTGAAAAACACAGGGGCCCGTTTTGATATGGGCACCCCATCATCTTCAACCTCTAGAGGGTTCTAGAACGGCAGTGATTGGAGGAGAAATCACCGCCATTCTGGAGGTTTCTCCACCGCCATTCAAAGGCGGTGAGAGCCCCCTCTAGAACCCTCTCTTAGCTCTATAAATAGAGCTCTTGGGTGCCTCTAATGGCAGCCCAAAATGTTGATGAAAACCAATCGTGAAGTAGTGACCTAGAGGGGAAAACGAGGAGAAAAACCCAGCAACGAGTCAGGTACGTTCGAGATTGCTCAAAACCCATCTCCCCAATAGTTCCAAGGTCAATTTCCTTAAGTTTTTGCATGAAAAACCATGCAAAACGGAGCCCAGGAGAGCCACCAAGGACCCAGGGACGTTCCCTGGGCCGCACTGGTTCGACAGGGGTCGAACCAGGGTGTCCTGAGGACGCCCTAGTCCCCCAGACAATAGAACGTTCCACGTTGTCTTCGTTTGTAAAACCAAACGGGCGCGTCCAGGGACGCGCCCGCTAAAGAGGAAAACGGGCGGAGAGTACCGTGCTTCTGCAAACGGGCCTGCTGAGATGCCCGTAGTAGACACGCAGCGCATGACTTTTGGTTACTTAAGGAAGCTGGGGCACACGTCGCAGATGCACAGCGCCTTAGCATTCCGTCTTTTTATCTTTAAGACTCTATGTACATACAACACTAAAACGCTTATAACTTGAGATCTAGAGCTCCGATTGAGGTGTCGCAAAAGGCGTTGTGTCTGTGTCGATGACGTGGACACATACAAACTATAAAATTCCTGTTCAAGGCCTAATCAAAGCTGGGCATGACCCTTAGAATAGGATGGTGGCGCGTGACCACTAGAACGTTGGAAAACTAAGGGTACCAAGGCCCAATTAGGACCTTAGGACACCCATAGGCATAGGGATGAACCCCTAATGCCTAAGTAATAAAACCAATTACTCTAAAACCCATAAAAGATAGGTCAAACTAACCTTGATTCCCCAAACCATAATCAGGAGCGTCTGAGGAGAAAAGGGTTAGCGCGACCTAGCTAGGTAGGTGCTCTATCACTATTAGATTCTTTTAAAAAAACTATTATTATTTTGAGAACATATGTTTTAAATATATGACTTGATTTGCATGACTTAATTCAGCATGCATGATAAATGCTTTGTACATAGCCATGTTTTGAAATGATTGCATATACATTATGCACATATGTGTGTTGCAAACAAGTGCATACATTGCATGATTTAAGTACTTGCAAAGATTGCATGTCCTTGAGGGTTGCCAAAAGACGCTGGAGTGCCGAGAGCTAGGCTGTTGTGAGGGACTCAAAGAGGACAAGTTTTAACAAGAGGTTTTGGCTTATTTGATCTTATGTGATTTGGGCAAGAAAGCCCGTGGGTGCTATGCCGAGGGGTCTGGGTTGGCCACCCGGCCTCTACTACTATTAGGTGGATGGGTACCACACCCAAAAAGAGGCAAGTCCCTACGTCGACTGCATGTGGTACAGGGGGCTACCACTGGTGTCACGGCACTGGGTCGACGTGTCATAGGCCCCATGGAGACTGTGACCGAGTGTCCTCAGGTACCCGGGGACCACACGGCGAGGAGGGCGTGGGCATAGTGGACCCTATGGTTTGATAATTTATGTGCATTTCATATAGCATGATATGAGGTTGGTCGACCATACCATACTAGAGATCCATGAGATAGACTCCATGAAGCATCTATTGCATATCATGATGTCATCATATATATATATGATACTTTCAATTTTTAGATTATGTGATCTTTTAAGTCATGAGTATTTCAGTTTGATCATGGATTCTTATACTGATATTGAACTCGAGTATTCAAACATACATATGTTTTGAATGAGCATATGATTTTAAAACATCTCATGCATTTATAAAACTAGTAGTGATAGGCTCCTACTGAGTATAGTATATACTCACCCAATCCTCAACATTTTTTCAGATACAAAGTAAATACTTAAGGGCAAGGAACATTTGTACTAGGAGACACAGACTAAGTACAAGTAAGTAAACCCCTATCTTATCTTTCAATGTTACTTGATTGTAGTTACTCTCTAATAGCTGGGGCTGTGACTAACACTTTCTTGGGAATAATATTGATTTAAAATTTTCCATGACTAAATAAATTGAGAATGTGTTTGAACACTCGGGGTTTTTATGAAAGGTTCTTTTCCAAATGAGAAAGATTTTCATGCATTTCATATTTATAAGACAAGAGATCTTGCCTTTTTATCAAAATTGCATCATATAAAAACCCGAGTCGTGACACTAGGATGTCCAGGTCCTTGTCAAACCGAAATGCACGCTGTGCGTTAAGAAAACCCGACGGGCGCATCCGTGGACGCGCCCGCAAGTGAGGATGACTAGGCAGAAGACAAGTGCATTGGCAAATGTGCCCATTGGGGCGCATGCCGCTAACGCGGAACGCGTTAGCATTCTTGAATTCCACCTCTTAAGGGCCTTTTACGTACATGTGATACTAAAAAGCTTATAACTTGAGATCTAGGGCTCCGATTGAGGTGCCGTGAAAGGCGTTGTATCTGTGTCGACGACGCAAACATACCAAACCATAAAATATCTGATCAAAGCCTAATCTAAGGTGGGCACGACCCTTAGACTATGATAGTGGCACAAGGCCACTAAACCTTTGTAAACCTAATGATACAAAGGCCCAGTTAGAACCTTAGGACACCCATAGGCATGGGGATGAACTCTCAATGCCTAAGTAGTGAGATTAACCACTCTAAAACCTATAGAAATAGGCCAAATTAACCTTGTTTCCCTAAACCATGTTCAGGAGCGTACTAGGACAAAGGGGCTTGCGTGACCAAATCAGGTAGGTGCTCTATCCCTACTAGACTTTTCAAAAGATCCCTTTATTGTTTCGAGAATGCATGTTTTAAGTTTAAGTTATATGACTTGTTTAGTATGACTTAATTTTATAAACGACTTCAGCATGCATTTGACAAATACATTATGCATAGACATGCTTTGCAAACAATTGCATATATTGCATGATTTGTGAGCATTGAATTCTTGAAAAATTGCATGTCCTTGACGGTTACCAAAAGACTCTAGAGTGCCCAAAAGACGCTGGGTAGGCAGTTGTGAGGTCCAGGCAGTTGTGAGGGACCTAAAGAGGACAGGTTTTGAAAAAGAGGTTTTCGCTTGTTTGATCTTATATGATTTGGGCTAATAAGCTCGTGGGCGCTATGCCGAGAGTTCTGGGTAGGCCTCCCAGCCTCTACCACTATTAGGTGGAATGGGTACCATGCCCAAAAAGGGCATGTACCTACATCGACTGCATGTGGTACAGGGGACTACCACTGGTGTCACGGCACTGGGTCGATGTGTCATATGCCCCGTGGAGGCTATGACCGAGTGTCCCCAGGTACCCAGGGACCACACGGCGGTGAGGTCGTGGGCATAATGGGCCCTATGGTTTGAGGATTTACTTGCACTGCATATGGCATGACATGAGGTTGGTCGACCATACCATGAGTTGGAATCAGTGGAGCATCTTATGCATATCATTATGTTATGATATATATGATACTTTCGATTTGGATTATGTGATTCTTTAAGTCGTTAGTATTCTAATTCAACAATGGTTTTTAATCCCGATATTGAACATGAGTGTTCAAACATGCACATGTTTTGAAAGAGCATATGATTTTAAACATAGCATGCATTGTAAAACTAATAGTGATGGACTCCTACTGAGTATAGTATATACTCACCCAATCCTCAACATTTTTTAGATACAAAGTAAACACTTAAGGACAGAGTACACCTGTGACAGAAGACACCTAGATTAAGTGTAAGTAAGTAAACCCCTACCTTACTTTCAATGTTACTTGATTGTAGTTACTCTCTATAGCTGAGGCTGTGACTAACACTTTCTTGCGAATAGAGTCAATTTAAAACTATGCCATGGCTAGATAATTTGAAAATGTGTTTTGACACTCGGGGTTTTATACGAAAGATTGTTTTCTAAAACAAAAGGGTTTTCATGCATTTCATATTTAAAAAATAAGAGATCTCGCCTTTTTATCAAAATTGCATCATATAAAACCCGGGTCGTCACAGTTGGTATCAGAGTGCGGTTTGACGTTACTCACAGCCCAATTATGAGGAGAATAACTTATAATCAAGTTTCATCCATGAAAGAGTAAGGGGTAATAAGATAACACATACTAAGGTCTGGTAAATTACCTTGTGATTATAGATGCCTAAAAAGAAATGAAGCAATGCTCCAAGACCTGAAGCCCCACCAGTGGACTCCATTGGGTCGGGCAATGGGATGGCTGAATTATTCCAGCAATTTCTACAACATATGGGACAATACATGAGTAGTCAAAGCCAAACTCCTACCACCCGAGATCCTTCCCCTGATAAAGTAATAGATAGGACTAAGGTTCAGTTAGAAAGGTTTTAGAAATTAGCTCCCTCATTCACAAGAGAAGATGAAGCATCTACAGCTAAAAAATGGTTAATTGATATTGAAAAGATATTTAAAGCCATGAACATAGCTGAAGAAAGAAAAGTACCCATGGCCACATTTGTGTTTAGGGGAGAGGCTACCTTTTGGTGGGAAACAGCAGAAAGGATTTATTTTGACTAACGAGAAATAATAGGATGGGAAGAGTTTAAAAAGGTCTTTAATGACAAATATTATCCTAAACACGTAAGAAAACAGAAGGAAAAGGAATTTATGGACTTAGAACAAGGAAATATGACTGTCCAACAGTATGAAAATAGATTCATCAGCCTCCGAAGATTTGCACCACGTGCTTGTGCTGATGAGGAAGATGCGGCAGAAAGATTTGTAGATGGACTCAACCCAAGACTTAGGAACAGAGTTCTAGGTTTCCAACCTTCCACAGTAGCCAAAGTCGTAGAGATGGCCTCCCTATACGAAAAAGATTATCAAAGGAACCAGTCAATAAAGGAAACTAAGAACATCAACACCATGAGAAATAAAGGAAAGAGACCATTTCAGTCATCTGGACCCAGGCCACCTTTCAAGAAGCTATTTGAAAACAAAGGAAGAAGACCAATTTGGAAGACATGCCCTAGGTGTAACAGGAATCATTCAGGCAAACCATGTCCCACTTTTAACATCACTTGCTATAGTTGTGGATAATTAGGACATTTTGCTAGTAATTGTCCTAAAAGGAAAGTAGAAGAGCATAAAGAAGATCAAGTTCCAAAAATCCAAGGACATGTCTTTGCCCTCACTTCCAGTCAAGCCCAGGCTTCAAATGCAGTAGTTGAAGGTATTCTTTCTATCTATGATACACCTGCTAAAGTTCTATTCGATACAGGCGCCACTCATTCTTTCATATCCCGGGAGTTTGCATCATCCTTGGACATTATACCACAGGACCTGGACTTCACTCTAGGAGTCATGACTCTTGTAGGCCAGGCACTTTCCACCTATTCTTATCTCCAAGATGTCCCTATTTTGATCAAGGACCATTTGCTACATGCTAATCTTATTCACTTAGATATGACTGACTTCGACATCATCCTAGGTATGGACTGGCTAGCCTTTCATCAAGCCTTTGTTGATTGTCGCCAGAAACGTGTCACTTTTAACCTACCTAATGGAGACACTTTCACCCTCCAAGGAAGAAAGGATTATTTTGGAGCATGTGTTATTTTTGCCATGAAAGCAGTTAAACACATTGCTCAGGGATGCCCCTTCTTCTTAGCCAAGATTGAATCTGTCGAGAGTCCCCAACCAAACCTAGAGGGTGTCAAGGTAGTCCAAGAATTTCCTAACGTATTACCTGAGGACTTACCAGGTCTACCTCCACCAAGGGAAATTGAGTTTATCATTGACCTTATACCCGGTACTTCCCCCATTTCCAAAGCTCCTTACCGAATGGCTCTTGCAAAACTAAAAGAACTGAAGACCCAGTAACAGGAACTACTTGATAAAGGGTTCATATGACCTAGCGTATCTCCGTAGGGAGCTCCAGTCCTTTTTGTTAAGAAAAAGGATGGCTCCATGAGATTGTGCGTAGACTATCGAATGCTAAATAGGGTCACCATTAAGAATAAGTACCCCCTTCCCTAAATTGATGATCTTTTTGATCAACTTTAGTCAGCTAGAGTCTTCTCCAAGATTGATCTACAATTTGGATACCATCAACTTCGAGTTAGAGAAGAAGATATTCCCAAGACAGCCTTCAGGACTCGATACGGCCATTATGAATTCAAAGTGATGTCCTTTGGTTTAACTAATGCTCTAGCCGCTTTTATGGACCTCATGAATAGGGTGCTCAAGGAGTACCTAGATAAATTCATCATAGTGTTTGTGGAAGATATCTTAATATATTCCAAAACTCCTGAAGACCATAAGGAACATCTAAGGATAACATTAAGCACCCTACGAGCACACAAGTTATATGCAAAATTCAATAAGTGTGAGTTTTGGCTGGAAAAGGTTAATTTCTTAGGACACATTATTTCTCAAACACTATGACAGTCACAAAAATAAGAAGTTTCTTAGGACTTGCCGGATATTACAGGAGATTCATCAAGGGTTTTTCACAAATTGCTTTACCTCTAACTAAGCTGACCAGGAAAGACACAAGATTTGAATGGATTGATAAATGTGAGGAAATCTTCCAGGAACTAAAAAGAAGGTTAACTATAGCACCTGTCCTTACCTTACCTTCAGGGAGTGGCGAATTTGAGATATACAGTGATGCCTCGCAACAAGGACTAGGCTACGTACTTATGCAACATGGGAAGGTAATTGCTTATGCTTCTCGGCAACTCAAGAAGCATGAAGTCAATTACCTGACCCATGACTTGGAATTAGCAGCCATAGTCTTTGCCTTGCGAATCTAGAGACATTATTTATATGGGAAAAAGTTTGAAGTTTTTACAGATCATAAGAGTCTTAAATACATCTTTTCCCAACACGACTTAAACATGCGACAAAGAAGATGGATGGAATACTTAAAAGACTATGACTTCTCCATTCATTATCACCCTGGAAAAGCTAATGTGGTAGCTGATGCATTAAGTAGAAAAACCCAAGGGATGTCTGCAAGTTTATTAACTAAGAGATGGAAGCTATTACAAGAAGTAATCACATGGAAACCAGACATAAGTAAGCGCAAGATCATTATGGTAGGTCTAACAATAAAGTCAGTTGTTAATGAAAAGGTTAAACAAGAACAAAAAGGAGATCTGAATATACAAGCTTTCATAGGAAAACCAGGGTTTACTAAAGGGAAAGATGGTAGCATCTACATGCAAGGAAGATTAGTGGTACCGACTAATGAAGAGTTAAAACAAGAAATCTTAAAAGAGGCTCATCGGTCTAAGTATACTATGCACCTGGGAGGAACTAAGATGTATCAAGACTTAAAGAGACAATATTGGTGGGATGGTATGAAAAGAGACATAGGGGAATTTGTGGCAAAGTGTCTAACATGTCAACAAGTAAAGGCTGAACATCAAAGACCTGCGGGATTGTTACAACTCCTTGAGTTACCAGAATGGTAATGGGACCATATTACAATGGACTTCATCGTAGGGTTGCCCAAGACCTCTAAGGGTTATGACATGATCTGGGTAATTGTTGATAGATTGATTAAGATAGCCCATTTCTTTCCTATACGCCATACGCAATCCACCGACAGCCTATCTCAGCTATACATCAAAGAGATAGTAAGTTTACATGGCATACCCCTTAGTATCACTTCAGATAGGATAGCCGCTTCACTTCGCAACTTTAGAAGTCCATCCAAAAATCGTTAGGATCTTCCTCGAACTATAGCACAGCCTTCCATCCACAGATCGATGGACAGTCAGAGCGCACGATCCAAATAGTCGAAGATATGTTGTGAACCTGTGCCCTTGATTGGAAGAAGAGCTAGGATGAAAACCTACCGCTAGTAGAGTTCACGTACAACAACAACTTTTAGTCGAGCATTGGCATAGCTCCATACGAGACGCTCTATGGGAGACCCTGTTGATCACCCACCAGTTGGAGTGAAGTTGGAGAGTCCAGGGTGCTCCAGTTCGAGCTGGTGGAGCAATGCGCCAAGAAGGTCAAACTTAGAAGAAGACGCCTCCTCACAGCTCAAAGCCGGCAAAAGAGCTATGCTGATCAAAGGAGGAGACCATTAGAATTCGACATAGGAGAGCACATTTTCCTGAAGATATCTCCTACTAAAGGAGTTATGTGGTTCGGTATCAAAGGCAAGCTTAGTCCGCTTTACATAGGACCTTTTGAAATCTTGGAGAAAGTGGGAAAAGTGGCCTACAGGATTGCACTACCCCCTCAGCTATCTGAAGTGCATGTACATGCCTGACCCTGCTCATGTCATCAACCAGGTACCCATGGAGTTTACGGAGGATCTCAAGCTAGAGAAGAGACTAGTTGAGATCCTGGATGGTAAGAGTAAGAATCTGATTAACAAGGACATACACTTAGTCAAAGTTTTGTGGAGAAATGTGCACATGGAAGAAGAGACTTGGGAATCAAAGTCAGAAATGCGAGAAAAGTACCCCGAGATCTTTTAACTGTATATATAGTAGAATTTCAGGGGGCAAAATTCCTCTAAGGGGGTAAGAATGTAATGACTCCAATTTTGTAACATTGAAATCCCAAGTTAGCAATGAAAAGTTCACTTTTTGGAGATAAGGGTATTTTGGTCATTTCACTATTCACCCTGACTGAACCCATAAATTTGGTCCTGAGAATGGTACCATTAGGTGCATCTTGGAAAAAGAAATCCAACAAGACCAAAATCATCCAAAACTGAGTTAAAATGAGCAAGTTATGGCCCTTTGAAGGTCAGGGGTGAAAATATAATTTTCATTAAAAAACCACTGCCATTCTGGAGGTTTCTCCACTGCCATTCAAGGACGGTGAGAGCCCCCTCCAGAACCCTCTTATAGCTCTATAAATAGAGCTCTTAGGCGCCTCTAATGGCAGCCCAAAAGCTTGGAAAGAACCCGTTGTGGAGAAGCAATCAAGAGAAGAAAATGTGGAGAGAAACCTGGCCACGAACCAGGTATGCCCACAAACCCTCCAAACCTGTCTCCCCCTTAGTCCTAGGTTAAGTTTCCCCAAGTTTTTGCATGAAAAAACATGCAAAACTAGGCCCTAAAGAGTCACAAAGGACCCTGGCACGATCCCTGGGGAGCACTGGATCGACAGGGTCGAACCAGGGTGTCCCTAGGATGCCTAGGTCCTTGTCAAACCGAAATGCACACTGTGCGTTGAGAAAACCCAACTGGGATGCATGCTGCAAGTGAGAACGTCAGGCAGAAGATAGGTGCATCAATAGACACACCCACTGGGGCGCATGCCGCTGACGCAGAACGCGTTAGCGTTCTGGGCTTCCACCTCTTAAGGGCCTTTTATGTTCATGTGATACTAAAAAGCTTATAACTTGAGATCTAGGGCTTCGATTGAGGCACCGCGAAAGGCGTTGTGTGGGTGTCGATCACGCGGACACACTCAAACTATAAAATACCTGATCAAGGACCAATCTAAGGTGGGCACAACCATTAGACTATGCTAGTGGCACGGGGCCACTAAACCTTTGTAAACCTGATGATACCAAGGCCCAGTTAGGACCTTAGGACACCCATAGGCATGGGGATGAACCCTTAATGCCTAAGTAGTGAGATCAACCACTCTAAAACCTATAGAAATAGGCCAAACTAACCTTGTTCCCCTAAACCATGTTTAGGAGCGTATGAGGATAAAGGGGCTTGCGTGACCAAACCAGGTAGGTGCTCTATCGCTATTAGACTTTTTAAAAGAGCCATGATCGTTTTGAGAATGCATGTTTTAAGTATAAGTATATGACTTGTTTAGCATGAATTATTTCATGACTTTTTTAGCATATAAATGCATTTAGCATGCATATGATAAATACATTATGCATAGAGATGTTTTGTAAACAATTGCATACATTGCATGATTTGTGAGCATTGAGTTTTTGTAAAAATTGCATGTCCTTGAGGGTTACCAAAAGATGCTGGAGTGCCCAAAAGACGCTGGGTAGGCAGTTGTGAGGGCCAGGCAGTTGTGAGGGACCCAAAGAGGACAGGTTTTGATAAAGAGGTTTTTTCTTGTTTGATCTTATATGATTTGGGCTAATAAGCTCGTGGGCGCTATTCCAAGAGGTCTCGGTTGGCCTCTAGCCTCTACCACTATTAGGCGGAATGGGTACCACGCCCAAAAAGGGCAATGTCCCTACATCGACTACATGTGGTACAGGGGGCTACCACTGGTGTCACGGCACTGGGTCGATGTGTCATATGCCCCATGGAGGCTATGACCGAGTGTCCTTAGGTACCTGGGGACCACACAGCGGCGAGGTCGTGGGCATAGTTGGGCCCTATGGTTTGAGGATTTACTTGCATTGCATATGGCATGACATGAGGTTGGTCAACCATACCATATTTCCAAGAGTTGGATTCAGTTGAGCATCTTATGCATATCATTATGTTATGATATATATGATACTTTCGATTTGGATTATGTGATTCTTTAAGTCATTAGTATTCTAATTCGACAATGGTTTTTAATCCCGATATTGAATATGGGTGTTCAAACATGCACATGTTTTGAAAGAGCATATGATTTTAAACATAGCATGCATTGTAAAACTAGCAGTGACGGACTCCAACTGAGTATAGTATATACACACCCAATCCTCAATATTTTTCAGACACAAAGTAAACACTTAAGGACAGAGGACGCGTGTGACAAAAGACACCCAGATTAAGTGCAAGTAAGTAAACCCCTACCTTACTTTCAATGTTACTTGATTGTAGTTACCGTCTATAGCTGAGGCCGTGACTAACACTTTCTGGGGAATAGAGTCAATTTAAAACTATGCCATGGCTAGATAATTGGAAAATGTCTTTTGACCCTCGGGGTTTTATACGAAAGATTGTTTTCCAAAACAAAAAGATTTTTCATGCATTTCATATTTATAAAACAAGAGATCTCGCCTTTTTATCAAAATTGCATCATATAAAACATGGGTTGTCACATTTAGCAAGCAACTTCTACTAGTGTTTTTAACAGACTTTAAAAGTCTCCCTTGTTCAATGAAACACTACATCATTTCTCCTAGTATGAAACACTACTTCATTTCTCCTCTCCTTTGTGCAGTTCATTCTTCGCTAACCCCCACTCCCACCCTCCTTAGTGATTCCAATGAAAAAGAAGGAAATTTTAAAGTCGTTTTAAGAAAAATGACAATAAAAATAGTCATTTTTAAAGTCATTCTTAAAAAAAGACTTTAAAAACATCCATTTTTGAAGTCATCCAAAAAAAAACAACTTCAAAAACATAATTTTTAAAGTCATTCTATAAAGATGACTTGCGCATTTTGTAACGTTGTTCTAAAGAAGACGACTTCAAAAACAAAACAATGTCTTTCAATTCATTTTTTTTAGAACGACTTTAAAATATATGCTTTTTGAACTTATTTTTATCAAAACGACATTAAAAAGTAGCTTTAGTAAGCAACTTCTGTTAATGTTTTTAACGAACTTTAAAAGTCTCCTCTGTAGTATTGTATATATAAAAAAGTATGAAACACTACTTTATTTCTCCACTCCATTGTGCAGTTCAGTCTCCGCTAACCCCCACTCCCACCCTCCGTAGTGATTCCAATGAAAAGAAAGAAGGAAAGAAAAAGGAACTTTTAAAGTCGTTCTAAGAAAAATGACCTCCAAAACAGTGATTTTTTAAGTCGTTCTAAAAAATTGGCCGTAAAGAAGCCATTTTTAAACTTGTTTTGAAAAAAGGATTTCATTCATCATTTTTAAAGTTGTTTTGAAAAGAAGGACTTCAAAACAACTTTTTTTAAAGTTGTCCTGGAAAAAAAATGACTTCAAAAACATCCATTTTTGAATTCTTCCAAAAAAACAACTTCGAAACAATCATTTTTAAAGTCATTCTATAAGGATGAATTACTCATTTTTTAACGTTGTTCTAAAGAAAATGACTTCAATAACAAAACAATGTCTTTCAAGTCATTTTTTTCAAAACGACATTAAAATAGATGCTTTTTCAAGTTATTTTTACCCAAACGATATTAAAAAGTAGCTTTAGTAAGCAACTTCTGTTAGTGTTTTTAACTAACTTTAGAAGTCTCCTCTATAGTATTGTATATACAAAAAAGTATGAAACACTACATTTCTCCTCTGCTTTGGGCTGTTCATTCTCCGCTAACCCCCACTCCCACCCTCCCTAGCGACTCCAATGAAAAATGAAGAAAAAAAAGGAACTTTTAAAGTCATTCTAAGCAAAATGACATCCAAAATAGTCATTTTTAAAGTCATTAAAGAAAAAACTATACAAATATCCATTTTTGAAGTCTTCCAAAAAAACAACTTCAGAAACATCATTTTTTAAGTCTTTCTATAAAGATGACTTACTCATTTTTTAACGTTGTTGGAAAGAAAATAACTGCAAAAACAAAACTATGTCTTTGAAGTCACTTTTTTCATAACAACCTTAAAATAGATGCTTTTTGAAGTTATTTTTATCAACAAGACAGGAAAAAGTAGTTTTAGTAAGCAACTTCTGTTGGTGTTTCTAACAGAATTTAAAAGTTCCCTCTGTTGTATTGTATATATAAAAAAGTATGAAACACAACTTCATTTCTCCTCTCCTTCGTGTAGTTCATTTTCTGCCTACCCCCACTCCCACCCTCCCTAGTGATTCCAATGAAAAAAAAGTGGAAAAAGAAGGAAATTTTAAAGTCTTTTTAAGAAAAATGACATCCAAAATAGTCATTTTTAAAGTCATTCTAAAAAGAAGACATTAAAAACATCCATTTTTTAAGTCTTCCAACAACAATCCAACAACAAAAAACTCATCTTCAAAAACATCATTTTTAAAGTCATTCGATAAAGATGACTTACTCATTTTGTAACGTTGTTCTAAAGAAGATGACTTCAAAAACAAAACAATGTCTTTCAATTCAACGACTTTAAAATATATGCTTTCTGAAGTTATTTTTATCAAAACGACATTAAAAAGTAGCTTTAGTAAGCAACTTCTGTTAGTGTTTTTAAAGGACTTTAAAAGTCTCCTCTGTAGTATTGTATATATAAAAAAGTATGAAACACTACTTTATTTCTCCGCTCCATTGTGCAGTTCAGTCTCCGCTAACCCCCACTCCCACCCTCCCTAGTGATTCCAATGAAAAGAAAGAAGGAAAGAAAAAGGAACTTTTAAAGTCGTTCTAAGAAAAATGACCTCCAAAACAGTGATTTTTTAAGTCGTTCAAAAATATTGGGCATAAAAGAAGCCATTTTTAAACTTGTTTCGAAAAAAGGATTTCATTCATCATATTTAAAGTTGTTTTGAAAAGGACTTCAAAACAACTTTTTTAAACTTGTTATGGAAAAAAAATGACTGCAGAAAACATCCATTTTTGAATTCTTCTAAAAAAACAACTTCAGAACAATCGTTTTTAAAGTCATTCTATAAAGATGAATTACTCATTTTTTAACGTTGTTCTAAAGAAAATGACTTCAATAACAAAACAATGTCTTTCAAGTCATTTTTTTCAAAACGACTTTAAAATAGATGCTTTTTCAAGTTATTTTTACCCAAACGAAATTAAAAAGTAGCTTTAGTAAGCAACTTCTGTTAGTGTTTTTAACGAACTTTAGAAGTCTCCTCTATAGTATTGTATATACACAAAAGTATGAAACACTACATTTCTCCTCTGCTTTGTGTTGCTCATTCTCCGCTAAACCCCAATCCCACCCTCGTTAACGACTCCAATGAAAAAAAAGAAGAAAAAAAAAGGAACTTTAAAGTCGTTCTAAGCAAAATGACATCCAAAATAGTCATTTTTAAAGTCATTAAAAAAAAAGTACAAAAATATCCATTTTTGAAGTCTTCCAAAAAAACAACTTTAGAAACATCATTTTTAAAGTCATTCTATAAAGATGACTTACTCATTTTTTAACGTTGTTGGAAAGAAAATAACTTCAAAAACAAAACTATGTCATTGAAGTCACTTTTTTCATAACAACTTTAAAATAGATGCTTTTTGAAGTTATTTTTATCAACAAGACAGGAAAAAGTAGTTTTAGTAAGCAACTTCTGTTGGTGTTTCTAACAGTCTTTAAAAGTGCCCTCTGTTGTATTGTATATATAAAAAAGTATGAAACACAACTTCATTTCTCCTCTCCTTCGTGTAGTTCATTTTCTGCCTTACCCCCCTCCCACCCTCCCTAGTGATTCCAATGAAAAAAAAGTGGAAAAAGAAGGAAATTTTAAAGTCTTTTTAAGAAAAATGACATCCAAAATAGTCATTTTTAAAGTCATTCTAAAAAAAAGACATTAAAAACATCCATTTTTTAAGTCTTCCAAAAGAAAAAAAACAACTTCAAAAACATCATTTTTAAAGTCATTCGATAAAGATGTCTTACTCATTTTGTAACGTTGTTCTAAAGAAGATGACTTCAAAAACAAAACAATGTCTTTCAATTCAACGACTTTAAAATATATGCTTTCTGAAGTTATTTTTATCAAAACGACATTAAAAAGTAGCTTTAGTAAGCAACTTCTGTTAGTGTTTTTAACGGACTTTAAAAGTCTCCTCTGTAGTATTGTATCTATAAAAAAGTATGAAACACTACTTTATTTCTCCACTCCATTGTGCAGTTCAGTCTCCGCTAACCCCCACTCCCACCCTCCGTAGTGATTCCAATGAAAAGAAAGAAGGAAAGAAAAAGGAACTTTTAAAGTCGTTCTAAGAAAAATGACCTCCAAAACAGTGATTTTTTAAGTCGTTCAAAAAAATTGGCCGTAAAAGAAGCCATTTTTAAACTTGTTTCGAAAAAAGGATTTCATTCATCATTTTTAAAAGTGTTTTGAAAAGAAGGACTTCAAAACAACTTTTTTAAACTTGTTCTGGAAAAAAAATGACTTCAAAAACATTCATTTTTGAATTCTTCTAAAAAAACAACTTCAGAACAATCATTTTTAAAGTCATTCTATAAAGATGAATTGCTCATTTTTTAACGTTGTTCTAAAGAAAATGACTTCAATAACAAAACAATGTCTTTCAAGTCATTTTTTTCAAAACGACTTTAAAATAGATGCTTTTTCAAGTTATTTTTACCCAAACGACATTAAAAAGTAGCTTTAGTAAGCAACTTCTGTTAGTGTTTTTAACGAACTTTAGAAGTCTCCTCTGTAGTATTGTATATACACAAAAGTATGAAACACTACATTTCTCCTCCGCTTTGTGCTGTTCATTCTCAGCTAACCCCCACTCCCACCCTCCCTCGCGACTCCAATGAAAAAAAAGAAGTAAAAAAAGGAACTTTTAAAGTCGTTCTAAGCAAAATGACATCCAAAATAGCCATTTTTAAAGTCATTAAAAAAAAAACTATATAAATATCCATTTTTGAAGTCTTCCAAAAAAACAACTTCAGAAACATCATTTTTAAAGTCATTCTATAAAGATGACTTACTCATTTTTTAACGTTGTTGGAAAGAAAATAACTTCAAAAACAAAACTATGTCTTTGAAGTCACTTTTTTCATAACAACTTTAAAATAGATGCTTTTTGAAGTTATTTTTATCAACAAGACAGGAAAAAGTAGTTTTAGTAAGCAACTTCTGTTGGTGTTTCTAACAGACTTTAAAAGTGCCCTCTGTTGTATTGTATATATAAAAAAGTATGAAACACAACTTCATTTCTCCTCTCCTTCGTGTAGTTCATTTTCTGCCTACCCCCACTCCCACCCTCCCTAGTGATTCCAATGAAAAAAAAGTGGAAAAAGAAGGAAATTTTAAAGTCTTTTTAGGAAAAATGACATCCAAAATAGTCATTTTTAAAGTCATTCTAAAAAAAAGACATTAAAAACATCCATTTTTTAAGTCTTCCAAAAAAAAAAAACAACTTCAAAAACATCATTTTTAAAGTCATTCGATAAAGATGTCTTACTCATTTTGTAACGTTGTTCTAAAGAAGATGACTTCAAAAACAAAACAATGTCTTTCAATTCAACGACTTTAAAGTATATGCTTTTTGAAGTTATTTTTATCAAAACGACATTAAAAAGTAGCTTTAGTAAGCAACTTCTGTTAGTGTTTTTAACGGACTTTAAAAGTCTCCTCCGTAGTATTGTATATATAAAAAAGTATGAAACACTACTTTATTTCTCCACTCCATTGTGTAGTTCAGTCTCCGCTAACCCCCACTCCCACCCTCCGTAGTGATTCCAATGAAAAGAAAGAAGGAAAGAAAAAGGAACTTTTAAAGTCGTTCTAAGAAAAATGACCTCCAAAACAGTGATTTTTTAAGTCGTTCAAAAAAATTGGCCGTAAAAGAAGCCATTTTTAAACTTGTTTCGAAAAAAGGATTTCATTCATCATATTTAAAGTTGTTTTGAAAAGAAGGACTTCAAAACAACTTTTTAAACTTGTTGGAAAAAAATGACTTCAAAAACATTCATTTTTGAATTCTTCTAAAAAAACAACTTCAGAACAATCATTTTTAAAGTCATTCTATAAAGATGAATTACTCATTTTTTAACGTTGTTCTAAAGAAAATGACTTCAATAACAAAACAATGTCTTTCAAGTCATTTTTTTCAAAACGACTTTAAAATAGATGCTTTTTCAAGTTATTTTTACCCAAACGACATTAAAAAGTAGCTTTAGTAAGCAACTGTTAGTGTTTTTAACGAACTTTAGAAGTCTCCTCTGTAGTATTGTATATACACAAAAGTATGAAACACTACATTTCTCCTCTGCTTTGTGCTGTTCATTCTCCGCTAACCCCCACTCCCACCCTCCCTAGCGACTCCAATGAAAAAAAAGAAGAAAAAAAAGGAACTTTAAAGTCGTTCTAAGCAAAATGACAACCAAAATAGTCATTTTTAAAGTCATTAAAAAAAAAGCTATAAAAATATCCATTTTTGAAGTCTTCCAAAAAAACAACTTCAGAAGCATCATTTTTAAAGTCATTCTATAAAGATGACTTACTCATTTTTTAACGTTGTTGGAAAGAAAATAACTTCAAAAACAAAACTATGTCTTTGAAGTCACTTTTTTCATAACAACTTTAAAATAGATGCTTTTTGAAGTTATTTTTATCAACAAGACAGGAAAAATTAGTTTTAGTAAGCAACTTCTGTTGGTGTTTCTAATATACACAAAAGTATGAAACACTACATTTCTCCTCTGCTTTGTGCTGTTCATTCTCCGCTAACCCCCACTCCCACCCTCCCTAGCGACTCCAATGAAAAAAAAGAAGAAAAAAAAGGAACTTTAAAGGCGTTCTAAGCAAAATGACAACCAAAATAGTCATTTTTAAAGTCGTTAAAAAAAAAAGCTATAAAAATATCCATTTTTGAAGTCTTCCAAAAAAACAACTTCAGAAGCAGCACTTTTAAAGTCATTCTATAAAGATGACTTACTCATTTTTTAACGTTGTTGGAAAGAAAATAACTTCAAAAACAAAACTATGTCTTTGAAGTCACTTTTTTCATAACAACTTTAAAATAGATGCTTTTTGAAGTTATTTTTATCAACAAGACAGGAAAAAGTAGTTTTAGTAAGCAACTTCTGTTGGTGTTTCTAACAGACTTTAAAAGTGCCCTCTGTTGTATTGTATATATAAAAAAGTATGAAACACAACTTCATTTCTCCTCTCCTTCGTGTAGTTCATTTTCTGCCTACCCCCACTCCCACCCTCCCTAGTGATTCCAATGAAAAAAAAGTGGAAAAAGAAGGAAATTTTAAAGTCTTTTTAGGAAAAATGACATCCAAAATAGTCATTTTTAAAGTCATTCTAAAAAAAAGACATTAAAAACATCCATTTTTTAAGTCTTCCAAAAAAAAAAAAACAACTTCAAAAACATCATTTTTAAAGTCATTCGATAAAGATGTCTTACTCATTTTGTAACGTTGTTCTAAAGAAGATGACTTCAAAAACAAAACAATGTCTTTCAATTCAACGACTTTAAAGTATATGCTTTTTGAAGTTATTTTTATCAAAACGACATTAAAAAGTAGCTTTAGTAAGCAACTTCTGTTAGTGTTTTTAACGGACTTTAAAAGTCTCCTCTGTAGTATTGTATATAAAAAAGCATGAAACACTACTTTGTTTCTCCACTCCATTGTGCAGTTCAGTCTCCGCTAACCCCCACTCCCACCCTCCGTAGTGATTCCAATGAAAAGAAAGAAGGAAAGAAAAAGGAACTTTTAAAGTCGTTCTAAGAAAAATGACCTCCAAAACAGTGATTTTTTAAGTCGTTCAAAAAAATTGGCCGTAAAAGAAGCCATTTTTAAACTTGTTTCGAAAAAAGGATTTCATTCATCATATTTAAAGTTTTTTTGAAAAGAAGGACTTCAACACAACTTTTTAAACCTGTTCTGGAAAAAGAATGACTTCAAAAACATTCATTTTTGAATTCTTCTAAAAAAACAACTTCAGAACAATCATTTTTAAAGTCATTCTATAAAGATGAATTACTCATTTTTTAACGTTGTTCTAAAGAAAATGACTTCAATAACAAAACAATGTCTTTCAAGTCATTTTTTTCAAAACGACTTTAAAATAGATGCTTTTTCAAGTTATTTTTACCCAAACGACATTAAAAAGTAGCTTTAGTAAGCAACTGTTAGTGTTTTTAACGAACTTTAGAAGTCTCCTCTGTAGTATTGTATATACACAAAAGTATGAAACACTACATTTCTCCTCTGCTTTGTGCTGTTCATTCTCCGCTAACCCCCACTCCCACCCTCCCTAGCGACTCCAATGAAAAAAAAAAGAAAAAAAGGAACTTTAAAGTCGTTCTAAGCAAAATGACAACCAAAATAGTCATTTTTAAAGTCATTAAAAAAAAAGCTATAAAAATATCCATTTTTGAAGTCTTCCAAAAAAACAACTTCAGAAACATCATTTTTAAAGTCATTCTATAAAGATGACTTACTCATTTTTAACGTTGTTGGAAAGAAAATAACTTCAAAAACAAAACTATGTCTTTGAAGTCACTTTTTTCATAACAACTTTAAAATAGATGCTTTTTGAAGTTATTTTTATCAACAAGACAGGAAAAAGTAGTTTTAGTAAGCAACTTCTGTTGGTGTTTCTAACAGACTTTAAAAGTGCCCTCTGTTGTATTGTATATATAAAAAAGTATGAAACACAACTTCATTTCTCCTCTCCTTCGTGTAGTTCATTTTCTGCCTACCCCCACTCCCACCCTCCCTAGTGATTCCAATGAAAAAAAAGTGGAAAAAGAAGGAAATTTTAAAGTCTTTTTAGGAAAAATGACATCCAAAATAGTCATTTTTAAAGTCATTCTAAAAAAAAGACATTAAAAACATCCATTTTTTAAGTCTTCCAAAAAAAAAAACAACTTCAAAAACATCATTTTTAAAGTCATTCGATAAAGATGTCTTACTCATTTTGTAACGTTGTTCTAAAGAAGATGACTTCAAAAACAAAACAATGTCTTTCAATTCAACGACTTTAAAGTATATGCTTTTTGAAGTTATTTTTATCAAAACGACATTAAAAAGTAGCTTTAGTAAGCAACTTATGTTAGTGTTTTTAACGGACTTTAAAAGTCTCCTCTGTAGTATTGTATATATAAAAAAGCATGAAACACTACTTTGTTTCTCCACTCCATTGTGCAGTTCAGTCTCCGCTAACCCCCACTCCCACCCTCCGTAGTGATTCCAATGAAAAGAAAGAAGGAAAGAAAAAGGAACTTTTAAAGTCGTTCTAAGAAAAATGACCTCCAAAACAGTGATTTTTTAAGTCGTTCAAAAAAATTGGCCGTAAAAGAAGCCATTTTTAAACTTGTTTCGAAAAAAGGATTTCATTCATCATATTTAAAGTTGTTTTGAAAAGAAGGACTTCAAAACAACTTTTTTAAACTTGTTCTGGAAAAAAAATGACTTCAAAAACATTCATTTTTGAATTCTTCTAAAAAAACAACTTCAGAACAATCATTTTTAAAGTCATTCTATAAAGATGAATTACTCATTTTTTAACGTTGTTCTAAAGAAAATGACTTCAATAACAAAACAATGTCTTTCAAGTCATTTTTTTCAAAACGACTTTAAAACAGATGCTTTTTCAAGTTATTTTTACCCAAACGACATTAAAAAGTAGCTTTAGTAAGCAACTTCTGTTAGTGTTTTTAACGAACTTTAGAAGTCTCCTCTGTAGTATTGTATATACACAAAAGTATGAAACACTACATTTCTCCTCTGCTTTGTGCTGTTCATTCTCCGCTAACCCCCACTCCCACCCTCCCTAGCGACTCCAATGAAAAAAAAGAAGAAAAAAAAGGAACTTTAAAGTCGTTCTAAGCAAAATGACAACCAAAATAGTCATTTTTAAAGTCATTAAAAAAAAAAAGCTATAAAAATATCCATTTTTGAAGTCTTCCAAAAAAACAACTTCAGAAACATCATTTTTAAAGTCATTCTATAAAGATGACTTACTCATTTTTTAACGTTGTTGGAAAGAAAATAACTTCAAAAACAAAACTATGTCTTTGAAGTCACTTTTTTCATAACAACTTTAAAATAGATGCTTTTTGAAGTTATTTTTATCAACAAGACAGGAAAAAGTAGTTTTAGTAAGCAACTTCTGTTGGTGTTTCTAACAGACTTTAAAAGTGCCCTCTGTTGTATTGTATATATAAAAAAGTATGAAACACAACTTCATTTCTCCTCTCCTTCGTGTAGTTCATTTTCTGCCTACCCCCACTCCCACCCTCCCTAGTGATTCCAATGAAAAAAAAGTGGAAAAAGAAGGAAATTTTAAAGTCTTTTTAGGAAAAATGACATCCAAAATAGTCATTTTTAAAGTCATTCTAAAAAAAAGACATTAAAAACATCCATTTTTTAAGTCTTCCAAAAAAAAAAAAAACAACTTCAAAAACATCATTTTTAAAGTCATTCGATAAAGATGTCTTACTCATTTTGTAACGTTGTTCTAAAGAAGATGACTTCAAAAACAAAACAATGTCTTTCAATTCAACGACTTTAAAGTATATGCTTTTTGAAGTTATTTTTATCAAAACGACATTAAAAAGTAGCTTTAGTAAGCAACTTCTGTTAGTGTTTTTAACGGACTTTAAAAGTCTCCTCTGTAGTATTGTATATATAAAAAAGCATGAAACACTACTTTGTTTCTCCACTCCATTGTGCAGTTCAGTCTCCGCTAACCCCCACTCCCACCCTCCGTAGTGATTCCAATGAAAAGAAAGAAGGAAAGAAAAAGGAACTTTTAAAGTCGTTCTAAGAAAAATGACCTCCAAAACAGTGATTTTTTAAGTCGTTCAAAAAAATTGGCCGTAAAAGAAGCCATTTTTAAACTTGTTTCGAAAAAAGGATTTCATTCATCATATTTAAAGTTGTTTTGAAAAGAAGGACTTCAAAACAACTTTTTTAAACTTGTTCTGGAAAAAATATGACTTCAAAAACATTCATTTTTGAATTCTTCTAAAAAACCAACTTCAGAACAATCATTTTTAAAGTCATTCTATAAAGATGAATTACTCATTTTTTAACGTTGTTCTAAAGAAAATGACTTCAATAACAAAACAATGTCTTTCAAGTCATTTTTTTCAAAACGACTTTAAAATAGATGCTTTTTCAAGTTATTTTTACCCAAACGACATTAAAAAGTAGCTTTAGTAAGCAACTTCTGTTAGTGTTTTTAACGAACTTTAGAAGTCTCCTCTGTAGTATTGTATATACACAAAAGTATGAAACACTACATTTCTCCTCTGCTTTGTGCTGTTCATTCTCCGCTAACCCCCACTCCCACCATCCCTAGCGACTCCAATGAAAAAAAAAAGAAGAAAAAAAAGGAACTTTAAAGTCGTTCTAAGCAAAATGACAACCAAAATAGTCATTTTTAAAGTCATTAAAAAAAAAGCTATAAAAATATCCATTTTTGAAGTCTTCCAAAAAAACAACTTCAGAAGCATCATTTTTAAAGTCATTCTATAAAGATGACTTACTCATTTTTTAACGTTGTTGGAAAGAAAATAACTTCAAAAACAAAACTATGTCTTTGAAGTCACTTTTTTCATAACAACTTTAAAATAGATGCTTTTTGAAGTTATTTTTATCAACAAGACAGGAAAAAGTAGTTTTAGTAAGCAACTTCTGTTGGTGTTTCTAACAGACTTTAAAAGTGCCCTCTGTTGTATTGTATATATAAAAAAGTATGAAACACAACTTCATTTCTCCTCTCCTTCGTGTAGTTCATTTTCTGCCTACCCCCACTCCCACCCTCCCTAGTGATTCCAATGAAAAAAAAGTGGAAAAAGAAGGAAATTTTAAAGTCTTTTTAGGAAAAATGACATCCAAAATAGTCATTTTTAAAGTCATTCTAAAAAAAAGACATTAAAAACATCCATTTTTTAAGTCTTCCAAAAAAAAAAAAACAACTTCAAAAACATCATTTTTAAAGTCATTCGATAAAGATGTCTTACTCATTTTGTAACGTTGTTCTAAAGAAGATGACTTCAAAAACAAAACAATGTCTTTCAATTCAACGACTTTAAAGTATATGCTTTTTGAAGTTATTTTTATCAAAACGACATTAAAAAGTAGCTTTAGTAAGCAACTTCTGTTAGTGTTTTTAACGGACTTTAAAAGTCTCCTCCGTAGTATTGTATATATAAAAAAGTATGAAACACTACTTTATTTCTCCACTCCATTGTGCAGTTCAGTCTCCGCTAACCCCCACTCCCACCCTCCGTAGTGATTCCAATGAAAAGAAAGAAGGAAAGAAAAAGGAACTTTTAAAGTCGTTCTAAGAAAAATGACCTCCAAAACAGTGATTTTTTAAGTCGTTCAAAAAAATTGGCCGTAAAAGAAGCCATTTTTAAACTTGTTTCGAAAAAAGGATTTCATTCATCATATTTAAAGTTGTTTTGAAAAGAAGGACTTCAAAACAACTTTTTTAAACTTGTTCTGGAAAAAAAATGACTTCAAAAACATTCATTTTTGAATTCTTCTAAAAAAACAACTTCAGAACAATCATTTTTAAAGTCATTCTATAAAGATGAATTACTCATTTTTTAACGTTGTTCTAAAGAAAATGACTTCAATAACAAAACAATGTCTTTCAAGTCATTTTTTTCAAAACGACTTTAAAACAGATGCTTTTTCAAGTTATTTTTACCCAAACGACATTAAAAAGTAGCTTTAGTAAGCAACTTCTGTTAGTGTTTTTAACGAACTTTAGAAGTCTCCTCTGTAGTATTGTATATACACAAAAGTATGAAACACTACATTTCTCCTCTGCTTTGTGCTGTTCATTCTCCGCTAACCCCCACTCCCACCCTCCCTAGCGACTCCAATGAAAAAAAAGAAGAAAAAAAAGGAACTTTAAAGTCGTTCTAAGCAAAATGACAACCAAAATAGTCATTTTTAAAGTCATTAAAAAAAAAAGCTATAAAAATATCCATTTTTGAAGTCTTCCAAAAAAACAACTTCAGAAACATCATTTTTAAAGTCATTCTATAAAGATGACTTACTCATTTTTAACGTTGTTGGAAAGAAAATAACTTCAAAAACAAAACTATGTCTTTGAAGTCACTTTTTTCATAACAACTTTAAAATAGATGCTTTTTGAAGTTATTTTTATCAACAAGACAGGAAAAAGTAGTTTTAGTAAGCAACTTCTGTTGGTGTTTCTAACAGACTTTAAAAGTGCCCTCTGTTGTATTGTATATATAAAAAAGTATGAAACACAACTTCATTTCTCCTCTCCTTCGTGTAGTTCATTTTCTGCCTACCCCCACTCCCACCCTCCCTAGTGATTCCAATGAAAAAAAAGTGGAAAAAGAAGGAAATTTTAAAGTCTTTTAGGAAAAATGACATCCAAAATAGTCATTTTTAAAGTCATTCTAAAAAAAAGACATTAAAAACATCCATTTTTTAAGTCTTCCAAAAAAAAAAAAACAACTTCAAAAACATCATTTTTAAAGTCATTCGATAAAGATGTCTTACTCATTTTGTAACGTTGTTCTAAAGAAGATGACTTCAAAAACAAAACAATGTCTTTCAATTCAACGACTTTAAAGTATATGCTTTTTGAAGTTATTTTTATCAAAACGACATTAAAAAGTAGCTTTAGTAAGCAACTTATGTTAGTGTTTTTAACGGACTTTAAAAGTCTCCTCTGTAGTATTGTATATATAAAAAAGCATGAAACACTACTTTGTTTCTCCACTCCATTGTGCAGTTCAGTCTCCGCTAACCCCCACTCCCACCCTCCGTAGTGATTCCAATGAAAAGAAAGAAGGAAAGAAAAAGGAACTTTTAAAGTCGTTCTAAGAAAAATGACCTCCAAAACAGTGATTTTTTAAGTCGTTCAAAAAAATTGGCCGTAAAAGAAGCCATTTTTAAACTTGTTTCGAAAAAAGGATTTCATTCATCATATTTAAAGTTGTTTTGAAAAGAAGGACTTCAAAACAACTTTTTTAAACTTGTTCTGGAAAAAAAATGACTTCAAAAACATTCATTTTTGAATTCTTCTAAAAAACCAACTTCAGAACAATCATTTTTAAAGTCATTCTATAAAGATGAATTACTCATTTTTTAACGTTGTTCTAAAGAAAATGACTTCAATAACAAAACAATGTCTTTCAAGTCATTTTTTGCAAAACGACTTTAAAACAGATGCTTTTTCAAGTTATTTTTACCCAAACGACATTAAAAAGTAGCTTTAGTAAGCAACTACGTTAGTGTTTTTAACGAACTTTAGAAGTCTCCTCTGTAGTATTGTATATACACAAAAGTATGAAACACTACATTTCTCCTCTGCTTTGTGCTGTTCATTCTCCGCTAACCCCCACTCCCACCCTCCCTAGCGACTCCAATGAAAATAAAAAGAAGAAAAAAAGGAACTTTAAAGTCGTTCTAAGCAAAATGACATCCAAAATAGTCATTTTTAAAGTCATTAAAAAAAAAAAGCTATAAAAATATCCATTTTTGAAGTCTTCCAAAAAGACAACTTCAGAAGCATCATTTTTAAAGTCATTCTATAAAGATGACTTACTCATTTTTTAACGTTGTTGGAAAGAAAATAACTTCAAAAACAAAACTATGTCTTTGAAGTCACTTTTTTCATAACAACTTTACAATAGATGCTTTTTGAAGTTATTTTTATCAACAAGACAGGAAAAAGTAGTTTTAGTAAGCAACTTGTTGGTGTTTCTAACAGACTTTAAAAGTGCCCTCTGTTGTATTGTATATATAAAAAGTATGAAACACAACTTCATTTCTCCTCTCCTTCGTGTAGTTCATTTTCTGCCTACCCCCACTCCCACCCTCCCTAGTGATTCCAATGAAAAAAAAGTGGAAAAAGAAGGAAATTTTAAAGTCTTTTTAAGAAAAATGACATCCAAAATAGTCATTTTTAAAGTCATTCTAAAAAAAAGACATTAAAAACATCCATTTTTTCAGTCTTCCAAAAAAAAACAACAACTTCAAAAACATCATTTTTAAAGTCATTCGATAAAGATGTCTTACTCATTTTGTAACGTTGTTCTAAAGAAGATGACTTCAAAAACAAAACAATGTCTTTCAATTCAACGACTTTAAAATATATGCTTTTTGAAGTTATTTTTATCCAAACGACATTCAAAAGTAGCTTTAGTAAGAATCTTCTGTTAGTGTTTTTAACGGACTTTAAAAGTCTCCTCTGTAGTATTGTATATATAAAAAAGTATGAAACACTACTTTATTTCTCCACTCCATTGTGCAGTTCAGTCTCCGCTAACCCCCACTCCCACCCTCTGTAGTGATTCCAATGAAAAGAAAGAAGGAAAGAAAAAGGAACTTTTAAAGTCGTTCTAAGAAAAATGACCTCCAAAACAGTGATTTTTTAAGTCGTTCAAAAAAATTGGCCGTAAAAGAAGCCATTTTTAAACTTGTTTCGAAAAAGGATTTCATTCATCATATTTAAAGTTTTTTTGAAAAGAAGGACTTCAACACAACTTTTTTAAACCTGTTCTGGAAAAAGAATGACTTCAAAAACATTCATTTTTGAATTCTTCTAAAAAAACAACTTCAGAACAATCATTTTTAAAGTCATTCTATAAAGATGAATTACTCATTTTTTAACGTTGTTCTAAAGAAAATGACTTCAATAACAAAACAATGTCTTTCAAGTCATTTTTTTCAAAACGACTTTAAAACAGATGCTTTTTCAAGTTATTTTTACCCAAACGACATTAAAAAGTAGCTTTAGTAAGCAACTTCTGTTAGTGTTTTTAACGAACTTTAGAAGTCTCCTCTGTAGTATTGTATATACACAAAAGTATGAAACACTACATTTCTCCTCTGCTTTGTGCTGTTCATTCTCCGCTAACCCCCACTCCCACCCTCCCTAGCGACTCCAATGAAAAAAAAGAAGAAAAAAAAGGAACTTTAAAGTCGTTCTAAGCAAAATGGCAACCAAAATAGTCATTTTTAAAGTCATTAAAAAAAAAGGCTATAAAAATATCCATTTTTGAAGTCTTCCAAAAAAACAACTTCAGAAGCATCATTTTTAAAGTCATTCTATAAAGATGACTTACTCATTTTTTAACGTTGTTGGAAAGAAAATAACTTCAAAAACAAAACTATGTCTTTGAAGTCACTTTTTTCATAACAACTTTAAAATAGATGCTTTTTGAAGTTATTTTTATCAACAAGACAGGAAAAAGTAGTTTTAGTAAGCAACTTCTGTTGGTGTTTCTAACAGACTTTAAAAGTGCCCTCTGTTGTATTGTATATATAAAAAAGTATGAAACACAACTTCATTTCTCCTCTCCTTCGTGTAGTTCATTTTCTGCCTACCCCCACTCCCACCCTCCCTAGTGATTCCAATGAAAAAAAAGTGGAAAAAGAAGGAAATTTTAAAGTCTTTTTAGGAAAAATGACATCCAAAATAGTCATTTTTAAAGTCATTCTAAAAAAAAGACATTAAAAACATCCATTTTTTAAGTCTTCCAAAAAAAAAAAACAACTTCAAAAACATCATTTTTAAAGTCATTCGATAAAGATGTCTTACTCATTTTGTAACGTTGTTCTAAAGAAGATGACTTCAAAAACAAAACAATGTCTTTCAATTCAACGACTTTAAAGTATATGCTTTTTGAAGTTATTTTTATCAAAACGACATTAAAAAGTAGCTTTAGTAAGCAACTTCTGTTAGTGTTTTTAACGGACTTTAAAAGTCTCCTCTGTAGTATTGTATATATAAAAAAGTATGAAACACTACTTTATTTCTCCACTCCATTGTGCAGTTCAGTCTCCGCTAACCCCCACTCCCACCCTCCGTAGTGATTCCAATGAAAAGAAAGAAGGAAAGAAAAAGGAACTTTTAAAGTCGTTCTAAGAAAAATGACCTCCAAAACAGTGATTTTTTAAGTCGTTCAAAAAAATTGGCCGTAAAAGAAGCCATTTTTAAACTTGTTTCGAAAAAAGGATTTCATTCATCATATTTAAAGTTGTTTTGAAAAGAAGGACTTCAAAACAACTTTTTTAACTTGTTACGGAAAAAAATGACTACAAAAACATTCATTTTTGAATTCTTCTAAAAAAACAACTTCAGAACAATCATTTTTAAAGTCATTCTATAAAGATGAATTACTCATTTTTTAACGTTGTTCTAAAGAAAATGACTTCAATAACAAAACAATGTCTTTCAAGTCATTTTGTACAAAACGACTTTAAAATAGATCCTTTTTCAAGTTATTTTTACCCAACCGACATTAAAAAGTAGCTTTAGTAAGCAACTTCTGTTAGGGTTTTTAACGAACTTTAGAAGTCTCCTCTGTAGTATTGTATATACACAAAAGTATGAAACACTACATTTCTCCTCTGCTTTGTGCTGTTCATTCTCCGCTAGCCCCCACTCGCACCCTCCCTAGCGACTCCAATGAAAAAAAAGAAGACAAAAAAGGAACTTTGAAAGTCGTTCTAAGCAAAATGACATCCAAAATAGTCATTTTTAAAGTCATTAAAAAAAAAGCTATAAAAATATCCATTTTTGAAGTCTTCCAAAAAAACAACTTCAGAAACATCATTTTTAAAGTCATTCTATAAAGATGACTTACTCATTTTTTAACGTTGTTGGAAAGAAAATAACTTCAAAAACAAAACTATGTCTTTGAAGTCACTTTTTTCGTAACAACTTTAAAATAGATGCTTTTTGAAGTTATTTTTATCAACAAGACAGGAAAAAGTAGTTTTAGTAAGCAACTTCTGTTGGTGTTTCTAACAAACTTTAAAAGTGCCCTCTGTTGTATTGTATATATAAGAAAGTATGAAACACAACTTCATTTCTCCTCTCCTTCGTGTAGTTCATTTTCTGCCTACCCCCACTCCCACCCTCCCTAGTGATTCCAATGAAAAAAAAGTGGAAAAAGAAGGAAATTTTAAAGTCTTTTTAAGAAAAATGACACCCAAAATTGTGATTTTTAAAGTCGTTCTAAAAGAAAGACCTTAAAAACATCCATTTTTTAAGTCTTCCCAAAAAAAAAACTACTTCAAAAACATCATTTTTAAAGTCATTCTATAGAGAGGATTTACTCATTTTGTAACGTTGTTCTAAAGAAGATGACTTCAAAAACAAAACAATGTCTTTCAATTCAACGACTTTAAAATATATGCTTTTTGAAGTTATTTTTATCAAAACGACATTAAAAAGTAGCTTTAGTAAGCAACTTCTGTTAGTGTTTTTAACGGACTTTAAAAGTCTCCTCTGTAGTATTGTATATATAAAAAAGTATGAAACACTACTTTATTTCTCCACTCCATTGTGCAGTTCAGTCTCCGCTAACCCCCACTCCCACCCTCTGTAGTGATTCCAATGAAAAGAAAGAAGGAAAGAAAAAGGAACTTTTAAAGTCGTTCTAAGAAAAATGACCTCCAAAACAGTGATTTTTTAAGTCGTTCAAAAAAATTGGCTGTAAAAGAAGCCATTTTTAAACTTGTTTCGAAAAAAGGATTTCATTCATCATATTTAAAGTTTTTTTGAAAAGAAGGACTTCAACACAACTTTTTTAAACCTGTTCTGGAAAAAGAATGACTTCAAAAACATTCATTTTTGAATTCTTCTAAAAAAACAACTTCAGAACAATCATTTTTAAAGTCATTCTATAAAGATGAATTACTCATTTTTTAACCTTGTTCTAAAGAAAATGACTTCAATAACAAAACAATGTCTTTCAAGTCATTTTTTTCAAAACGACTTTAAAATAGATGGTTTTTGAAAGTATTTTTACCCAAACGACATTAAAAAGTAGCTTTAGTAAGCAACTTCTGTTAGTGTTTTTAACGAACTTTAGAAGTCTCCTCTGTAGTATTGTATATACACAAAAGTATGAAACACTACATTTCTCCTCTGCTTTGTGCTGTTCATTCTCCGCTAGCCCCCACTCCCACCCTCCCTAGCGACTCCAATGAAAAAATAGAAGAAAAAATAGGAACTTTTAAAGTCGTTCTAAGCAAAATGACATCCAAAATAGTCATTTTTAAAGTCATTAAAAAAAAAAAGCTTTAAAAATATCCATTTTTGAAGTCTTCCAAAAAAACAACTTCAGAAACATCATTTTTAAAGTCATTCTATAAAGATGACTTACTCATTTTTTAACGTTGTTGGAAAGAAAATAACTTCAAAAACAAAACTATGTCTTTGAAGTCACTTTTTCATAACAACTTTAAAATAGTTGCGTTTTGAAGTTATTTTTATCAACAAGACAGGAAAAAGTAGTTTTAGTAAGCAACTTCTGTTGGTGTTTCTAACAGACTTTAAAAGTGCCCTCTGTTGTATTGTATATATAAAAAAGTATGAAACACAACTTCATTTCTCCTCTCCTTCGTGTAGTTCATTTTCTGCCTACCCCCACTCCCACCCTCCCTAGTGATTCCAATGAAAAAAAAGTGGAAAAAGAAGGAAATTTTAAAGTCTTTTTAGGAAAAATGACATCCAAAATAGTCATTTTTAAAGTCATTCTAAAAAAAAGACATTAAAAACATCCATTTTTTAAGTCTTCCAAAAAAAAAAAAAAACAACTTCAAAAACATCATTTTTAAAGTCATTCGATAAAGATGTCTTACTCATTTTGTAACGTTGTTCTAAAGAAGATGACTTCAAAAACAAAACAATGTCTTTCAATTCAACGACTTTAAAATATATGCTTTTTGAAGTTATTTTTATCAAAACGACATTAAAAAGTAGCTTTAGTAAGCAACTTCTGTTAGTGTTTTTAACGGACTTTAAAAGTCTCCTCCGTAGTATTGTATATATAAAAAAGTATGAAACACTACTTTATTTCTCCACTCCATTGTGCAGTTCAGTCTCCGCTAACCCCCACTCCCACCCTCCGTAGTGATTCCAATGAAAAGAAAGAAGGAAAGAAAAAGGAACTTTTAAAGTCGTTCTAAGAAAAATGACCTCCAAAACAGTGATTTTTTAAGTCGTTCAAAAAAATTGGCCGTAAAAGAAGCCATTTTTAAACTTGTTTCGAAAAAAGGATTTCATTCATCATATTTAAAGTTGTTTTGAAAAGAAGGACTTCAAAACAACTTTTTTAAACTTGTTCTGGAAAAAAAAAGACTTCAAAAACATTCATTTTTGAATTCTTCAGAACAATCATTTTTAAAGTCATTCTATAAAGATGAATTACTCATTTTTTAACGTTGTTCTAAAGAAAATGACTTCAATAACAAAACAATGTCTTTCAAGTCATTTTTTTCAAAACGACTTTAAAACAGATGCTTTTTCAAGTTATTTTTACCCAAACGACATTAAAAAGTAGCTTTAGTAAGCAACTTCTGTTAGTGTTTTTAACGAACTTTAGAAGTCTCCTCTGTAGTATTGTATATACACAAAAGTATGAAACACTACATTTCTCCTCTGCTTTGTGCTGTTCATTCTCCGCTAACCCCCACTCCCACCCTCCCTAGCGACTCCAATGAAAAAATAGAAGAAAAAAAGGAACTTTTAAAGTCGTTCTAAGCAAAATGACATCCAAAATAGTCATTTTTAAAGTCATTAAAAAAAAAAGCTTTAAAAATATCCATTTTTGAAGTCTTCCAAAAACACAACTTCAGAAACATCATTTTTAAAGTCATTCTATAAAGATGACTTACTCATTTTTTAACGTTGTTGGAAAGAAAATAACTTCAAAAACAAAACTATGTCTTTGAAGTCACTTTTTTCATAACAACTTTAAAATAGATGCTTTTTGAAGTTATTTTTATCAACAAGACAGGAAAAAGTAGTTTTAGTAAGCAACTTCGTTGGTGTTTCTAACAGACTTTAAAAGTGCCCTCTGTTGTATTGTATATATAAAAAGTATGAAACACAACTTCATTTCTCCTCTCCTTCGTGTAGTTCATTTTACGCCTACCCCCACTCCCACCCTCCCTAGTGATTCCAATGAAAAAAAATGGAAAAAGAAGGAAATTTTAAAGTCTTTTTAGGAAAAATGACATCCAAAATAGTCATTTTTAAAGTCATTCTAAAAAAAAGACATTAAAAACATCCATTTTTTAAGTCTTCAAAAAAAAAAAAAAACAACTTCAAAAACATCATTTTTAAAGTCATTCGATAAAGATGTCTTACTCATTTTGTAACGTTGTTCTAAAGAAGATGACTTCAAAAACAAAACAATGTCTTTCAATTCAACGACTTTAAAATATATGCTTTTTGAAGTTATTTTTATCAAAACGACATTAAAAAGTAGCTTTAGTAAGCAACTTTTGTTAGTGTTTTTAACGGACTTTAAAAGTCTCCTCTGTAGTATTGTATATATAAAAAAGTATGAAACACTACTTTATTTCTCCACTCCATTGTGCAGTTCAGTCTCCGCTAACCCCCACTCCCACCCTCCGTAGTGATTCCAATGAAAAGAAAGAAGGAAAGAAAAAGGAACTTTTAAAGTCGTTCTAAGAAAAATGACCTCCAAAACAGTGATTTTTTAAGTCGTTCAAAAAAATTGGCCGTAAAAGAAGCCATTTTTAAACTTGTTTCGAAAAAAGGATTTCATTCATCATATTTAAAGTTGTTTTGAAAAGAAGGACTTCAAAACAACTTTTTTAAACTTGTGGAAAAAAATGACTTCAAAAACATTCATTTTTGAATTCTTCTAAAAAACAACTTCAGAACAATCATTTTTAAAGTCATTCTATAAAGATGAATTACTCATTTTTTAACGTTGTTCTAAAGAAAATGACTTCAATAACAAAACAATGTCTTTCAAGTCATTTTTTTCAAAACGACTTTAAAATAGATGCTTTTTCAAGTTATTTTTACCCAAACGACATTAAAAAGTAGCTTTAGTAAGCAACTTCTGTTAGTGTTTTTAACGAACTTTAGAAGTCTCCTCTGTAGTATTGTATATACACAAAAGTATGAAACACTACATTTCTCCTCTGCTTTGTGCTGTTCATTCTCCGCTAACCCCCACTCCCACCCTCCCTAGCGACTCCAATGAAAAAATAGAAGAAAAAAAAGGAACTTTTAAAGTCGTTCTAAGCAAAATGACATCCAAAATAGTCATTTTTAAAGTCATTAAAAAAAAAAAGCTTTAAAAATATCCATTTTTGAAGTCTTCCAAAAAAACAACTTCAGAAGCATCATTTTTAAAGTCATTCTATAAAGATGACTTACTCATTTTTTAACGTTGTTGGAAAGAAAATAACTTCAAAAACAAAACTATGTCTTTGAAGTCACTTTTTTCATAACAACTTTAAAATAGATGCTTTTTGAAGTTATTTTTATCAACAAGACAGGAAAAAGTAGTTTTAGTAAGCAACTTCTGTTGGTGTTTCTAACAGACTTTAAAAGTGCCCTCTGTTGTATTGTATATATAAAAAAGTATGAAACACAACTTCATTTCTCCTCTCCTTCGTGTAGTTCATTTTCTGCCTACCCCCACTCCCACCCTCCCTAGTGATTCCAATGAAAAAAAAGTGGAAAAAGAAGGAAATTTTAAAGTCTTTTTAAGAAAAATGACATCCAAAATAGTCATTTTTAAAGTCATTCTAAAAAAAAGACATTAAAAACATCCATTTTTTAAGTCTTCCAAAAAAAAAAACAACTTCAAAAACATCATTTTTAAAGTCATTCGATAAAGATGTCTTACTCATTTTGTAACGTTGTTCTAAAGAAGATGACTTCAAAAACAAAACAATGTCTTTCAATTCAACGACTTTAAAATATATGCTTTTGAAGTTATTTTTATCAAAATGACATTAAAAAGTAGCTTTAGTAAGCAACTTCTGTTAGTGTTTTTAACGGACTTTAAAAGTCTCCTCTGTAGTATTGTATATATAAAAAAGTATGAAACACTACTTTATTTCTCCACTCCATTGTGCAGTTCAGTCTCCGCTAACCCCCACTCCCACCCTCCGTAGTGATTCCAATGAAAAGAAAGAAGGAAAGAAAAAGGAACTTTTAAAGTCGTTCTAAGAAAAATGACCTCCAAAACAGTGATTTTTTAAGTCGTTCAAAAAAATTGGCCGTAAAAGAAGCCATTTTTAAACTTGTTTCGAAAAAGGATTTCATTCATCATATTTAAAGTTGTTTTGAAAAGAAGGACTTCAAAACAACTTTAATAAACTTGTTACGGAAAAAATGACTTCAAAAACATTCATTTTTGAATTCTTCTAAAAAACAACTTCAGAACAATCATTTTTAAAGTCATTCTATAAAGATGAATTACTCATTTTTTAACGTTGTTCTAAAGAAAATGACTTCAATAACAAAACAATGTCTTTCAAGTCATTTTTTTCAAAACGACTTTAAAATAGATGCTTTTTCAAGTTATTTTTACCCAAACGACATTAAAAAGTAGCTTTAGTAAGCAGCTTCTGTTAGTGTTTTTAACGAACTTTAGAAGTCTCCTCTGTAGTATTGTATATACACAAAAGTATGAAACACTACATTTCTCCTCTGCTTTGTGCTGTTCATTCTCCGCTAACCCCCACTCCCACCCTCCCTAGCGACTCCAATGAAAAAAAAGAAGACAAAAAAGGAACTTTTAAAGTCGTTCTAAGCAAAATGACATCCAAAATAGTCATTTTTAAAGTCATTAAAAAAAAAGCTATAAAAATATCCATTTTTGAAGTCTTCCAAAAAAACAACTTCAGAAACATCATTTTTAAAGTCATTCTATAAAGATGACTTACTCATTTTTTAACGTTGTTGGAAAGAAAATAACTTCAAAAACAAAACTATGTCTTTGAAGTCACTTTTTCCATAACAACTTTAAAATAGATGCTTTTTGAAGTTATTTTTATCAACAAGACAGGAAAAAGTAGTTTTAGTAAGCAACTTCTGTTGGTGTTTCTAACAGACTTTAAAAGTGCCCTCTGTTGTATTGTATATATAAAAAAGTATGAAACACAACTTCATTTCTCCTCTCCTTCGTGTAGTTCATTTTCTGCCTACCCCCACTCCCACCCTCCCTAGTGATTCCAATGCTAAAAAAGTGGAAAAAGAAGGAAATTTTAAAGTCTTTTTAAGAAAAATGACATCCAAAATAGTCATTTTTAAAGTCATTCTAAAAAAAAGACATTAAAAACATCCATTTTTTCAGTCTTCCAAAAAAAAACAACAACTTCAAAAACATCATTTTTAAAGTCATTCGATAAAGATGACTTACTCATTTTGTAACGTTGTTCTAAAGAAGATGACTTCAAAAACAAAACAATGTCTTTCAATTCAACGACTTTAAAATATATTCTTTTTGAAGTTATTTTTATCAAAACGACATTAAAAAGTAGCTTAAGTAAGCAACTTCTGTTGGTGTTTTTAACGGAACTTGAAAGTCTCCTATGTAGTATTGCATACATAAAAAAGTATGAAACACTATTTTATTTCTCCCCTCCATTGTGCAGTTCAGTCTCCGCTAACCCCCACTCCCACCCTCCGTAGTGATTCCAATGAAAAGAAAGAAGGAAAGAAAAAGGAACTTTTAAAGTCGTTCTAAGAAAAATGACCTCCAAAACAGTGATTTTTAAGTCGTTCAAAAAAATTGGCCGTAAAAGAAGCCATTTTTAAACTTGTTTCGAAAAAAGGATTTCATTCATCATATTTAAAGTTGTTTTGAAAAGAAGGACTTCAAAACAACTTTTTTAAACTTGTTCTGGAAAAAAAATGACTTCAAAAACATTCATTTTTGAATTCTTCTAAAAAACAACTTCAGAACAATCATTTTTAAAGTCATTCTATAAAGATGAATTACTCATTTTTTAACGTTGTTCTAAAGAAAATGACTTCAATAACAAAACAATGTCTTTCAAGTCATTTTTTTCAAAACGACTTTAAAATAGATGCTTTTTCAAGTTATTTTTACCCAAACGACATTAAAAAGTAGCTTTAGTAAGCAACTTCTGTTAGTGTTTTTAACGAACTTTAGAAGTCTCCTCTGTAGTATTGTATATACACAAAAGTATGAAACACTACATTTCTCCTCTGCTTTGTGCTGTTCATTCTCCGCTAACCCCCACTCCCACCCTCCCTAGCGACTCCACTGAAAAAAAAAGAAGAAAAAAAAGGAACTTTAAAGTCGTTCTAAGCAAAATGACATCCAAAATAGTCATTTTTAAAGTCATTAAAAAAAAAGCTATAAAAATATCCATTTTTGAAGTCTTCCAAAGAACAACTTCAGAAACATCATTTTTAAAGTCATTCTATAAAGATGACTTACTCATTTTTTAACGTTGTTGGAAAGAAAATAACTTCAAAAACAAAACTATGTCTTTGAAGTCACTTTTTTCATAACAACTTTAAAATAGATGCTTTTTGAAGTTATTTTTATCAACAAGACAGGAAAAAGTAGTTTTAGTAAGCAACTTCTGTTGGTGTTTCTAACAGACTTTAAAAGTGCCCTCTGTTGTATTGTATATATAAAAAAGTATGAAACACAACTTCATTTCTCCTCTCCTTCGTGTAGTTCATTTTCTGCCTACCCCCACTCCCACCCTCCCTAGTGATTCCAATGAAAAAAAAGTGGAAAAAGAAGGAAATTTTAAAGTCTTTTTAAGAAAAATGACATCCAAAATAGTCATTTTTAAAGTCATTCTAAAAAAAAGACATTAAAAACATCCATTTTTTAAGTCTTCCAACAACAAAAAAAACAACTTCAAAAACATCATTTTTAAAGTCATTCGATAAAGATGTCTTACTCATTTTGTAACGTTGTTCTAAAGAAGATGACTTCAAAAACAAAACAATGTCTTTCAATTCAACGACTTTAAAATATATGCTTTTTGAAGTTATTTTTATCAAAACGACATTAAAAAGTAGCTTTAGTAAGCAACTTCTGTTAGTGTTTTTAACGGACTTTAAAAGTCTCCTCTGTAGTATTGTATATATAAAAAAGTATGAAACACTACTTTATTTCTCCACTCCATTGTGCAGTTCAGTCTCCGCTAACCCCCACTCCCACCCTCCGTAGTGATTCCAATGAAAAGAAAGAAGGAAAGAAAAAGGAACTTTTAAAGTCGTTCTAAGAAAAATGACCTCCAAAACAGTGATTTTTTAAGTCGTTCAAAAAAATTGGCCGTAAAAGAAGCCATTTTTAAACTTGTTTCGAAAAAAGGATTTCATTCATCATATTTAAAGTTGTTTTGAAAAGAAGGACTTCAAAACAACTTTTTTAAACTTGTTCTGGAAAAAAAATGACTTCAAAAACATTCATTTTTGAATTCTTCAGAACAATCATTTTTAAAGTCATTCTATAAAGATGAATTACTCATTTTTTAACGTTGTTCTAAAGAAAATGACTTCAATAACAAAACAATGTCTTTCAAGTCATTTTTTTCAAAACGACTTTAAAACAGATGCTTTTTCAAGTTATTTTTACCCAAACGACATTAAAAAGTAGCTTTAGTAAGCAACTTCTGTTAGTGTTTTTAACGAACTTTAGAAGTCTCCTCTGTAGTATTGTATATACACAAAAGTATGAAACACTACATTTCTCCTCTGCTTTGTGCTGTTCATTCTCCGCTAACCCCCACTCCCACCCTCCCTAGCGACTCCAATGAAAAAAAAGAAGAAAAAAAGGGAACTTTAAAGTCGTTCTAAGCAAAATGACATCCAAAATAGTCATTTTTAAAGTCATTAAAAAAAAAAGCTATAAAAATATCCATTTTTGAAGTCTTCCAAAAAAACAACTTCAGAAGCATCATTTTTAAAGTCATTCTATAAAGATGACTTACTCATTTTTTAACGTTGTTGGAAAGAAAATAACTTCAAAAACAAAACTATGTCTTTGAAGTCACTTTTTTCATAACAACTTTAAAATAGATGCTTTTTGAAGTTATTTTTATCAACAAGACAGGAAAAAGTAGTTTTAGTAAGCAACTTCTGTTGGTGTTTCTAACAGACTTTAAAAGTGCCCTCTGTTGTATTGTATATATAAAAAAGTATGAAACACAACTTCATTTCTCCTCTCCTTCGTGTAGTTCATTTTCTGCCTACCCCCACTCCCACCCTCCCTAGTGATTCCAATGAAAAAAAAGTGGAAAAAGAAGGAAATTTTAAAGTCTTTTTAAGAAAAATGACATCCAAAATAGTCATTTTTAAAGTCATTCTAAAAAAAAGACATTAAAAACATCCATTTTTTAAGTCTTCCAAAAGAAAAAATACAACTTCAAAAACATCATTTTTAAAGTCATTCGATAAAGATGTCTTACTCATTTTGTAACGTTGTTCTAAAGAAGATGACTTCAAAAACAAAACAATGTCTTTCAATTCAACGACTTTAAAATATATGCTTTTTGAAGTTATTTTTATCAAAACGACATTAAAAAGTAGCTTTAGTAAGCAACTTCTGTTAGTGTTTTTAACGGACTTTAAAAGTCTCCTCTGTAGTATTGTATATATAAAAAAGTATGAAACACTACTTTATTTCTCCACTCCATTGTGCAGTTCAGTCTCCGCTAACCCCCACTCCCACCCTCCGTAGTGATTCCAATGAAAAGAAAGAAGGAAAGAAAAAGGAACTTTTAAAGTCGTTCTAAGAAAAATGACCTCCAAAACAGTGATTTTTTAAGTCGTTCAAAAAAATTGGCCGTAAAAGAAGCCATTTTTAAACTTGTTTCGAAAAAAGGATTTCATTCATCATATTTAAAGTTGTTTTGAAAAGAAGGACTTCAAAACAACTTTTTTAAACTTGTTCTGGAAAAAAAATGACTTCAAAAACATTCATTTTTGAATTCTTCTAAAAAAACAACTTCAGAACAATCATTTTTAAAGTCATTCTATAAAGATGAATTACTCATTTTTTAACGTTGTTCTAAAGAAAATGACTTCAATAACAAAACAATGTCTTTCAAGTCATTTTTTTCAAAACGACTTTAAAATAGATGCTTTTTCAAGTTATTTTTACCCAAACGACATTAAAAAGTAGCTTTAGTAAGCAACTTCTGTTAGTGTTTTTAACGAACTTTAGAAGTCTCCTCTGTAGTATTGTATATACACAAAAGTATGAAACACTACATTTCTCCTCTGCTTTGTGCTGTTCATTCTCCGCTAGCCCCCACTCCCACCCTCCCTAGCGACTCCAATGAAAAAAAAGAAGACAAAAAAGGAACTTTTAAAGTCGTTCTAAGCAAAATGACATCCAAAATAGTCATTTTTAAAGTCATTAAAAAAAAAGCTATAAAAATATCCATTTTTGAAGTCTTCCAAAAAAACAACTTCAGAAGCATCATTTTTAAAGTCATTCTATAAAGATGACTTACTCATTTTTTAACGTTGTTGGAAAGAAAATAACTTCAAAAACAAAACTATGTCTTTGAAGTCACTTTTTTCATAACAACTTTAAAATAGATGCTTTTTGAAGTTATTTTTATCAACAAGACAGGAAAAAGTAGTTTTAGTAAGCAACTTCTGTTGGTGTTTCTAACAGACTTTAAAAGTGCCCTCTGTTGTATTGTATATATAAAAAAGTATGAAACACAACTTCATTTCTCCTCTCCTTCGTGTAGTTCATTTTCTGCCTACCCCCACTCCCACCCTCCCTAGTGATTCCAATGAAAAAAAAGTGGAAAAAGAAGGAAATTTTAAAGTCTTTTTAAGAAAAATGACATCCAAAATAGTCATTTTTAAAGTCATTCTAAAAAAAAGACATTAAAAACATCCATTTTTTAAGTCTTCAAAAAAAAAAAAAAACAACTTCAAAAACATCATTTTTAAAGTCATTCGATAAAGATGTCTTACTCATTTTGTAACGTTGTTCTAAAGAAGATGACTTCAAAAACAAAACAATGTCTTTCAATTCAACGACTTTAAAATATATGCTTTTTGAAGTTATTTTTATCCAAACGACATTCAAAAGTAGCTTTAGTAAGAATCTTCTGTTAGTGTTTTTAACGGACTTTAAAAGTCTCCGGTCGACTGTTCTGTATATAAAAAAGTATGAAACACTACTTTATTTCTCCACTCCATTGTGCAGTTCAGTCTCCGCTAACCCCCACTCCCACCCTCCGTAGTGATTCCAATGAAAAGAAAGAAGGAAAGAAAAAGGAACTTTTAAAGTCGTTCTAAGAAAAATGACCTCCAAAACAGTGATTTTTTAAGTCGTTCAAAAAAATTGGCCGTAAAAGAAGCCATTTTTAAACTTGTTTCGAAAAAAGGATTTCATTCATCATATTTAAAGTTGTTTTGAAAAGAAGGACTTCAAAACAACTTTTTTAAACTTGTTCTGGAAAAAAAATGACTTCAAAAACATTCATTTTTGAATTCTTCTAAAAACACAACTTCAAAACAATCATTTTTAAAGTCATTCTATAAAGATGAATTACTCATTTTTTAACGTTGTTCTAAAGAAAATGACTTCAATAACAAAACAATGTCTTTCAAGTCATTTTTTTCAAAACGACTTTAAAATAGATGCTTTTTCAAGTTATTTTTACCCAAACGACATTAAAAAGTAGCTTTAGTAAGCAACTTCTGTTAGTGTTTTTAACGAACTTTAGAAGTCTCCTCTGTAGTATTGTATATACACAAAAGTATGAAACACTACATTTCTCCTCTGCTTTGTGCTGTTCATTCTCCGCTAGCCCCCACTCCCACCCTCCCTAGCGACTCCAATGAAAAAATAGAAGAAAAAAAAGGAACTTTTAAAGTCGTTCTAAGCAAAATGACATCCAAAATAGTCATTTTTAAAGTCATTAAAAAAAAAAAGCTTTAAAAATATCCATTTTTGAAGTCTTCCAAAAAAACAACTTCAGAAACATCATTTTTAAAGTCATTCTATAAAGATGACTTACTCATTTTTTAACGTTGTTGGAAAGAAAATAACTTCAAAAACAAAACTATGTCTTTGAAGTCACTTTTTTCATAACAACTTTAAAATAGATGCTTTTTGAAGTTATTTTTATCAACAAGACAGGAAAAAGTAGTTTTAGTAAGCAACTTCTGTTGGTGTTTCTAACAGACTTTAAAAGTGCCCTCTGTTGTATTGTATATAGACAAAAGTATGAAACACAACTTCATTTCTCCTCTCCTTCGTGTAGTTCATTTTCTGCCTACCCCCACTCCCACCCTCCCTAGTGATTCCAATGAAAAAAAAGTGGAAAAAGAAGGAAATTTTAAAGTCTTTTTAAGAAAAATGACATCCAAAATAGTCATTTTTAAAGTCATTCTAAAAAAAAGACATTAAAAACATCCATTTTTTAAGTCTTCCAAAAAAAAAAAAACAACTTCAAAAACATCATTTTTAAAGTCATTCGATAAAGATGTCTTACTCATTTTGTAACGTTGTTCTAAAGAAGATGACTTCAAAAACAAAACAATGTCTTTCAAGTCATTTTTTCAGAAACGACTTTAAAATATATGCTTTTTGAAGTTATTTTTATCAAAACGACATTAAAAAGTAGCTTTAGTAAGCAACTTCTGTTAGTGTTTTTAACGGACTTTAAAAGTCTCCTCTGTAGTATTGTATATATAAAAAAGTATGAAACACTACTTTATTTCTCCACTCCATTGTGCAGTTCAGTCTCCGCTAACCCCCACTCCCACCCTCCGTAGTGATTCCAATGAAAAGAAAGAAGGAAAGAAAAAGGAACTTTTAAAGTCGTTCTAAGAAAAATGACCTCCAAAACAGTGATTTTTAAGTCGTTCAAAAAAATTGGCCGTAAAAGAAGCCATTTTTAAACTTGTTTCGAAAAAAGGATTTCATTCATCATATTTAAAGTTGTTTTGAAAAGAAGGACTTCAAAACAACTTTTTTAAACTTGTTACGGAAAAAAATGACTTCAAAAACATTCATTTTTGAATTCTTCTAAAAAACAACTTCAACAATCATTTTTAAAGTCATTCTATAAAGATGAATTACTCATTTTTTAACGTTGTTCTAAAGAAAATGACTTCAATAACAAAACAATGTCTTTCAAGTCATTTTTTTCAAAACGACTTTAAAATAGATGCTTTTTCAAGTTATTTTTACCCAAACGACATTAAAAAGTAGCTTTAGTAAGCAACTTGTTAGTGTTTTTAACGAACTTTAGAAGTCTCCTCTGTAGTATTGTATATACACAAAAGTATGAAACACTACTTCATTTCTCCTCTGCTTTGTGCTGTTCATTCTCCGCTAACCCCCACTCCCACCCTCCCTAGTGACTCCAATGAAAAAAAGAAGAAAAAAAGGAACTTTAAAGTCGTTCTAAGCAAAATGACAACCAAAATAGTCATTTTTAAAGTCATTAAAAAAAAAGCTATAAAAATATCCATTTTTGAAGTCTTCCAAAAAAACAACTTCAGAAACATCATTTTTAAAGTCATTCTATAAAGATGACTTACTCATTTTTTAACGTTGTTGGAAAGAAAATAACTTCAAAAACAAAACTATGTCTTTGAAGTCACTTTTTTCATAACAACTTTAAAATAGATGCTTTTTGAAGTTATTTTTATCAACAAGACAGGAAAAAGTAGTTTTAGTAAGCAACTTCTGTTGGTGTTTCTAACAGACTTCAAATGTTCCCTCTGCTGTATTGTATATATTAAAAAGTATGAAACACAACTTCATTTCTCCTCTCCTTCGTGTAGTTCATTTTCTGCCTACCCCCACTCCCACCCTCCCTAGTGATTCCAATGAAAAAAAAGTGGAAAAAGAAGGAAATTTTAAAGTCTTTTTAAGAAAAATGACATCCAAAATAGTCATTTTTAAAGTCATTCTAAAAAAAAGACATTAAAAACATCCATTTTTTAAGTCTTCCAAAAAAAAAAAAACAACTTCAAAAACATCATTTTTAAAGTCATTCGATAAAGATGACTTACTCATTTTGTAACGTTGTTCTACAGAAGATGACTTCAAAAACAAAACAATGTCTTTCAATTCATTTTTTTCAGAACGACTTTAAAATATATGCTTTTTGAAGTTATTTTTATCAAAACGACATTAAAAAGTAGCTTTAGTAAGCAACTTCTGTTAGTGTTTTTAACGGACTTTAAAAGTCTCCTCTGTAGTATTGTATATATAAAAAAGTATGAAACACTACTTTATTTCTCCACTCCATTGTGCAGTTCAGTCTCCGCTAACCCCCACTCCCACCCTCCGTAGTGATTCCAATGAAAAGAAAGAAGGAAAGAAAAAGGAACTTTTAAAGTCGTTCTAAGAAAAATGACCTCCAAAACAGTGATTTTTTAAGTCGTTCAAAAAAATTGGCCGTAAAAGAAGCCATTTTTAAACTTGTTTCGAAAAAGGATTTCATTCATCATATTTAAAGTTGTTTTGAAAAGAAGGACTTCAAAACAACTTTTTTAAACTTGTTCTGGAAAAAAAATGACTTCAAAAACATTCATTTTTGAATTCTTCTAAAAAAACAACTTCAGAACAATCATTTTTAAAGTCATTCTATAAAGATGAATTACTCATTTTTTAACGTTGTTCTAAAGAAAATGACTTCAATAACAAAACAATGTCTTTCAAGTCATTTTTTTCAAAACGACTTTAAAACAGATGCTTTTTCAAGTTATTTTTACCCAAACGACATTAAAAAGTAGCTTTAGTAAGCAACTTCTGTTAGTGTTTTTAACGAACTTTAGAAGTCTCCTCTGTAGTATTGTATATACACAAAGTATGAAACGCTACTTCATTTCTCCTCTGCTTTGTGCTGTTCATTCTCCGCTAGCCCCCACTCCCACCCTCCCTAGCGACTCCAATGAAAAAATAGAAGAAAAAAAAGGAACTTTTAAAGTCGTTCTAAGCAAAATGACATCCAAAATAGTCATTTTTAAAGTCATTAAAAAAAAAGCTATAAAAATATCCATTTTTGAAGTCTTCCAAAAAAACAACTTCAGAAACATCATTTTTAAAGTCATTCTATAAAGATGACTTACTCATTTTTTAACGTTGTTGGAAAGAAAATAACTTCAAAAACAAAACTATGTCTTTGAAGTCACTTTTTTCATAACAACTTTAAAATAGATGCTTTTTGAAGTTATTTTTATCAACAAGACAGGAAAAAGTAGTTTTAGTAAGCAACTTCTGTTGGTGTTTCTAACAGACTTTAAAAGTGCCCTCTGTTGTATTGTATATATAAAAAGTATGAAACACAACTTCATTTCTCCTCTCCTTCGTGTAGTTCATTTTCTGCCTACCCCCACTCCCACCCTCCCTAGTGATTCCAATGAAAAAAAAGTGGAAAAAGAAGGAAATTTTAAAGTCTTTTTAAGAAAAATGACATCCAAAATAGTCATTTTTAAAGTCATTCTAAAAAAAAGACATTAAAAACATCCATTTTTTAAGTCTTCCCAATAAAAAAACAACTTCAAAAACATCATTTCTAAAGTCATTCTACAAAGAGGATTTACTCATTTTGTATGTTGTTCTCAAGAAGATGACTTCAAAAACAAAAGAATGTCTTTCAAGTCATTCTTTTCAGAACGACTTTAAAATACATGCTTTTTGAAGTTATTTTTATCAAAACGACATTAAAAAGTAGCTTTAGTAAGCAACTTCTGTTAGTGTTTTTAACGGACTTTGGAAGTCCCCTCTATAGTATTGTATATACAAAAAAGTATGAAGCACGACTTCATTTCTCATCTCCATTGTGCAGTTCATTCTTCGCTAACGCCCACTCCCACCCTCCCTAGTGATTCCAATGAAAAGAAAGAAGGAAAGAAAAAGGAACTTTTAAAGTCGTTCTATGAAAAATGACGTCCAAAATAGTGACTTTTTAAGTCGTTCAAAAAAATTGGCCGTAAAAGAAGCCATTTTTAAACTTCTTTGGAAAAAAGGATTTCATTCATCATATTTAAAGTTGTTTTGAAAAGAAGGACTTCAAAACAACTTTTTTAAACTTGTTCTGGAAAAAAAATGACTTCAAAAACATTCATTTTTGAATTCTTCTAAAAAACCAACTTCAGAACATCATTTTTAAAGTCATTCTATAAAGATGAATTACTCATTTTTTAACGTTGTTCTAAAGAAAATGACTTCAATAACAAAACAATGTCTTTCAAGTCATTTTTTTCAAAACGACTTTAAAATAGATGCTTTTTCAAGTTATTTTTATCAAAATGACATTAGAAAGTAGCTTTAGTAAGCAACTTCTGTTACTATTTTTAACGGACTTTAGACATCTCCTCTATAGTATTGTATATACATAAAAGTATGAAGCACTACTTCATTTCTCCTCTCCTTTGTGCAGTTCATTCTCCGCTAACCCCCACTCCCACTCTCCCTAGTGATTCCAATGAAAAAAATGTGAGAAAAAAAGGAACTTTTAAAGTCGTTTTAAGAAAAATGACAACCAAATTAGTCATTATTAAAGTCATTCTAAAAAAAAGACTTTAAAAACATCCATTTTTGAAGTCTTCCAAAAAAAAAACAACTTCAAAAACATCATTTTTAAAGTCATTCTATAAAGAGGATTTACTCATTTTGTATGTTGTTCTCAAGAAGATGACTTCAAAAACAAAATAGTGTCTTTCAAGTCATTTTTTTCAAAATGACTCTAAAATATATGCTTTTTGAATTTATTTTTATCAAACTGACATTAAAAAGAAGCTTTAGTAAGCAACTTCTGTTAGTGTTTTTAACGGACTTTAAAAGTCTCCTCTGTAGTATTGCATATATAAAAAAGTATGAAGCACTACTTCATTTCTCCTCTCCTTTGTGTAGTTCATTCTCCGCTAACCCCCACTCTCACCCTCCCTAGTGATTCCAATGAAAAAAAGGGAACTTTTAAAGTCGTTTTAAGAAAAATGACAACCAAAATAGTCATTATTAAAGTCATTCTAAAAAAAAGACTTTTAAAACATCCATTTTTGAAGTCTTCCAAAAAAAACAACTTCAAAAACATCATTTTTAAAGTCATTCTATAAAGGTGACTTACTCATTTTGTAACGTTGTTCTAAAGAAGATGACTTCAAAAACAAAACAATGTCTTTCAAGTCATTTTTTTCAAAATGACTTTAAAATATATGCTTTTTGAAGTTATTTTTATCAAAACGACATTAAAAAGTAGCTTTAGTAAGCAACTTCTGTTAGTGTTTTTAACGGACTTTAAAAGTCTCCTCTGTAGTATTGTATATATAAAAAAGTATGAAACACTACTTTATTTCTCCTCTCCTTTGTGCAGTTCATTCTCCACTAACCCCCACTCCCACCCTCCCTAGTGATTCCAATGAAAAAAAAAAGGAAAAAAAAAGGAACTTTTAAAGTCGTTCTATGAAAATTGACCTCTAGAAGCCATTTTTAAACTTATTTTGAAAAAACTTACTCAAATAAGATTTGTTTTTAAATTCATTTTGAAAAAAGGCTTTCATTCATCATTTTTAAAGTTGTTTTGAAAAAAAGGACTTCAAAACAACAATTTTAAAGTTGTTCTAGAAAAAAAAAGACATAAAAAACATCCATTTTTGAATTCTTCAGAAAAAAACAACTTCAAAAACAACATTTTTAAAGTCATTCTATAAAGATGACTTACTCATTGTTTAACGTTGTTCTAAAGAAAAGGATTTCATTAACAAAACAATGTCTTTCATGTCATTTTTTTCAAAATGACTTTATAATAGATGCTTTTTGAAGTTATTTTTATCAAAACGACATTAAAAAGTAGCTTTAGTAAGCAACTTCTGTTAGTGTTTTTAACGGACTTTGGAAGTCCCCTCTATAGTATTGTATATACAAAAAAGTATGAAGCACGACTTCATTTCTCATCTCCATTGTGCAGTTCATTCTTCGCTAACGCCCACTCCCACCCTCCCTAGTGATTCCAATGAAAAAAATGAGGAAAAATAAGAACTTTTAAAGTCGTTTTAAGAAAAATGACAACCAAAATAGTCATTTTTAAAGTCATTCTAAAAAAAGGACTTTAAAAACATCCATTTTTGAAGTCTTCCAAAAAAAACAACTTCAAAAACATCATTTTTAAAGTCATTCTATAAAGGTGACTTACTCATTTTGTAACGTTGTTCTAAAGAAGATGACTTCAAAAACAAAAGAATGTCTTTCAAGTCAGTTTTTCATAACGACTTTAAAATATATGCTTTTTGAGGTTATTTTTATCAGAACGACATTAAAAAGTAGCTTTAGTAAGCAACTTCTGTTAGTGTTTTTAACGGACTTTAGAGGTCTCCTCTGTAGTATTGTATATACCAAAAAGTATGAAACACAACTTCATTTCTCCTCTCCTTTGTGTAGTTCATTCTCGCCTACCCCCACTGCCACCCTCCCTAGTGATTCGAATGAAAAAAAAGTAGAAAATAAAGGTACTTTTAATGTCGTGTTAAGAAAAATGACACCCAAAATTGTCATTTTTAAAGTCGTTCTAAAGGAAAGACCTTAAAAACATCCATTTTTTAAGTCTTCCAAAAAAAAAAACAACTTCAAAAACATCATTTTTAAAGTCATTCTATAAAGATGAATTACTCATTTTGTAATGTTGTTCTAAAGAAGATGACTTCAAAAACAGAACAATGTCTTTCAAGTCATTTTTTTCAAAACGACTTTAAAATATATGCTTTTTGAAGTTATTTTTATCAAAACGACATTAAAAATTAGTTTTAGTAAGCGACATCTACTAGTGTTTTTAACAGACTTTAAAAGTCTCCTCTGCTGTATTGTATATATAAAAAGGTATGAAACACTACTCTATTTCTCCTCTCCCCTGTGTAGTTCAATATCTGCTAAACCCCACTCCCACCCTCCCTAGTGATTCCAATGAAAAAAAGGAATAAAAAAAATAGGAACTTCTAAAGTCGTTCTAAACAATTGGCCCTAGAAGCCATTTTTAAACTTGTTTTGAAAAAAAATTACTTAAATAGCATTCATTTTTAAAGTCATTTTGAAAAAAGGCTTTCATTCATCATTTTTAAAGTTGTTTTGAAAAACAGGACTTCAAAACAACTTTTTTAATGTTGTTCTGGAAAAAAAATGACTTCAAAAACATCCATTTTTGAATTCTTCTAAAAAAACAACTTCAAAAACATCATTTTTAAAGTCATTCTATAAAGATGACTGACTCATTTTTTAACATTGTTCTAAAGAAAATGACTTCAATAACAAAACAATGTCTTTCAAGTCATTTTTTTCAAAACGACTTTAAAATAGATGCTTTTTGAAGTTATTTTTACCCAAACGACATTAAAAAGTAGCTTTAGTAAGCAACTTCTGTTAGTGTTTTTAACAGACTTTGGAAGTCTCCTCTGTAGTATTGTATATACAAAAAAGTATGAAACACTACTTCATTTCTTGCCTCCTTTGTGCAGTTCATTCTCTGCTAACCCCCACTCCCACCCTTCCTAGTGATTCCAATGAAAATAAAGTGGGAAAAAAAGGAACTTTTAAAGCAGTTTTAAGAAAAATGACAACCAAAATACTCATTGTTAAAGTCATTCCAAAAAAAAGACTTTAAAAACATCCACTTTTGAAGTCTTCCAAAAAGGACAACTTCAAAAACATCATTTTTAAAGCCATTCTATAAAGAGGACTTACTCATTTTCTAACGTTGTTCAAAAGAAGATGACTTCAAAAACAAAACAAAGTCTTTCAAGTCATTTTTTTCAGAATGACTTTAAAATATATGCTTTTTGAAGTTATTTTTACCCAAACACCATTAAAAAGTAGCTTTAGTAAAATACTTCTATTACTGTTATTAACGGACTTCAGAAGTCTCCTCAGTAGTATTGTATATACAAAAATGTATGAAACACTACTTCATTTCTCCTCTCCTTTGTGCAGTTCATTCTCTGCTAACCCCCACTCCCACCCACCCTAGTGATTCCAATGAAAAAAAAGTGGAAAAAAAAGGAACTTTTAAAGTTGTTTTAAGAAAAATGACAACCAAAATAGTCATTTTTAAAGTCATTCTAAAAAAAGGACTTTAAAAACATCCATTTTTGAAGTCTTCCAAAAAAAACAACTTCAAAAACATCATTTTTAAAGTCATTCTATAAAGATGACTTACTCATTTTGTAACGTTGTTCTAAAGAAGATGACTTCAAAAACAAAACAATGTCTTTCAAGTCATTTTTTTCAGAACGACTTTAAAATATATGCTTTTTGAAGTTATTTTTATCAAAACGACATTAAAAAGTAGCTTTAGTAAGCAACTTCTGTTAGTGTTTTTAACGGACTTTAAAAGTCTCCTCTGTAGTATTGTATATATAAAAAAGTATGAAACACTACTCTATTTCTCCTCTCCTTTGTGTAGTTCATTCTCTGCTAACCCCCACTCTCGCCCTCCCTAGTGATTCCAATGAAGAAAAAAGAAGTAAAAAATAGGAACTTCTTAAGTCGTTCTAAACAATTGGCCCTAGAAGCCATTTTTAAACTTGTTTTGAAAAAAATTACTTAAATAGCATTCGTTTTTAAAGTCATTTTGAAAAAAGGCTTTCATTCATCATTTTTGAAGTTGTTTTGGTAAAAGGACTTGAACAACTTTTTAATGTTGTTCTGGAAAACAAATGACTTCAAAAACATCCATTTTTGAATTCTTCTAAAAAAACAACTTCAAAAACATCATTTTTAAAGTCATTCTATAAATATGAATTACTCATTTTTTATGCTTCTTCTAAAGAAAATGACTTCAATAACAAAACAATGTCTTTCAAGTCATTTTTTTCAAAACGACTTTAAAACAAACGCTTTTTGAAGTTATTTTTACCCAAACGACATTAAAAAGTAGCTTTAGTAAGCAACTTCTGTTAGTGTTTTTAACGAACTTTAGAAGTCTCCTCTGTAGTATTGTATATACAAAAAAGTACGAAACGCTACTTCATTTCTCCTCTACTTTGTGCAGTTCATTCTCCACTAACCGCCACTCCCACCCTCCCAAGTGATTCCAATGAAAAAAAAAGTGGAAAAAAATAGGAACTTTTAAAGTCGTTTTAAGAAAAATGACAACCAAAATAGTCATTTTTAAAGTCATTCTAAAAAAAGGACTTTGAAAACATTCATTTTTGAAGTCTTCCAAAAAAAGCAACTTCAAAAACATCATTTTTAAAGTCATTCTATAAGGATGACTTACTCATTTTTTAACGTTGTTCTAAAGAAGATGACTTCAAAAACAAAACAATGTCTTTCAAGTCAGTCTTTTCAGAACGACTTTAAAATATATGCTTTTTGAAGTTATTTTTATCAAAACGACACTAAAAAGTAGCTTTAGTAAGCAACTTCTGTTACTATTTTTAACGGACTTTAGAAGTCTCCTCTGTAGTATTGTATATACAAAAAAGTATGAAACACTACTTCATTTCTTGCCTCCTTTGTGCAGTTCATTCTCTGCTAACCCCCACTCCCACCCTCCCTAGTGATTCCAATGAAATAAAAGTGGAAAAAAAAGGAACTTTGAAAGCCGTTTTAAGAAAATTGACAACCATAATATTCATTTTTAAAGTCATTCTAAAAAAAGGACTTTAAAAACATCCATTTTTAAAGTCTTCCAAACAAAACAACTTCAAAAACATCATTTTTAAAGTCATTCTATAAAGTTGACTTACTCATTTTGTAACGTTATTCGAATGAAGATGACTTCAAAAACAAAATCATGTCTTTCAAGTCATTTTTTTCAGAACGACTTTAAAATAGATGCTTTTTGAAGTTATTTTTATCCAAACGACATTAAAAAGTAGCTTTAGTAAGCAACTTCTGTTAATGTTTTTAACAGACATTAAAAGTCTCCTCTATAGTATTGTAAATATAAAAGAGTATGAAACACTACTTCCTTTCTCCTCTCTTTTGTGAAATTCATTCTCCAGTAACCCCCACTCCCACCCTCTGTAGTGATTCCAACGAAAACAAAGTGGAAACAAAAGGAACTTTTAAAGTTGTTTTAAGAAAAATGACAACCAAAATAGTCACTATTAAAGTCATTCTAAAAAAAGGACTTTGAAAACATTCATTTTTGAAGTCTTCCAAAAAAAGCAACTTCAAAAACATCATTTTTAAAGTCATTCTATAAAGATGAATTACTCATTTTGTAATGTTGTTCTAAAGAAGATGACTTCAAAAACAGAACAATGTCTTTCAAGTCATTTTTTTCAGAACGACTTTAAAATATATGCTTTTTGAAGTTATTTTTATCAAAACGACATTAAAAATTAGTTTTAGTAAGCGACATCTACTAGTGTTTTTAACGGACTTTAAAAGGTCTCCTCTGTAGTATTGTATATATAAAAAGTTATGAAACACTACTTCATTTCTCCTCTCCTTTGTGCAGTTCATTCGCCTAACCCCCACTCCCACCCTCCCAAGTGATTCCAATGAAATAAAAGTGGAAAAAACGGAACTTTGAAAGCCGTATTAGGAAAAATGACAACAATAATAGTCATTTTTAAAGTCATTCTAAAAAAAGGGCTTTAAAAACATCCATTTTTGAAGCCTTAAAAAAAAAAACAACTTCGAAAACATCATTTTTAAAGTCATTCTATAAAGATGACTTACTCATTTTGTAACGTTGTTCTAAAGAAGATGACTTCGAAAACAAAACAATGTCTTTCAAGTCCTTTTTTTCAGAACGACTTTAAAATATATGCTTTTTGAAGTTATTTTTCTCAAAACGACTTTAAAAAGTAGCTTTTGTAAGCAACTTCTGTCAAAGTTTTTAACAGACATTAAAAGTCTCCTCTGTAGTATTGTATATCTAAAAAATTATGAAACACTACTCTTTTTCTCCTCTCCTTTGTGTAGTTCAATCCGCGCTAACCCCCACTCCCACCCTCCCATGTGATTCCAATGAAAAAAAGGAAGAAAAAAAATAGGAACTTCTAAAGTTGTTCTAAACAATTGGCCCTAGAAGCCATTTTTAAACTTGTTTTGAAAAAAAATTACTTAAATAGCATTCATTTTTAAAGTCATTTTGAAAAAAGGCTTTCATTCATCATTTTTAAAGTTGTTTTGGAAAAACAGACTTCAGAACAACTTTTTTAATGTTGTTCTGGAAAACAAATGACTTCAAAAACATCCATTTTTGAATTCTTCTAAAAAAACAACTTCAAAAACATCATTTTTAAAGTTATTCTATAAATATGAATTACTCATTTTTTAAGCTTCTTCTAAAGAAAATGACTTCAATAACAAAACAATGTCTTTCAAGTCATTTTTTTCAAAACGACTTTAAAATAGATGCTTTTTGAAGTTATTTTTACCCAAATGACATTAAAAAGTAGCTTTAGTAAGCAACATCTGTTAGTGTTTTTAACGGACTTTAAAAGTCTCCTCTGTAGTATTGTATATATAAGAAAATTATGAAACAGTACTCTATTTCCCCTCTCCTTTGTGCAGTTCAATCCCCGCTAACCCCCACTCCCACCCTCCCAAGTAATTCCAATGAAATAAAAGTGAAAAAAAAAGGAACTTTGAAAGCCGTTTTAAGAAAATTGACAACCATAATATTCATTTTTAAAGTCATTCTAGAAAAAGGACTTTAAAAACATCCATTTTTGAAGTCTTCCTAAAAAAACAACTTCGAAAACATCATTTTTAAAGTCATTCTATAAAGATGACTTACTCATTTTGTAAAGTTGTTCTAAAGAAGATGACTTAAAAAACAAAACAATGTCTTTCAAGTCCTTTTTTTCAGAACGACTTTAAAATATATGCTTTTTGAAGTTATTTTTTCCCACACGACATTAAAAAGTAGCTTTAGTAAGCAACTTCTGTTAGTGTTTTTATCGAATTTTAGAAGTCTCCTCTGTTGTATTGTATATATAAAATAGTACGAAACACTACTTCATTTCTTCTCTCCTTTGTGCAGTTCATTCTACGCTAACCCCCACTCCCACCCTCCCTAGTGATTCCAATGAAAAAAAAAGTGGAAACAAAAGGAACTTTTAAAGTTGTTTTAAGAAAAATGACAACCAAAATAGTCACTATTAAAGTCATTCTAAAAAAAAGACTTTAAAAACATCCATTTTTGAAGTCTTCCAAAAAAAAACAACTTCAAAAACATCATTTTTAAAGTCATTCTATAAAGATGACTTACTCATTTTGTAACGTTGTTCTAAAGAAGATGACTTCAAAAACAAAACAATGTCTTTCAAGTCATTTTTTTCAGAACGACTTTAAAATATATGCTTTTTGAAGTTATTTTTCCCAATACGACATTAAAAAGTAGCTTTAGTAAGCAACTTCTGTTAGTGTTTTTAACGGACATTAAAAGTCTCCTCTGTAGTATTGTATATGTAAAAAAGTATGTAACACGACTCTATTTCTCCTCTCCTTTGTGTAGTTCAATCCCCGCTAACCCCCACTCCCGCCCTCCCAAGTGATTCCAGTGAAAAAAAGGAAGAAAAAAAATAGGAACTTCTAAAGTCGTTCTAAACAATTGGCGCTAGAGGCCATTTTTAAACTTGTTTTGAAAAAAATTACTTAAATAGCATTCGTTTTTAAAGTCATTTTGAAAAAAGGCTTTCATTCATCATTTTTAAAGTTGTTTTGAAAAAAAGGACTTCAAAACAACTTTTTTAATGTTGTTCTGGAAAAAAAATGACTCCAAAAACATTCATTTTTCAATTCTTCTAAAAACAACTTCAAAAATGTCATTTTTAAAGTCATTCTATAAATATGAATTACTCATTTTTTAACGTTGTTCTAAAGAAAATAACTTCAATAACAAAACAATGTCTTCCAAGTCTTTTTTTTCAAAACGACTTTAAAATATATGCTTTTTGAAGTTATTTTTACCCAAACGACATTAAAAAGAAGCTTTAGTAAGCAACATCTGCTATGTTTTTAACGGACTTTAAAAGTCTCCTCTGTAGTATTGTATATATAAAAAGTATGAAACACTACTTCATTTCTCCTCTCCTTTGTGCAGTTCAATCCCTACTAACACCCACTCCCACCCTCCCAAGTGATTCCAATGAAAAAAAAAGTGGAAAAAAATAGGAACTTTGAAAGTCGTTTTAAGAAAAATGACAACCAAAATAGTCATTATTAAAGTCATTCTAAAAAAAGGCTTTAAAAACATCCATTTTTGAAGTCTTCCAAAAAAACAACTTCAAAACATCATTTTTAAAGTCATTCTATAAAGATGACTTACTCATTTTGTAACGTTGTTCTAAAGAAAATGACTTCAAAAACAAAACAATGTCTTTCAAGTCATTTTTTTTTCAGAATGACTTTAAAATATATGCTTTTTGAAGTTATTTTTATCCCAAACGAACATTAAAAAGTAGCTTTAGTAAGCAACTTCGTTAGTGTTTTTAACGAACTTTAGAAGTCTCCTGTAGTATTGTATATACAAAAAGTATGAAACAAGACTTCATTTCTCCTCTCCTTTGTGCAGTTCAACCTCGCTAACCCCCACTCCCACCCTCCCAAGTGATTCCAATGAAAAAAAAAGTGGAAAAAAATAGGAACTTTTAAAGTCGTTTTAAGAAAAATGACAACCAAAATAGTCACTATTAAAGTCATTCTAAAAAAGGCTATAAAAACATCCATTTTTGAAGCCTTCCAAAAAAAAACAACTTCGAAAACATCATTTTTAAAGTCATTCTATAAAGATGACTTACTCATTTTGTAACGTTGTTCTAAAGAAGATGACTTCAAAAATAAAACAATGTCTTTCAAGTCATTTTTTTCAGAAACGACTTTAAAATATATGCGTTTTGAAGTTATTTTTCTCAAAACGAGATTAAAAAGTAGCTTTAGTAAGCAACTTCTGTTAGTGTTTTTAACGTACTTTAAAAGTCTCCTCTGTAGCATCGTGTATATAAAAAAGTATGAAACACGACTCTATTTCTCCTCTCCTTTGTGTAGTTCAAGCCCCGCTAACCCCCACTCCCGCCCTCCCCAGTGATTCCAATGAAAAAAAGGAAAAAAAAAAAAAGGAACTTCTAAAGTCGTTCTGAGAAAATTGACAACCTAGAGGCCATTTTTAAACTTGTTTTGAAAAAAATTACTTAAATAGCATTCGTTTTTAAAGTCATTTTGAAAAAAGGTTTTCATTCATCATTTTTAAAGTTGTTTTGGAAAAACAGACTTCAGAACAACTTTTTTAATGTTGTTCTAGAAAACAAATGACTTCAAAAACATCCATTTTTGAATTCTTCTAAAAAAACAACTTCAAAAACATCATTTTTAAAGTTATTCTATAAATATGAATTACTCATTTTTTAACGTTGTTCTAAAGAAAATGACTAGAATAACAAAACAATGTCTTCCATGTCATTTTTTTCAAAACGACTTTAAAACAGACGCTTTTTGAAATTATTTTTACGCAAACGACATTAAAAAGTAGCCTTAGTAAGCAACATCTGTTAGTGTTTTTAACGGACATTAAAAGTCTCCTCTGTAGTATTGTATATATAAAAAGTATGAAACGCTACTTCATTTCTCCTCTCCTTTGTGCAGTTCAATCTCCGCTAACCCCCACTCCCACCCTCCCAAGTAATTCCAATGAAAAAAAAAGTGGAAGAAAACGAACTTTTAAAGTCGTTTTAAGAAAAATGACAACTAAAATAGTCATTTTTAAAGTCATTCTAAAAAAAGGACTTTAAAAACATCCATTTTTGAAGTCTTCCAAAAAAACAACTTCAAAAACATCATTTTTAAAGTCATTCTATAAAGATGACTTACTCATTTTGTAATGTTGTTCTAAGGAAGATGACTTCAAAAACAAAACAATGACTTTCAAGTCATTTTTTCAGAACGACTTTATAATATATGCATTTTGAAGTTATTTTTATCACAACAACATTAAAAAGTAGCTTTAGTAAGCAACTGTTAGTGTTTTTAACGGACTTTAGAAGTCTCCTCTGTTGTATTGTATATATAAAAAGTATGAAACGCTACTTCATTTCTCCTCTCCTTTGGACAGTTCATTCTCCGCTAACCCCTACTCCCGCACTCCCCAGTGATTCCAATGAAAAAAAAGTGGAAAAAAAGGAACTTTGAAAGTCATTTTAAGAAAAATGATAACCAAAATAGTCACTTTTAAAGTCATTCTAAAAAAAAGACATTAAAAACATCCATTTTTGAAGTCTTCCAAAAAAAAACAACTTCAAAAACATCATTTTAAAAGTCATTCTATAAAGATGACTTACTCATTTTGTAATGTTGTTCTAAAGAAGATGACTTCAAAAACAAAACAATGTCTTTCAAGTCATTTTTTTCAGAACGACTTTAAAATATATGCTTTTTGAAGTTATTTTTCTCAAAACGAGATTAAAAAGTAGCTTTAGTAAGCAACTTCTGTTAGTGTTTTTAACAGACTTTAAAAGTTTCCTCTGTAGCATCGTATATATAAAAAAGTATGAAACACGACACTATTTCTCCTCTCCTTTGTGTAGTTCAAGCCCCGCTAACCCCCACTCCCGCCATCCCAAGTGATTCCAATGAAAAAAAGGAATAAAAAAAATAGGAACTTCTAAAGTCGTTCTAAACAATTGGCGCTAGAGGCCATTTTTAAACTTGTTTTGAAAAAAATTACTTAAATAGCATTCGTTTTTAAAGTCATTTTGAAAAAAGGCTTTCATTCATCATTTTTAAAGTTGTTTTGAAAAAAAGGACTTCAAAACAACTTTTTTAATGTTGTTCTGGAAAAAAAATGACTTCAAAAACAACGATTTTTCAATTCTTCTAAAAAAACAACTTCAAAAATGTCATTTTTAAAGTCATTCTATAAATATGAATTACTCATTTTTTAACGTTGTTCTAAAGAAAATAACTTCAATAACAAAACAATGTCTTCCAAGTCTTTTTTTTCAAAACGACTTTAAAACAGACACTTTTTGAAGTTATTTTTACCCAAACGACATTAAAAAGTAGCTTTAGTAAGCAACATCTGCTATGTTTTTAACGGACTTTAAAATTCTCCTCTGTAGTATTGTATATATAAAAAGTATGAAACACTACTTCATTTCCCCTCTCCTTTGTGCAGTTCAATCCCTACTAACACCCACTCCCACCCTCCCAAGTGATTCCAATGAAATAAAAGTGGAAAAAAAAGGAACTTTGAAAGCCGTTTTAAGAAAAATGACAACCAAAATAGTCACTATTAAAGTCATTCTAAAAAAAAGGCTTTAAAAACATCCATTTTTGAAGTCTTCCAAAAAGGACAACTTCAAAAACATCATTTTTAAAGCCATTCTATAAAGAGGACTTACTCATTTTCTAACGTTGTTCAAAAGAAGATGACTTCAAAAACAAAACAAAGTCTTTCAAGTCATTTTTTTCAGAACGACTTTAAAATATATGCTTTTTGAAGTTATTTTTACCCAAACGACATTAAAAAGTAGCTTTAGTAAGCAACTTCGTTAGTGTTTTTAACGAACTTTAGAAGTCTCCTCTGTAGTATTGTATATACAAAAAGTATGAAACAAGACTTCATTTCTCCTCTCCTTTGTGCAGTTCAATCTCCCCTAACCCCCACTCCCACCCTCCATAGTGATTCCAATGAAAAAAAAGTGGAAACAAAAGGAACTTTTAAAGTTGTTTTAAGAAAAATGACAACCAAAATAGTCACTATTAAAGTCATTCTAAAAAAAAGACTTTAAAAACATCCATTTTTGAAGCCATCCAAAAAAAAACAACTTCAAAAACATCATTTTTAAAGTCATTCTATAAAGATGACTTACTCATTTTGTAACGTTGTTCTAAAGAAGATGACTTCAAAAATAAAACAATGTCTTTCAAGTCATTTTTTTCAGAACGACTTTAAAATATATGCGTTTTGAAGTTATTTTTCTCAAAACGAGATTAAAAAGTAGCTTTAGTAAGCAACTTCGTTAGTGTTTTTAACGTACTTTAAAAGTCTCCTCTGTAGCATTGTATATATAAAAAGTATGAAACACGACTTCATTTCTCCTCTCCTTTGTGTAGTTCAAGCCCCGCTAACCCCCACTCCCGCCCTCCCAAGTGATTCCAATGAAAAAAAGGAAGAAAAAAAATAGGAACTTCTAAAGTCGTTCTAAACAATTGGCCCTAGAGGCCATTTTTAAACTTGTTTTGAAAAAAATTACTTAAATAGCATTCGTTTTTAAAGTCATTTTGAAAAAAGGTTTTCATTCATCATTTTTAAAGTTGTTTTGGAAAAACAGACTTCAGAACAACTTTTTTAATGTTGTTCTAGAAAACAAATGACTTCAAAAACATCCATTTTTGAATTCTTCTAAAAAAACAACTTCAAAAACATCATTTTTAAAGTTATTCTATAAATATGAATTACTCATTTTTTAACGTTGTTCTAAAGAAAATGACTAGAATAACAAAACAATGTCTTCCATGTCATTTTTTTCAAAACGACTTTAAAACAGACGCTTTTTGAAATTATTTTTACGCAAACGACATTAAAAAGTAGCCTTAGTAAGCAACATCTGTTAGTGTTTTTAACGGACATTAAAAGTCTCCTCTGTAGTATTGTATATATAAAAAATTATGAAACAGTACTCTATTTCCCCTCTCCTTTGTGCAGTTCAATCCCCGCTAACCCCCACTCCCACCCTCCCAAGTGATTCCAATGAAAAAAAAGTGGAAAAAAAAGGAACTTTTAAAGTGGTTTTAAGAAAAATGACAACTAAAATAGTCATTTTTAAAGTCATTCTAAGAAAAGGACTTTAAAACCATCCATTTTTGAAGTCTTCCAAACAAAACAACATCAAAAACATCATTTTTAAAGTCATTCTATAAAGATGACTTACTCATTTTGTAACATTATTCTAAAGAATATGACTTCCAAAACGAAACAATGTCTTTCAAGTCATCTTTTTCAGAACGACTATAAAATATATGCTTTTTGAAGTTATTTTTATCAAAATGACATTAGAAAGTAGCTTTAGTAAGCAACTTCTGTTACTATTTTTAACGGACTTTAGACATCTCCTCTATAGTATTGTATATATAAAAAATTATGAAACGCTACTCTATTTCTCCTCTCCTTTGGACAGTTCATTCTCCGCTAACCCCTACTCCCGCACTCCCCAGTGATTCCAATGAAAAAAATGTGAGAAAAAAAGGAACTTTTAAAGTCGTTTTAAGAAAAATGACAACCAAATTAGTCATTATTAAAGTCATTCTAAAAAAAAGACTTTAAAAACATCCATTTTTGAAGTCTTCCAAAAAAAAACAACTTCAAAAACATCATTTTAAAAGTCATTCTATAAAGATGACTTACTCATTTTGTAATGTTGTTCTAAAGAAGATGACTTCAAAAACAAAACAATGTCTTTCAAGTCATTTTTTTAGAACAACTTTAAAATATATGCTTTTTGAAGTTATTTTTCTCAAAACGAGATTAAAAAGTAGCTTTAGTAAGCAACTTCTGTTAGTGTTTTTAACAGACTTTAAAAGTTTCCTCTGTAGCATCGTATATATAAAAAAGTATGAAACACGACACTATTTCTCCTCTCCTTTGTGTAGTTCAAGCCCCGCGAACCCCCACTCCCGCCATCCCAAGTGATTCCAATGAAAAAAAGGAATAAAAAAAATAGGAACTTCTAAAGTCGTTCTAAACAATTGGCGCTAGAGGCCATTTTTAAACTTGTTTTGAAAAAAATTACTTAAATAGCATTCGTTTTTAAAGTCATTTTGAAAAAAGGCTTTCATTCATCATTTTTAAAGTTGTTTTGAAAAAAAGGACTTCAAAACAACTTTTTTAATGTTGTTCTGGAAAAAAAATGACTTCAAAAACAACGATTTTTCAATTCTTCTAAAAAAACAACTTCAAAAATGTCATTTTTAAAGTCATTCTATAAATATGAATTACTCATTTTTTAACGTTGTTCTAAAGAAAATAACTTCAATAACAAAACAATGTCTTCCAAGTCTTTTTTTTCAAAACGACTTTAAAACAGACACTTTTTGAAGTTATTTTTACCCAAACGACATTAAAAAGTAGCTTTAGTAAGCAACATCTGCTATGTTTTTAACGGACTTTAAAATTCTCCTCTGTAGTATTGTATATATAAAAAATTATGAAACAGTACTCTATTTCCCCTCTCCTTTGTGCAGTTCAATCCCTACTAACACCCACTCCCACCCTCCCAAGTGATTCTAATGAAGAAAAAGTGGAAAAAAAAGGAACTTTGAAAGTCGTTTTATGAAAAATGACAACCAAAATAGTCACTATTAAAGTCATTCTAAAAAAAAGGCTTTAAAAACATCCATTTTTGAAGTCATCCAAAAAAAAAAACGTCAAAACATCATTTTTAAATTCATTCTATAAAGATGACGTACTCATTTTGTCACGTTGTTCTAAAGAAAATGACTTCAAAAACAAAACAATGTCTTTCAAGTCATTTTTTTCAGAACGACTTTAAAATATATGCTTCTTAAAGTTATTTTTACCCAAACGACATTAAAAAGTAGCTTTAGTAAGCAACTTCTGTTAGTGTTTTTAACGAACTTTAGAAGTCTCCTCTGTAGTATTGTATATATAAAAAAGTATGAAACAAGACTCTATTTCTCCTCTCCTTTGTGCAGTTCATTCTCCAGTAACCCCCACTCCCACCCTCTGTAGTGATTCCAACGAAAACAAAGTGGAAACAAAAGGAACTTTTAAAGTTGTTTTAAGAAAAATGACAACCAAAATAGTCACTATTAAAGTCATTCTAAAAAAAAGGCTATAAAAACATCCATTTTTGAAGCCTTCCAAAAAAAAACAACTTCGAAAACATCATTTTTAAAGTCATTCTATAAAGATGACTTACTCATTTTGTAACGTTGTTCTAAAGAAGATGACTTCAAAAATAAAACAATGTCTTTCAAGTCATTTTTTTCAGAACGACTTTAAAATATATGCGTTTTGAAGTTATTTTTCTCAAAACGAGATTAAAAAGTAGCTTTAGTAAGCAACTTCTGTTAGTGTTTTTAACGTACTTTAAAAGTCTCCTCTGTAGCATCGTGTATATAAAAAAGTATGAAACACGACTCTATTTCTCCTCTCCTTTGTGTAGTTCAAGCCCCGCTAACCCCCACTCCCGCCCTCCCAAGTGATTCCAATGAAAAAAAAGTAAAAAAATAGGAACTTCTAAAGTCGTTCTAAACAATTGGCCCTAGAGGCCATTTTTAAACTTGTTTTGAAAAAAATTACTTAAATAGCATTCGTTTTTAAAGTCATTTTGAAAAAAGGTTTTCATTCATCATTTTTAAAGTTGTTTTGGAAAAACAGACTTCAGAACAACTTTTTTAATGTTGTTCTAGAAAACAAATGACTTCAAAAACATCCATTTTTGAATTCTTCTAAAAAAACAACTTCAAAAACATCATTTTTAAAGTTATTCTATAAATATGAATTACTCATTTTTTAACGTTGTTCTAAAGAAAATGACTAGAATAACAAAACAATGTCTTCCATGTCTTTTTTTACAACACGACTTTAAAACAAACGCTTTTTGAAATTATTTTTACGCAAACGACATTAAAAAGTAGCCTTAGTAAGCAACATCTGTTAGTGTTTTTAACGGACATTAAAAGTCTCCTCTGTAGTATTGTATATATAAAAAATTATGAAACAGTACTCTATTTCCCCTCTCCTTTGTGCAGTTCAATCCCTGCTAACCCCCACTCCCACCCTCCCAAGTAATTCCAATGAAAAAAAAAGTGGAAAAAAAATAGGAACTTTTAAAGTCATTTTAAGAAAAATGACAACTAAAATAGTCATTATTAAAGTCATTCTAAAAAAAAGGCTTTAAAAACATCCATTTTTGAAGTCTTCCAAAAAAAAACAACTTCAAAAACATCATTTTTAAAGTCATTCTATAAAGATGACTTACTCATTCTGTAATGTTGTTCTAAGGAAGATGACTTCAAAAACAAAACAATGACTTTCAAGTCATTTTTTCAGAACGACTTTATAATATCTGCATTTTGAAGTTATTTTTATCACAACAACATTAAAAAGTAGCTTTAGTAAGCAACTGTTAGTGTTTTTAACGGACTTTAAAAGTCTCCTCTGTTGTATTGTATATATAAAAAATTATGAAACGCTACTCTATTTCTCCTCTCCTTTGGACAGTTCATTCTCCGCTAACCCCTACTCCCGCACTCCCCAGTGATTCCAATGAAAAAAAAGTGGAAAAAAAGGAACTTTGAAAGTCATTTTAAGAAAAATGATAACCAAAATAGTCACTTTTAAAGTCATTCTAAAAAAAAGACATTAAAAACATCCATTTTTGAAGTCTTCCAAAAAAAAACAACTTCAAAAACATCATTTTAAAAGTCATTCTATAAAGATGACTTACTCATTTTGTAATGTTGTTCTAAAGAAGATGACTTCAAAAACAAAACAATGTCTTTCAAGTCATTTTTTTCAGAACGACTTTAAAATATATGCTTTTTGAAGTTATTTTTCTCAAAACGAGATTAAAAAGTAGCTTTAGTAAGCAACTTCTGTTAGTGTTTTTAACAGACTTTAAAAGTTTCCTCTGTAGCATCGTATATATAAAAAAGTATGAAACACGACACTATTTCTCCTCTCCTTTGTGTAGTTCAAGCCCCGCTAACCCCCACTCCCGCCATCCCAAGTGATTCCAATGAAAAAAAGGAATAAAAAAAATAGGAACTTCTAAAGTCGTTCTAAACAATTGGCGCTAGAGGCCATTTTTAAACTTGTTTTGAAAAAAATTACTTAAATAGCATTCGTTTTTAAAGTCATTTTGAAAAAAGGCTTTCATTCATCATTTTTAAAGTTGTTTTGAAAAAAAGGACTTCAAAACAACTTTTTTAATGTTGTTCTGGAAAAAAAATGACTTCAAAAACAACGATTTTTCAATTCTTCTAAAAAAACAACTTCAAAAATGTCATTTTTAAAGTCATTCTATAAATATGAATTACTCATTTTTTAACGTTGTTCTAAAGAAAATAACTTCAATAACAAAACAATGTCTTCCAAGTCTTTTTTTTCAAAACGACTTTAAAACAGACACTTTTTGAAGTTATTTTTACCCAAACGACATTAAAAAGTAGCTTTAGTAAGCAACATCTGCTATGTTTTTAACGGACTTTAAAATTCTCCTCTGTAGTATTGTATATATAAAAAATTATGAAACAGTACTCTATTTCCCCTCTCCTTTGTGCAGTTCAATCCCTACTAACACCCACTCCCACCCTCCCAAGTGATTCTAATGAAGAAAAAGTCGTTTTAAGAAAAATGACAACCAAAATAGTCACTATTAAAGTCATTCTAAAAAAAAGGCTTTAAAAACATCCATTTTTGAAGTCTTCCAAAAAAAAAACAACTTCAAAACATCATTTTTAAATTCATTCTATAAAGATGACTTACTCATTTTGTAACGTTGTTCTAAAGAAAATGACTTCAAAAACAAAACAATGTCTTTGTAAAAAAGTATGAAACAAGACTCTATTTCTCCTCTCCTTTGTGCAGTTCAACCTCGCTAACCCCCACTCCCACCCTCCCAAGTGATTCCAATGAAAAAAAAGTCGTTTTAAGAAAAATGACAACCAAAATAGTCACTATTAAAGTCATTCTAAAAAAAAGGCTTTAAAAACATCCATTTTTGAAGCCTTCCAAAAAAAAAAACTTCGAAAACATCATTTTTAAAGTCATTCTATAAAGATGACTTACTCATTTTGTAACGTTGTTCTAAAGAAGATGACTTCAAAAATAAAACAATGTCTTTCAAGTCATTATTTTGAGAACGACTTTAAAATATATGCTTTCTGAAGTTATTTTTCTCAAAACAACATCAAAAAGTAGCTTTAGTAAGCAACTTCTGTTAGTGTTTTTAACGTACTTTAAAAGTCTCCTCTGTAGCATCGTGTATATAAAAAAGTATGAAACACGACTTCATTTCTCATCTCCATTGTGCAGTTCATTCTCCGCTAACCCCCACTCCCGCCCTCCCAAGTGATTCCAATGAAAAAAAGGAAGAAAAAAAATAGGAACTTCTAAAGTCGTTCTAAACAATTGGCCCTAGAGGCCATTTTTAAACTTGTTTTGAAAAAAATTACTTAAATAGCATTCGTTTTTAAAGTCATTTTGAAAAAAGGTTTTCATTCATCATTTTTAAAGTTGTTTTGGAAAACAGGACTTGAGAACAACTTTTTAATGTTGTTCTAGAAAACAAATGACTTCCAAAACAACCATTTTTGAATTCTTCTAAAAAAACAACTTCAAAAACACCATTTTTAAAGTCATTCTATAAATATGAATTACTCATTTTTTAACGTTGTTCCAAAGAAAATGACTTCAATAACAAAACAATGTCTTCCAAGTCATTTTTTTCAGAACGACTTTAAAATATATGCTTTTTGAAGTTATTTTTATCAAAACGACATTAAAAAGTAGCTTTAGTAAGCAACTTCTGTTAGTGTTTTTAACGGACTTTAAAAGTCTCCTCTATAGTATTGTATATATAAAAAAGTATGAAACACTACTTTATTTCTCCTCTCCTTTGTGCAGTTCAATCCCCGCTAACCCCCACTCCCACCCTCCCAAGTGATTCCAATGAAAAAAAAGTGGAATAGGAAGGAACATTAAAGTCGTTTTAAGAAAAATGACAACCAAAATGGTCATTTTTAAAGTCATTCTAAAAAAAGGACTTTAAAAACATCCATTTTTGAAGTCTTCCAAAAAAACCAACTTCAAAAACATCATTTTTAAAGTCATTCTATAAAGATGAATTACTCATTTTGTAATGTTGTTCTAAAGAAGATGACTTCAAAAACAGAACAATGTCTTTCAAGTCATTTTATTCAGAACGACTTTAAAATAGATCCTTTTTGAAGTTATTTTTACCCAAACGACATTAAAATGTAGCTTTTGTAAGCAACTTCATTTAGTGTTTTTAACAGACTTCAAAAGTCTCCTCTGCTGTATTGTATATATAAAAAAGTATGTAACACTATTTCATTTCTCCTCTCCTTTGTGCAGTTCATTCTCTGCTAACCCCCACTGCCACCCTCCCTAATGATTCTAATGAAAAAAAAGTGGAATAGGAAGGAACATTAAAGTCGTTTTAAGAAAAATGATAACCAAAATAGTCATTTCTAAAGTCATTCCAAAAAAAAGACTTTAAAAATATCCATTTTTTAAGTCTTCCAAAAAAAATTAACTTCAAAAACATCATTTTTAAAGTCATTCTATAAAGATGACTTACTCATTTTGTAATGTTGTTCTAAAGAAGATGACTTCAAAAACAAAACAATGTCTTTCAAGTCATTTTTTTCAGAACGACTTTAAAATATATGCTTTTTGAAGTTATTTTTCTCAAAACGAGATTAAAAAGTAGCTTTAGTAAGCAACTTCTGTTAGTGTTTTTAACAGACTTTAAAAGTTTCCTCTGTAGCATCGTATATATAAAAAAGTATGAAACACGACACTATTTCTCCTCTCCTTTGTGTAGTTCAAGCCCCGCTAACCCCCACTCCCGCCATCCCAAGTGATTCCAATGAAAAAAAAGGATAAAAAAATAGGAACTTCTAAAGTCGTTCTAAACAATTGGCGCTAGAGGCCATTTTTAAACTTGTTTTGAAAAAAATTACTTAAATAGCATTCGTTTTTAAAGTCATTTTGAAAAAAGGCTTTCATTCATCATTTTTAAAGTTGTTTTGAAAAAAAGGACTTCAAAACAACTTTTTTAATGTTGTTCTGGAAAAAAAATGACTTCAAAAACAACGATTTTTCAATTCTTCTAAAAAAACAACTTCAAAAACACCATTTTTAAAGTCATTCTATAAATATGAATTACTCATTTTTTAACGTTGTTCCAAAGAAAATGACTTCAATAACAAAACAATGTCTTCCAAGTCATTTTTTTCAAAACGACTTTAAAACAGACGCTTTTTGAAGTTATTTTTACCCAAACGACATTAAAAAGTAGCTTTAGTAAGCAACATCTGTTAGTGTTTTTAACAGACTTTAAAATTCTCCTCTGTAGTATTGTATATATAAAAAAATTATGAAACAATACTCTATTTCCCCTCTCCTTTGTGCAGTTCAATCCCTGCCAACCCCCACTCCCACCCTCCCAAGTGATTCTAATGAAAAAAAAAGTGGAAAAAATAGGAACTTTTAAAGTCGTTTTATGAAAAATGACAACCAAAATAGTCACAATTACAGTCATTCTAAAAAAAGGGCTTTAAAAACATCCATTTTTGAAGCCTTAAAAAAAAAAACAACTTCGAAAACATCATTTTTAAAGTCATTCTATAAAGATGACTTACTCATTTTGTCACGTTGTTCTAAAGAAAATGACTTCAAAAACAAAACAATGTCTTTCAAGTCATTGTATTCAAACGACTTTATAATATGCATTTTGAAGTTATTTTTATCACAACAACATTAAAAAGTAGCTTTAGTAAGCAACTTCTAGTGTTTTTAACGGACTTTAGAGGTCTCCTGTAGTATTGCATACACAAAAAGTATGAAACAAGACTCTATTTCTCCTCTCCGTTGTGCAGTTCAACCTCGCTAACCCCCACTCCCACCCTCCCAAGTGATTCCAATGAAAAAAAAGTGGAAAAAAAAGGAACTTTGAAAGTCGTTTTAAGAAAAATGAGAACCAAAATAGTCACTATTAAAGTCATTCTAAAAAAAAGGCTTTAAAAACATCCATTTTTGAAGCCTTCCAAAAAAAAACAACTTCGAAAACATCATTTTTAAAGTCATTCTATAAAGATGACTTACTCATTTTGTAACGTTGTTCTAAAGAAGATGACTTCAAAAATAAAACAATGTCTTTCAAGTCATTATTTTGAGAACGACTTTAAAATATATGCTTTCTGAAGTTATTTTTCTCAAAACAACATCAAAAAGTAGCTTTAGTAAGCAACTTCTGTTAGTGTTTTTAACGGACATTAAAAGTCTCCTCTGTAGGATTGTATATGTAAAAAAGTATGAAACACGACTCTATTTCTCCTCTCCTTTGTGTAGTTCAATCCCCGCTAACCCCCACTCCCCCCCTCCCAAGTGATTCCTATGAAAAAAAGGAAGAAGAAAAATAGGAACTTCTAAAGTCGTTCTAAACAATTGGCCCTAGAAGCCATTTTTAAACTTGTTTTGAAAAAAATTACTTAAATAGCATTCGTTTTTAAAGTCATTTTGAAAAAAGGTTTTCATTCATCATTTTTAAAGTTGTTTTGGAAAAACAGACTTCAGAACAACTTTTTTAATGTTGTTCTAGAAAACAAATGACTTCAAAAACATCCATTTTTGAATTCTTCTAAAAAAACAACTTCAAAAACATCATTTTTAAAGTTATTCTATAAATATGAATTACTCATTTTTTAACGTTGTTCTAAAGAAAATGACTAGAATAACAAAACAATGTCTTCCATGTCATTTTTTTCAAAACGACTTTAAAACAGACGCTTTTTGAAATTATTTTTACGCAAACGACATTAAAAAGTAGCCTTAGTAAGCAACATCTGTTAGTGTTTTTAACGGACATTAAAAGTCTCCTCTGTAGTATTGTATATATAAAAAATTATGAAACAGTACTCTATTTCCCCTCTCCTTTGTGCAGTTCAATCCCCGCTAACCCCCACTCCCACCCTCCCAAGTAATTCCAATGAAAAAAAAGTCATTTTAAGAAAAATGACAACTAAAATAGTCATTATTAAAGTCATTCTAAAAAAAAGGCTTTAAAAACATCCATTTTTGAAGTCTTCCAAAAAAAAACAACTTCAAAAACATCATTTTTAAAGTCATTCTATAAAGATGACTTACTCATTCTGTAATGTTGTTCTAAGGAAGATGACTTCAAAAACAAAACAATGACTTTCAAGTCATTTTTTCAGAACGACTTTAAAAGACTTTAAAAGTCTCCTCTGTTGTATTGTATATATAAAAAATTATGAAACGCTACTCTATTTCTCCTCTCCTTTGGACAGTTCATTCTCCGCTAACCCCTACTCCCGCACTCCCCAGTGATTCCAATGAAAAAAAAGTCATTTTAAGAAAAATGATAACCAAAATAGTCACTTTTAAAGTCATTCTAAAAAAAAGACATTAAAAACATCCATTTTTGAAGTCTTCCAAAAAAAAACAACTTCAAAAACATCATTTTAAAAGTCATTCTATAAAGATGACTTACTCATTTTGTAATGTTGTTCTAAAGAAGATGACTTCAAAAACAAAACAATGTCTTTCAAGTCATTTTTTTCAGAACGACTTTAAAATATATGCTTTTTGAAGTTATTTTTCTCAAAACGAGATTAAAAAGTAGCTTTAGTAAGCAACTTCTGTTAGTGTTTTTAACAGACTTTAAAAGTTTCCTCTGTAGCATCGTATATATAAAAAAGTATGAAACACGACACTATTTCTCCTCTCCTTTGTGTAGTTCAAGCCCCGCTAACCCCCACTCCCGCCATCCCAAGTGATTCCAATGAAAAAAAGGAATAAAAAAAATAGGAACTTCTAAAGTCGTTCTAAACAATTGGCCCCATAAGCCATTTTTAAACTCGTTTCGAAAAAAATTACTTAAATAACATTCGTTTTTAAAGTCATTTTGAAAAAAGGCTTTCATTCATCATTTTCAAAGTTGTTTTGAAAGAAAGGACTTCAAAACAACTTTTTTAATGTTGTTCTGGAAAAATAATGACTTCAAAAACATCCATTTTTGAATTCTTCTAAAAAAACAACTTCAAAAACATCATTTTTAAAGTCATTCTATAAATATGAATTACTCATTTTTTAACGTTGTTCTAAAGAAAATGACTTCAATAACAAAACAATGTCTTCCAAGTCTTTTTTTTCAAAACGACTTTAAAACAGACGCTTTTTGATGTTATTTTTACCCAAACGACATTAAAAAGTAGCTTTAGTAAGCAACATCTGCTAGTGTTTTTAACGGACTTTAAAATTCTCCTCTGTAGTATTGTATATATAAAAAATTATGAAACAGTACTCTATTTCCCCTCTCCTTTGTGCAGTTCAATCCCTGCTAACCCCCACTCCCACCCTCCCAAGTGATTCTAATGAAAAAAAAGTCGTTTTAAGAAAAATGACAACCAAAATAGTCACTATTAAAGTCATTCTAAAAAAAAGGCTTTAAAAACATCCATTTTTGAAGTCTTCCAAAAAAAAACAACGTCAAAACATCATTTTTAAATTCATTCTATAAAGATGACTTACTCATTTTGTAACGTTGTTCTAAAGAAAATGACTTCAAAAACAAAACAATGTCTTTGTAAAAAAGTATGAAACAAGACTCTATTTCTCCTCTCCTTTGTGCAGTTCAACCTCGCTAACCCCCACTCCCACCCTCCCAAGTGATTCCAATGAAAAAAAAGTCGTTTTAAGAAAAATGACAACCAAAATAGTCACTATTAAAGTCATTCTAAAAAAAAGGCTATAAAAACATCCATTTTTGAAGCCTTCCAAAAAAAAACAACTTCGAAAACATCATTTTTAAAGTCATTCTATAAAGATGACTTACTCATTTTGTAACGTTGTTCTAAAGAAGATGACTTCAAAAATAAAACAATGTCTTTCAAGTCATTTTTTTCAGAACGACTTTAAAATATATGCGTTTTGAAGTTATTTTTCTCAAAACGAGATTAAAAAGTAGCTTTAGTAAGCAACTTCTGTTAGTGTTTTTAACGTACTTTAAAAGTCTCCTCTGTAGCATCGTGTATATAAAAAAGTATGAAACACGACTCTATTTCTCCTCTCCTTTGTGTAGTTCAAGCCCCGCTAACCCCCACTCCCGCCCTCCCAAGTGATTCCAATGAAAAAAAGGAAGAAAAAAAATAGGAACTTCTAAAGTCGTTCTAAACAATTGGCCCTAGAGGCCATTTTTAAACTTGTTTTGAAAAAAATTACTTAAATAGCATTCGTTTTTAAAGTCATTTTGAAAAAAGGTTTTCATTCATCATTTTTAAAGTTCTTTTGAAAAAAAGGACTTCAAAACAAATTTTTTAATGTTTTTCTGGAAAAAAAATGACTCCAAAAACATCCATTTTTGAATTCTTCTAAAAAAACAACTTCAAAAACATCATTTTTAAAGTTATTCTATAAATATGAATTACTCATTTTTTAACGTTGTTCTAAAGAAAATGACTAGAATAACAAAACAATGTCTTCCATGTCATTTTTTTCAAAACGACTTTAAAACAGACGCTTTTTGAAATTATTTTTACGCAAACGACATTAAAAAGTAGCCTTAGTAAGCAACATCTGTTAGTGTTTTTAACGGACATTAAAAGTCTCCTCTGTAGTATTGTATATATAATAAATTATGAAACAGTACTCTATTTCCCCTCTCCTTTGTGCAGTTCAATCCCCGCTAACCCCCACTCCCACCCTCCCAAGTAATTCCAATGAAAAAAAAGTCATTTTAAGAAAAATGACAACTAAAATAGTCATTATTAAAGTCATTCTAAAAAAAAGGCTTTAAAAACATCCATTT